>WEKY01013318.1:34730-80717 GCA_013390045.1 Picathartes gymnocephalus | reverse complement strand
ACATTGTGTGTTATTCCCAAAGAGAATCTTTAACATGTGCACTGAAAATCAAATCCACAAAATAATCTTGAGCATTTCTAGTGTCCCTTCTTGTGGGCAAATAACCTATTGTGTGAAAACTGCCAATTAATAATCAGGTTAACATCCATATTAATTTACATTCTCATTGACCTTATTCTGGCAAAAGCCTCCTGATTTCAGTAAAAAATTTTATTTGAAAGATAATTTAAGCACGATCAATTATTTTATATTATCAAGTCATAGGTATCACAGATAGAAGAAAAGAGAAAAAATTGCCTTTTGTCCGGCTATGAAGGAAACTCAATAATGATTTCTAGCACTCGTGCATTATGTGCAATTTATTCCAGACAGTGAAATAAAGACACTTGCTAGTGAACCAGACAGTACAAGTTCTTTAAAACTTTATCCTTAAATTCTCCAATAAGCTTTGTAAATAATTTCTTTATTTCTTTTTTAAATTAGCAAAGGCCTGAATAACTCTTCTTTCCTTTTTTACACTTTCATGGTTGTTTTTTTTTTGTTTCTTTCTTTGTTTTTGTTTTTGGGTTTGTTTTGGTTTTTTTTTTAATTAATTGTTACTATTTTTAAGCAAATCTGATCTCGTACATAAAATTTCAAGACAAAATATTCTGCTTTTTACTTAGATAAAAATAAGGGGCTTTCTAGCCAAAGCTCATGGCCAATGGCTAAATTCTGATCAGCAGCCACAATATCAGTCTTTGTAGACAGCAGGTTAATTTATTAACTGATTATTTCTGCTGGAACAGGGTAGTCCTTGTGCTGGATGAGTGTGTAACCCATAGGCTTAGCTTTTAAAAGAAGATTCTGACCCCTGCTTGGGGTGGGGATTTTTGCTTGGTGTTTTCTTCCGTTTTGTATTTTAAGAAAAATGCCAACCCAAACATCACCTGTAAGACACGCATGCCTTGGGCAACCTCTCAGCCCAGCCCATTTTACCTTCTAACCAAATTACATTGGTTTTCCAGAGCACTCCTGGAAGGGACTGTTAAATTCCCTCACAGCCTGTCAAGTGACACACGGTGACAATGGAACTTTTTGCTTCTGTGCCTCTTCTCTCCAAGTGTTAATGAAATACTCCCCCTGAGAAAGTCTTAGTTAACAGGCTCACAATGAGAAGATTTTAATGTAAGTCTGTAGTCAAGCGTGAATTTTTTTTTTTAAGCGTACAAACGTTTTGATCTAAAATAAGACAAACAGCTGCCTTACTTGTCTCATTTTCCCCATCACTTCCTCAGTTCAGAACACATAAATTAACTGCTTTTCAGATTTACAAGTGGTTTTGCAAGACAACAGTGCTGGCAACTGCCTAATTCTACAGAAGAGTGGCTGTTGCTGGTTCTAGGGAGGGATGAACACAGTAAAAGTGTGTAGATCTGTCATATAATGGGTTTAAACTCCTTTTCCTCTGAAGCCCTTAATGCAGAACCAAGGCCTGCGTCTGATTTGTGCTCTCTGAATGACACCAGACCCTTGCAATAATTCTCCATCCTTGAACACAAAACCACATGGCAATCAAACAGCACGTGCTTAATTTTGCACCACATACAAAGTTGTGGCAATTACTTGCTCAAACCTGCACAAAAAATGGGTCACGAAAGGAATGATTCCTCAAACAATTAAGAATGAGGGGAAAAAAAAGCAGAATGCTAGGGAAAGAAAAGAACAAATAGGTTTGAATTAAATTCCCCAGCAGTTTGGAGTCTGATACTCCTTATTTGGTTGAAAAGAAAGGAAAACAAAAGTTCTGCCTTTCATTGAAGGTGATGAGGACAGTGAAAGTTACTTCATGAGCACTTCCCAACTTGTCTTCTGCACAAGACTTTTAAAGTCTCTTTGGAGCACCTGTCTGTTGTGAAAATAATTCATTTTGTCATGCCCAGTAACACACTGGTAGTCATTTTATGAAAGCTTATGTAGCAGTTTCACCTCTAGCTTTACCCTCTGTTATACTACATCACAAACTCATTTAAATAGTAATATTAATGTTTTTAGAGATCACTACAAATGGGTGGCAGCATCATTGCAGTTAATGTCTCATGGGAGCTATACAAGGGAATTTTATCAGCTTGAGGCTGAGGTATTTGATGAAGTAATAACAAACTAGCTTTGAATTGTCTTTCATTACCCTTTATCTCTCCTAGAGAGAATATAATCTTATTCAAATTATAATGGCCTCTGTTATCAATGTGGTTTACTATTTATTTACCTGTACATGGACATGCAAATGTACATGCATTCTCCTCTTTTTACCATACCTGTAATGAAATTCCTTCACTATCAGAATCATGCATGATCACAAATTACAAACTAGTTACTTGGAAGTGTAATTTCCTTAACATTAAATGCATTAAAAAGAAAATTAAAATCCAACTCTTTTTTTAGTAAAAATAAAAGTACCGTGATAAGGAGTAAAATCCAATCATTAGACTTTAAATATACCTTCATTTATCTTTAAGACAAACATGATATTCTACCTCAGGAACAGATAGGCTGCCTCCTGTCTGGGCAGAGAAAGAGATGGGAAGAAATGTTTAAGTAGTTCTGTATAGGGGAGGAAATTCGTGAGGCCGAAGCAAAGAAAGGGATCCAAATGGCAGAGGTTTGGCTCTCCGTGATCAAATCACCTCAAGATTTCTGAGACCAGGCTTATGTCAATGAAACAGAAATGTGAGAGCTGCATGACATAGTTCTGTTATTTCTTGTTACTGGGTGGTTGCCAAAGACTCATTAAAGCAAAGGAATATGGAAGTGCAGAGGTAGGGCATGACTGTGGAGACAGACACAGGGAAAATACATGTTTGTTAAATGATGAGGCAGCAAAAAAATTGTTTATGTTCTGCCATATATCTGCTCTGTTTAACAGATTGTACTGAAAAAAACCCAAACCCTGCAACCTTGCTGGAGTGGCTCTGGAGCAGCAGATCAGACAGCTGATAGCAAAACATTTTGTTGCTTGTTCTTCTTTTGAAAAGCTTCTAAGATAGAAACAGGAGGGTGGAGTGTTATGATTGCCTTTTTCTCTGTTATCAGTTTGGGTCATTCCCACACTGAATCAGAGGCTTTCCCCCTTTGTTGTGAGTGTTACAGGACCTAAATTGTTCCCTTGCAGACCCCGGCCTGGCTCTTTGGGCTGATCTTGACTGGTGCACTGGATTTTTCTCTGCCAGTTTGCCACAAGGCCATTGATCCTGATCGATTTCTAGTCAGTGTTTGTTTGCTGTCACTTTAATTAAAACCAGGCAAGGGGAAGTGATTATTTAAGCCTGCCTTATCAGACCAGCACTCAGACTGAGGACAAACATTCTGCTGCAAATGATGGATATTTTTTACCATGTAGTCTTCAGGCTAATGTCATGGCCAAGTGTTAAGTATGATTTCTATTCATTCTTTTCAACAGAACTAGATAGAAACCAGGCATGTAACTATAAACAATACCCAATAATATTTATAGTAGTATTTTTTTAAGAGGTTTTTTTAATAACATGAATAATTTGTTGCTGTGATGTATCTGAAACAACCAGACATACACAAATACTGCAGAGACAACAGATATTCAATCCTGAACAGATAAAATACTAACAGAGGAAAGTGGAACCAGAATTTAAGAACCATATACATACATTTAAGTAGGCTTAAAATAAGAAGCCCAGTTCAAAGTTTGCTTAATGACAGAGAAGCAAAGATGATCAGCAAAAAGCATAGACACATCAAATATGTAAAAGCTGATCAAACCAGACTTTTTCTTAAAATTCAAGCTGGTACTAAAACAACCCAAAGTGCTCCCTTTTAGTACATTAAACAAAAATCTGAAGTTCCTCCTTTTGCTTTATAAATTTTCCTTAATATTTGCAGAATAAGGATTTTAGCATTTCCAGAGTAATACTGTCCAATTCTGTTTCATCACCCCTCTGCTCTAAATTACATCTGACATCACAATTTCTATCCCATTTTAAGTCGTTGGGAACTGTTTCTGTGTGTGCTAAATTAGCCTCAGTATTATACTTGCCACTGAAATGATTTTATAAGTCTTGTGCAAAGACTATAAAACCATCCTCAAAATTTGCTAAATACCATCCTCAAAAAGAAATTTGGAATTACTTTCTCTCTCGTGTTACTTAAAGTTTGAATCCTGAGGCAAAGTGTTTTGGCTTGAGTCTTTCCTTTTAAAGTTTGTAAGAAGTACTGCTCACATTGTAGAGAGAAAGCACTTAGGTTTTTACTTAACAGGAATAATGTCCCTAATTTGATATTCATTTTTGTAGTTTCGGCGTTTTCAAACAGCAGGCAGTGGGCAAGAAGCAGACAAACCTATCCCCTGGAACTTATATTCCCTTCAGGCAGAAAAAAAATCCAAGTTTGTTGACCTTTCAAGATTACATAGAAGCTTATGAATATACTCAGGACTTTTGATGGTTAAAGAATATAGGATTTTGTCTTTTAGCCTCTCCTGGCATTTATGGATTCTGAATATTGAGTGTACTCTTTTGCGAAACGTTTACCTACTTACACATTTAACTAGAAATATTTCTCATAATTCAAGAGAGTGAGCAAATACGTTCTTAGGAATACGAAGGGATAACAAGGGGATTGGAGTTATGCTGTGTCATCTCCCCTGGCAAAAGGCATTAGTGGACAGTGTCTCCCTAGGTGGATGGCCACCCTTAACCTGGCAGAGGAGCATGTATAATTTTACATGCTCGGTAAATAGCCATAACATGAATGGATTCCAGGCATTGTGTCCCTAAGACCGGAGTTTTTTTTCCAAAAAAGAAAAATAAAGCCTCCCAGTTCATCCTCCTAAATCACCAAAGGCATTTTTATATTTGTTTCTAAATATCATTTTTTTCTTCTCCAAGGGAAAAGGAGGACTTTTTCCCTGGCTATAACAAATTTGGAGGATGGTTCATCATATACACCCAGACTTTAACTGGACTGTTCTCTTCAGTGGGAGCTATCAGCCCTCTCTTGGCTCTGTCAGTACATCTCTCAATGACAGATGGATTTCACAGATACTACAAATGTTCCTAATCCCTGTGACAACGTAGGTATTGTCAAACAGTACACCTGGATATACATCAAATGTAGGCCTAAGCTACAAAGGTCAAAAATTAATTCAAATATGAAAATTTCTGGGGCTTGCAGGGTATGTATGCAAGAATTTAGGTTGGATTTTTACAGAGATAACGTCCACTCAGAAAGTTTTTCTGTTTATAAGGACATAAAATTTCCAGGTTTTGTGAGGGACAATAAGAAAGGATTTTATCTGGCATAGGTGCATAGTCTGTTTCCAGTGAGGAGGCACTGGCCACTTACTCTTCCATAAATGAGGGAGAACTCATTAGCTAGTTAGAGACTAGCAAAAATCTCTCCATTCTATAGGCATTACGTTGTGGAAAATGGAAAATAACTGATCATGTTGAGAATTTGCTAAACTTTCAGTCCTTTTCTTCCACATATAATTGCCTCCCAAAACTCCTCCTAGTAGGCTTTTATCTTTAAATATTTTTCTAAAAGGAATCTATCCCTATGTATGTAACACAGTCAGCGAGCTCTTGCTCGAAACAACACACAGGGCACTGGGATTCAGCAATGAACCTCAGCGAAGAGTCTCAGGAAAAGCAGGTCAGTAATTTGATATTGTTTCATTTTCTCCTGCATCTGCTCATCTGATAGCACAGGGCCTCCTCTGCTCCCCAGTTTTTAGATCTTTGGAATATCTAGCTCAACGATGTTATCTGCAGTTCAGTTCTAGCTCATCTCATGAAGAATGCAAGGAAAATTGTTTTGGCCTCAGCTAATCTGGAATCTTCATGGCCAGTGTGTGTGTTCTGCTTCCCCTTCATGTGAATTTGGTTCTCTGTGACCAACCTCATTAGGTGAAGGCTATGGGAACTCCACTTCTTTTTCCACATATCTGGGCCAAAACTTTTCCATAAATCCCAGTGTGTGCAAAGGCTGTAACCCTTCTCACCAGGTTATCTTCTCCATTCCAGCCCCTTAACTGAGGTCTTTGGAAGGAGGAAAAAGCCCACTGGGAATGGCTGATGTCCTCATATTTCCTCTGGCATCGTTAAAATCCCCCACCTGAATGGTGGGTGCAGCTTTCACTTTGACAATAACACCTCCCAGTACCAGACATATTTGATAGCAGGTTATTGTACATGACATCACAGAATTCAGCAGTGATGCAACACGACCCAGGTACTTTCTGGCAGATGTTGCATATCAAAGCTGGAATATTCTGGCATTTTCTGTGCCCACCTGACTCCTGTAAGTCATTCCTCTGTGTGTGCTAGGAAAGGTGTGATGTCTGTGCAGCGTCTGCAGGAGAAACTTGTGAAACTTCCCACGTTAACAATGTGGTTTAACTGTGTGACAAAGGCAGGCACCACACCTCTGCTCAACATGTTAAGAGTAGGAATTACTATTATTTTTAAATCCTTCCAATGTCTGAGCTCAGTTTCTGCTGTAAGCTGAACTTTTTCATTCTTTTTTTTTTGCTCAAAAGGAAGGGAGTTGGGAGTGTGTCTGTTTTCCATCCACCTCACACCATTCCCAGGGAGAAGAGACACTGCAGAGTACTTCAGTGAAGTGCCTTGAAGGGTCAGTGAAGAAATTGCACTTGAATTTTTGATGTAACACTGGAAATTTTCTAGTCATCCTCACTAGAGTTTCTGGGATATTTGAATGGCTTCTGGAATACATCAAAATTGCACCAATAGGACCAAAAATCAATAGGTTCCATTTTAGACCTCACAGATGGGGAAAAAAAAAAAAAAGAGGATTTTATTTGGATTGGGACAATATAACAGACTGATCCTAAAGTGAATAAAGAGCAATGCTGGTTCTATTGTGAGAAAAATTGTATCACTTTCAAAAAACCCTTTTCTTTTCAACTCTTTATAAGGCTGAAAGTTGCCCATACAATTCTAAGCAATACAAAAACCCCACTCTACAAAGCTGATCTATATTTCAGATTTGTAAAGAAACCACAAACATAAAACACAGCTCTTCCTGTGGGTGTCTGGGGACACTCTTGCTTATTTTAATGACATTAAAAAATATTTCATGCTATTTTCCCATCAGAATCCCATGTTTGCCTAGGGAGAAAGCATGAGATAGCATTGTTTCTTTTTCCTCTTTATAAACAACAAAATTGATTATTAATTTTCAATCATCATGTGGAAAACTGGTCTGGTTATGGTAACATATTTATAAAATCTATACACAAAACTTTTTTTTACCAACAGAACTTTTACTACTTGTGTTTCCAGTTGTCAGTATTAATATTTAGGAATAGTAAGCCCTAATATTTAAGAACTTACTTTATATATTAAGCAGGATTTTTTTTATGTACTCCAGCCAAGCTGCTTCATTAAAGGACAAATGTGCATGCTAAACACAAAGTTATTCTACAGTGACCTCAGCTGTGAGATGTATTTGGCAAACTTTATTTCCAACGATGCTTTCTATAGACAGTTTTTATAACTTCCCCCGTTTCAAAACAGGGGGATCATCGTGTGATCCAAGCTAACCACCAGCATAGCACAGGTGCAGAGCCTCCATCAGGAATTCCTACAGCAAGCCCACAATTGCTGTATATCAACATAAGTTCAGTATTTCTCACATCTGAGAAGAATGTTGCAGTGGAGTACAAAAAGTTTGAGAAATATTTTACAATATGGTTCAATAAATACTGCATGGTGACAAATCAAGTGCTCGGTGACAGCAGACAGGGCTCGTGCTACTGAGTAGTTTAGTGCTCAAAACCCTAAAAAAAAGTCACTTTCTTCTTCTCAACAAGGAGAAAAAGAACTGACTGTAACCTCCTGGGTGCTCAAAGTCAACAGGATTTCACTTGTGATGCTAAATGAGACACACCCCTTCTTGCCCTTGACCAGAATTAGTAAATTTATCTCTACTGCCAGTGCTAAAAGGTACTGGAAACACTGATTATCACTGGGCATTCTGATGCATGTTTAAAAAAGCTAAAAAAGCAGCATTAGTAGAGTGTGAAATACCTTGAATCTGTCAGTTATTAAAAAACCCACATATTCAGCTCCTTACTTATTTCAATACTCCCTTCAACACACACTTTACTGAAATCTTTAGGTTTGCAGGGCTCCTGGAGAGTGCCAGTGCATGGCAGAGCTTGATTTTGAACTCTTTAGGATCCTCAGGCCTTACAGTGTGTCTGAACAGTGTTCAGACTGTTCTGTGCTTCCTCATCCAGGATCCCACCAAAACAGCAAAACAAGAATTCCTGTGTACGGAGCTGTCTCCAGGACCGAGGTCTGGAGAATACTTGTAAGACAAGGATGGAGTGATGAAGGAATTTTTTTTTTTTTTGCTGTTGTTACTGATATTATTAGATAAAACACAACCAGCCACAGGCTTTATTGATCACCCCCCCCATCCTGTAGCAAGCTATCAGGCTGGCAATCAGGTAATGGAGATTGTCTTGCATGCAAATGAAAATCGTTTAATGACACAGAGAAAAACAATGGGAACCACTGTTTCCAGATAATTTATACAGCTATTGAAGCATTCTTTTTCTTTTTTTTATGAATTGAATTCACAGGAGATTTGTGAAAGTTGCCTGTTAGGTCAAAGGCTAGTGCTTTATCCACTTAATCATTCATCCCTGCTTGATTAATAGACTTTTTAAACAGAATCATATATTAATAATGTAGGCTTTAACTGGGCATCTCGATCAAAGAGCAGATTTTAGAAGTTGATTGGTTTGTATCCTCTAGGCCTGTGATAAATGTCTAGAGATTTCTTGTAGTCGTTTTTTCTTGTCATTTTTTCATTCTGATATTCATTTCTCTCTTCAACATTGTCACATGAATATTTAAAACAAGAAATATAATCAGTTCAGTGCTTTTTCTTCAGTGCTGAGATCATAAAGGGAAAAACTGTCATTCAGTACAAAATCTCTTTATTACAATATTTAAGCACTGTCTGTTTTACCTTGCTTGGTGGGAAGCATGATCTGAAAATCTTATATACATCAATAGGATTATGAATGGAAATTTATTCTTCAGATTCTGGGGTTAAATGGGATTAAGGATAAGAAAACTCAAAGATAAAAAGACTGTGGCATTAATAATTAGAGGGGGTTAGAAAAATTTCATCAAAACAGTTAGTTGGAAAATGCTGTCTCATCTACTGATGAGATTGTAATATTTTCTGGGAATAGGAGAGTGTTTAGGAAATTTAGATATATTCAGTTAAATTAAGCAAAAAGGCAGTCTTCTTTATTTTGAGGTTACTTTTTATTTCCACACTGTCTGTTCTTTAAAAATCGTAATCTGACGTGGGATGACCTCAGTTGGAAGGAAATATTGTTACTGAGGTATCTCATAGAATCGCGTGCTGGTTTGGGTTGGAAGGGACCTTAAAGGTCCTCTCGTTTTCATCACCCTGCTGAAGGCAGGAGCACCTTCCACTGGACCAGGCTGCTCCAAGGCCCTGGAGCCCTATCCCACCTGGCCGTGAACCCTCCCAGGGATGGAGCAGCCACAGCCTCTCTGGGCAGCTGTTCCAGCGTTTTACTATCTTCACAGTAAAGAATTTCTTCTATGAATCGAACCTAAATTTCCCATATTTCAGCTTGTACCCATACTCCTTTTCCTATCACTGCAGTTCCTGGTGAAGAGTCCCTCCCCAGATTCCCTGTGGGCCCCCTTCAGATGCTGGAGAGCTGCCATGAGGTCTCCATGCAACCTCGTTTTCTCCAGGCTGAACCCTCTCCTCCTTCAGCCTACTTCTGAAAACATTTTATGAGCATTTTCATTGCTTATAGCTTTTGTTACAGCTTGGAACAAAATCAGTTCTCTGAGTGAAAGACTAAACCCTGTTTCGAGCTCGCTGTAACATTCCTCTTAGCAACAGTAATACTCAGGTTTACAAATCCATACCTTAAGAGAGGCCTAAACAGAAGAGGTCACTTTCCTGATGCTCTTAAGTTCAAAAATCGAGGAAAGCTTCCACTGTGGAGCAAAGCACGCCGGCTCATCCGGTATTATACCCGTGTGAATGATCTCCTCTCATTTCTAATTCATACTGTGTGTCTCTGCCACTGGTCCTGTACCTGTCACATCCGTAAGAGTTGCAACGATTCCAGGAGCACAGAAAGAATTTCAGTTAATTCTGAGATTACAGACAATTAAGGTGAAATGGCTGTTGGAAACTCCCATCTGATTTTAAATGAATGGGTCTTGTTCATATTGTGAAAAGAGAACCTTTTTTTCAGGAAGAGTTAGTGAAAAATGTGTAAAAGTTAAATATATTTTCATTACATTTCTGCCCTCTGTTGTTTGGGTTTTTTCTTAAGGCACGGTAATTTAAGTATATGTGGTGAGTTTCTAGGTTTATTAATTTGGTATTTTGATTCCTCCATCTGCACTGCATTTTTTTTCCTTTTTGCATAGAAAATTTGCACAAAGAAAATCAAACTGTAATCCAAAGATAAGAGTTCTACATAGCCAGCCATCAAGATATTTGGTTGTTTTGTTTCTTTCTTAAAGCCCATGCTCCTTTACTCCTGTGATTACTGGCAAATGCAGATAAACCCCCCATTAAGCCTTTCCTATAAAAAAAAAACCAAAAAACCTGGATACCAGTCAGGCTAAAGTATTTAGCTGACTCCTGAATATTGAATACTTGGCAAACGATGTAGGTCAGCTGCTGAAAATAAGGTGCTGCTGTTTGGCACTGGGAACAAAAGGGAGAGATCCGATCTACTGCAGTAGCATTTTGTTTGCTTGTTTGTTTACCTCTGGCAATTCAGGGGCGAGGGATAAATAGATGGCTGCTGCCTTCACCATGACCTTGAAACATCCAGACATGTGCAAAAAAATGAGTGGCACAGGCACCTTACAGTGTTTCCTCTTGAAAAGGGTAAATCCCTGGTGTTGCAGCCCTGGAGAGGAAAGCTCAGGTTGAGTTAAAAACACCTCCATGGTGTAAACGAGCCGGGTTGCCCTGAAAACTGTGGAGTCCAGACCTTTCTCTCCAGCTGCAAATCTAAAGCCATATGGAAGAATTCAGTTCCTAGGGATTTTTTTTAAAGTCCTTGAATGAAGGGTCAGGTGGATATTTTAGCTGTTTTTTTTTTTTTCTTGAGACACCGATGTTCTTGCCCTAACACAAATGCTTTAATTGAGAAAATTATGTGACATTTTTGAATGTTGGGATTTTAAGCAGAGGAGTAAAACTGTTGAGTAGGTATTTATTAGGCAATTGACCTTAATTCACAGAGGACCAGATTTTTACTGCAAACCCCCCAAAAAACCCAGTAAATTTAAGTAGAATTCATGTTTGGGCTATGACAGGAGTGCTAAGGTTTTCCAATAAAAGACTTTGTAGATGTCAATTACAATTAGGATATTTTTTTTGCTGTTTGAAGTGTTGCTTTGTGCAACATGGAGAAAAATTTTGAAAAATGGCAGCTGCTGTTATAAATCTTGGGTATTCCTGTAAGAGATGCTACCATAAAAAAAAAAGCAGCTCACCTTACAAAGTCATTTCATCAAGAGAAAAAAAGATCAAAGTCAGTTCTTCATGACATTCAATCACTGTTTCTGTTTCATATGCCAGAACAAGAAGCAGAGACGACTGATAATTTCTATAATCATTCTTAATAATTCCAAAAGGCAGAAGGACAGATAATAATACATGTATTCTTGTGCTAAGGTGCTCTTCCTCCCTTGCTTTTTAGATTTGGTCATTGTGCTCTGTCTATTGCAGATAATCTGTCAGGTCAACAATATCAATAGTTTTTATTACAGAAAGCAGATGTTATCAGCATCCTATCTGTCCATTTAATTAGAAATGTGGTACTGCTGTTAAGCTTCAGAACAATTTGAGGAACAGAAAAAAAAAAAAAAAATCAACCCACCACATACCAGAGTGCTTAAAGAGGCCCAGCATTTCCAAAAGGAGAAAGGTGGTGAATTTCTTGAGGAAGTCATACACAAGCTAACCATAGAGTTTGTGGCAAAATATAAAGAAAGCTTCATGGCTGTTACATTCCAACCTGAGGTGACTGTAAATTGGTGTAGCCCCGTTTGCTTGCTGGGAGAGCAAGGTGGGAGTCTGTTTCCTCTCCTGGATAACAGGTGACAGAATAAGAGAAAATGGCCTAAAGTTGGGCCAGAGGAGGTTCAGTTGGACATTAGGAAAAGTTTCTTCATGAAAAGCAGTGGGACAGGCTCCCCAGGAAAGAGTTTGGGTCGCCAGCCCTGAAGGGGTTTGGAAGAAATGCAGATGTGGCACTCGGGGACGTGGTTTAGGGGTGGGCTTGGCAGTGCTAGGGCTCAAAGCTAGGACTCAGTGCTAGCTCAAACAAAAAATATTTGAATAAAATTCACTTGAAAGCAAGGGAACTAAAGCTGTAGGTCAAACTTCAACTGGAAGGGAGGCAAAAAACCCTACAATAAACACGACAATAAACAAGTTAAATAATTTCTAGCTCTCAGCAAGCCAACAGGTACAGTTATTGCCCCAGGCCCTCAACATTAGTCTCTTGGAGGCAAGAATTTTCTTTAGTTTATGACCCCAGGGAAGGATTAAGCCACGTCTGGTGCACGGGGCCCAATTTTCTGATATTGCAAATTATTTCCCATTTTCATCTCATAAAGTGCAGCTCTAATTGGGATTGGGAAGGGGAAGGGGAGACTATGGGTGAGTGACTTTCATGAACCATGGGCACTTTTAGCTGAACCTAATTTCCCCAAAGCTCATGTGCTTTAGATTTGAACTCTATATTAGCAAAGCAAATCTAGGTCTGAAATTCTGAACATTGCAAATGTTCTCTTTCACTCTGCTCTCTGGGTTTGCATTAAAACATATGTCTAGAACAAATAAGAACTGAAGAAAGGTGAACAAATACCAGAGGATATATAGATTTGAAATATAATTAGATTAAGGTCTGGGTACTGTCTGTCTCAGTCTCTTGGAATCAGGTGGTATAAGGGGTCCAAATCAGTGCCTAAGTCTACTTTGTGCTTGTGAGTTTTTCAAGTCATTACTTGAAGCTACCAACTCTCACTGAGCTCAGCACAGTTAGGAATTCATCTCCATTTGTCTTACTACTCCTGGGAGTTGTGGAGAAATTCCCAATGTGTCCTGAGGATAACCAACACAGTCTTGTCAATCTGAGTCTTCTCACACAACAGTGATATACGTTACAAAGGAATGGTAACTTTATGACAGAGAAATCCAAGCAGTGAGCAGCGTTACTCCCACCTGTGGCAACAGGAATATCACAGCAAGGATTGGGACAGGACCATAGCATAAAGGGGCCACCTATGTCATTATATGCCTTGACATTTTAATTTCTTTCATCCACTTTCTGATGAAACATAAATATTTCTCACGGAATTAACAGAATTGGACCACGATGACTTTGCTCTGAACCATTTAAAAGAAATACTTGTGTCCTGAGTACTATAGTGTGTATCTAAACCAGCCATGCACTGAATTTAGAGAAGGCAGTGCACGGCCCCATCCAACAAGGTGTTGGAAGAAGCAAAGCTCTTAGGTCTTCTTTATGTTACCATTTAGGGCCCTTGTTGCTGTAGCCACAAGATATTTGCCATAAATTAGAATACCAATTACATTCATGTGCTCTTCATATCTGAGAAAACAGATTGGTTTCAATATATTCATTATTCTATGTATGCTGTACTAGAACATAACAATTCTCTGCTATACTTCCAGAGTGCTTGCTCACCAGACACTGAGCTGTAGAGGTTACTGAAAACATTGCTGAAACGTAAATCAGACATGAGCAGAGAGATTTTTGATGGCCTTGGGACACAAAGTTTAGAGGAAAAGTAATATTTTCCTAGGCGTGGCCCTTTGATGTTCTCTGCATTGCAGGATGAAAGAGTTGGACTTTGTTCTTGGGTTTAATTTCTCACTCCATAAGATTTCGCATGAATATGTGCAATTTCTCCCTCTAGATAAGATAAATAAAAGAAGCATTAATAAAAAAGAAAGAAGATTTGGATGAAAGATGCAAAAGAACTTGGATGGTTTTGGTCTAAACCAATTAGCTAGTTACAAAGAAGTTACTGATTTCTGTGTGTATTCTTTGTGTAGTGAATTATTTGATGGAAACATGACTGAAAAGCATCAAAGAAAGTTTTGGCAATTCCTTATCTGTTGCATATCAGTGGACATTATACCTTAATGTGGCATCAGATAAAAGTTGCAATATCCTCTTAGGTGAATGGAAAAGGGAAATGAATGCATGTATTCCCTTAGATCACATTGCTGTATATATCCATTAAATCTATCGAGACAGTTTTCAAAAGGCATGATGATTCCATGGTTACATCCCCACTTATTCACTGACGGTTACGGTCAGATCAATTAATTTTAATAGTTTTGTACTGTTGCATAGTAAAGCTTCGCTTTTCCTAAATCAAGTTTCAGCTAAGCCTCATGAATAAAGAGCATGAAATATGAAATGCCAAATCTCATGGCACGGAAGTAAAGCTTCCTTTGAAATTTTTGAAAGCAGGCAGGTGGCAAAGGATCTTTGAGTATATTTACACCACACTATATATATATATATTTGTATTTATAAAATTAGAAATTCCAGGATAGCTCAGAATTTTCTGCCTGTGTGAGGAAATGGGTTACTGCACAAAGGTCAGGTCCTGAAAGGACCATCCAGAGTGAATTAACAAGGGGAGAACTAAGAGGATTGTGCTTTCCTTGGCCCTTATCACCATCTGATGGTATGCTCTTTGTGAGATATAGTGGTGATGATGAGGATTATTTTATTTCTGTTTTCCCCCAAATCAAAATCTCTGGATAAGTCACTGATCAGTCCCACCATATTCCCTCTTGAAGCTTTATTCAAGAAGGCTTCCTTAAGTTCCTTCCTTCCTTCCTTCCTTCCTTCCTTCCTTCCTTCCTTTCTTTCTTTCTTTCTTTTCTTTTCTTTCTTTCCCTAACAATCCTCCACATAATTAACTCAGATTTACCTTACAGGTAAGCATTGTGTGATACTTCCTTGAGGAAGTACCTTGATCTCCACGGATCTGATCTTCCATCACTTTGTACTTATTGTATAATTCTTCATATTTATGCTACTCTGAATGGAGCAGAGCTATGAAAGGAGCAAGGTTTTTGTGTTCATTTTTGGAGTAACCGACATTTCTGATAATACAAAAAGAACTGTATCAGTGTAATGGCTCTTAATGAACTTGGACAAATTACAGGAAAACACAAAAGTTTTCCTTTAGCACTTAACCACCTTGGGGGCAGGAGAGGTGGAAACCTAGCTACTAGTTCCTGGGAAAGCCAGAGAAATCTGAGCAAAGTTGAGGCTGGAGTTGACAAAATAAATCTCTGAAGTTTGATTTAAAATCCCACAACGATTTCTCAAGAGTTCTCTGGAGAGCTGAAAAGATTTTTGTAGATAATGAGAGAAAGCAGCTTCAATGCATTTCCTTTTTAACTATGTTGAAAAATAGAAGCAATGTTTCAAACATTAAAAAATTTTAATACTTCTTATTTTTACTCCATCAGTATAATTCCCTTACAATTTGTTTCTTCTTGCATTCTCTCATCCACAATTGTGACATATAAATAAAATGACCGAGTGCAGAAGGACAGGTCTGAGCCCAGCTTGGTTTCAGCATTTAAAATCTCTACATTGCCCAGCTTTTATCAGACTTCATCACAGACAAACCTTATCATCATACTTGACATATTTGGGAATGTGGGGAAATCTGGATTCATGGGCTGTAAGCTTGTGTTGACATGGAAGGCTTTCATATGGCTTCTTCTCCTTCTGCTTATTCCATCCATTGTATAAAACATCACATAAAATTTTTAAAAACCCTTTTCCATTGAGCTCTGTTTTTTATTTCCTCTGTAAATTCATGAAGGAAAGTTGAGTGAGATCACTTGCACTGTCTGAGAATAACAGTTCAGCCAAAATACAAATATTTGGAGGATATTATATATGTCACAAATTAATTAATCTGGGAACTACATCTGAAATAAAAACCCTGAATGGCTCAGGAAAATATTGTGCTGTTGCAAGGCTTCTTGTGGGTTCTTTGCAGCCATATGGAACATACATCAAAATCTAAGTGCAAAGCAGTCAGTACAACTTTAGAAACAAACAAATTCAAAATGTAGTAAAACTCTACTGAATTCAGTTATTTGCAGTCAGAAATGGACAGCCATCACTATTATCCATCTCAGCATATCTCCATGGAAAATAGCAGGCAAAGCTCATGGAGCAGGCTGCTCTCTCTCTGGGTGAGAAGTGACCTTATTCTGCAAAGATTCCCAGGCTCATTCCAGAGGAGAAAAATCGTGTGTTTTGGGTCCCATCCCTATTACTGCTTCAGTCAGTGCCCTCTAATACCTGGAATCCAGCAGCTATTCACCCCCTCTCCCATGCTTACTAAATGTGTTTTATTACATTGCTGCATTTTCAAGGCTGTTTTACCCCACTTCCATTTGCCCAGCTGAAATTCTTCTGGTTTTGCAAGTGGATTTATAAAGTTTTCCAAATGCAGTGGGTCCGTAGCATAAAAGACGTTTCATTAATGGAACAATAAAGATTAACAAAGAAATATTGTACAAGTTAATGATTTTAGAAGCTTTTCTGACTGGGAGTTAAGTGCTCGGAGTTGAGCGCTGAGGTTTTTTCTCCATGCACGTCAGCCCCCAGGAATAGAGACTTGCAGCATTTATTTTCAGCTTCTGTGTGGTGTTTAACTGGAGTGCCGAGTTCTGCAGGTCCTCCTGTGATAGCAGGAGCTAATGAAGCTGCTCTATTTTAAAGAGCTTCTTAATCTATGTTAATACAGTGAAGATTATTATAGAAGCAATAATAATCATAGAGAAATTGATAATGACTAGAAATCAATGTCTGGCTTGTTAATTATAAAGCTTTTACTATAAAAAGAAATCATTTAGCAACTCCAATTAACCAGTTAGGAAGAATTTTTATTAGAAACTCCATTTAATGGGTCTTGTGGTTTTTAATGTACTGGCTGAATCATTGCTATTTTTACTCTAAATCCCTCCTCTATTTTGACGGTCGGGGTCGCAAAACCAGGTGAAGATTAAAACTTCCATGTTTTTATCTTAACAGAACAAAACGTCTTTCCTTTCATGAGCAGCCATTCACCAAGGCACATGGGTTGCAGCCTCTCTGCTTGGCAAGGGTAAATCCACAGAGCTCACACACAGCAGGGGAACTTCTCCTTCCTGGGCAGGGAGGGTCTCCTGCCACCAAAGCTGAGAGCTGGGGCTGTTCAGCCTGGAGGAGAGAAGGCTTTGGGGACACCTTTGAGCCCCTTTCAGTACCTAAAGGATGCTACAAGAGAGCTGAAGAGGGACCTTTTAGGGCAAGGGAGAATGGCTTCAAAACTGAAAGAAGGTAGGTTTAGATTGGGTATTAGAAAAAAATTCTTTATTGTGAGAGTGGCGAGACACTGGCACAGGTTGTCCAGAGAAGCTGTGGATGCCCCATCCCTGCAAATCCAAGGCCAGTTTGGATTTGAGCAGCCTGGTGATGTCCTTGCCCATGGCAGGTCTGTTGGAATTATATGATCTTTAACTTTTCAACCCAAACCATTCAGTGAAGACTCAATAGAAGGGGTTCAAGGAGCAGCCAAGGTCTTAAGCCTCCCTGAAAATAATTCAAGTAAAGGAAATTGAGGCTGTGGCAGGGCTAGTTTATGTAAAGGTGTCTGAAAGAATGTCTGAGATTATTTTTTCCCTCCTTTCTTGGCAAAGCAAGAATAGGCTGGTTTTATGTCTCAGTTCCAAATAAGGCAGAATGCCCAAAAGTTGATCTAGTTTTTCCACCTATGCTATTTGCTTTAATAAAATATATTATCTGTCTTTAAGCTTTTCTTCAGAGTTTTCTTAAGTTTTGCTCATATAGTTCTGCTATAAGCACAAAACTCTGATCAGATTTACTTGATTTCTGTAATTGCATATATTGTTTAATTTCATCTGAGTTTCTTTTCCAAACTTCTTTGAGTTTGCTTTTTTTTGTGCTTGTTGGTGGGTTTTTTTTTTTTGGTTTTTTGGGGTTTTTTTTTTTGGGGGTTTTTTTTTTTTTTTTTTGTGGTTTTGGTTTTTTTTGGTTTTTTTTGTTTTTTGTTTTATCCTGGAGATCCTCTGTTTTGACACGGCCTTTACATAAAATGACGTCGAAACACAGAACTGTTGCTTTTGTTTTGGTTCTCCAGGTTTATTAAAATATCCAAGCTAACAAGACTGGCCTGGTAGTAGCCTTGTTGTGTTGAGAATGTCTAAATGGGTATCAAGAAAAGTGCCCTGCTCTGGCATTACTTGCGTTAATTTGAATTATTACTGCTCCTTCTCTCCCAGCCACACATCTTGGGTTAGTTGAGAACTTGATCCAAGCTTGCCTGAAGTTTTGATGTGTTCCAGAATAATCTGTGAGAAGTTTATGAGGACTGGAGCTCCACTTGGAATGGCTGGCATGCAAGGCTTGCAAGCCCAGTTTTGCCGCGCTTGGCTGCCCGGGGCGCCAGGGCTGCGCGGGTCGAAGGGGACTCTGGGGACCCTCGCTGACCCCAGAACCCTCTCGCAGCCACAGCCAGCAGAGCTGAGAGCAGCGTAACGAGCAGGTGGTGAATGCAGGTTCCTCAAACTACAACATATTTCTAATATATATTTTTTTTTCCTATCTGAATCAGATATTTAGAATAAGTAGTTGAATTAAATGTAGGTAACATCGACGTGTTCATATATTTGTTCAGGAAAAAGATATTTCACTTTCAGAAAAATGGGGATCTGACATATTTCTATTTTCTGAAAATTCTTAGAAAGTATTGAGCCAACAGATTTAGTGAGGCTGCTTATAACAACCCCAAGCTGAATTTTAATTCCTCGTCAGATTTCTGCTTTAGGTGGTTATAGTCGGCTATTCAGCCCTTCTCAACTTTATTTCAAATTCTTTTGAATTTGAAAACAGAACCAACACAGAACCAAACCTTGTGATCATGAGTGATGATTATGACAGCATTCCTAACTTAGTCTTTTGAGTAATAGAAAAGCCTAAAGTTTGTGTCTTTTTTTCTCAGACTCGAAGAAAGCATTCAGAAAGCCTTGTGTTTCTGATTAATTTGGAGCTGTAAGTATTTATATAAACTATATGATGGTGTGCTGGATGTGATGCTTACTACCAAAATATTTTGCAGGATCCCGTCTAGGAAAATCGGTAGGAGATGACTAAAATTATTTCAAATCACACATCTTTCAGAAAACCCAGAAGCTTCTCTGTCTTGGTCTTAAAATTTTAATAAATAATTTGTAGCAGTTTTCAAGGACGATGCTGTTACAAATATGGAGTCAAAAGAAAAAAAAAAAACATGCAAATCCATCTGGGTTGGAATGGAATAAGATAATATCAGGTTAGTGGGACTAGAAAATCTCTGTCCCAAAATTGCCCAGGAAATGGTGCATGACCAAGCAGGTCCAGTGGAAAACAGTTTTAATAAACCATTTGAGCCAGCAGTGGTACCATCTGACTGGAAAACAGCAAATGTAGTTTTCATACTGGGAAGGATTATGAAGGGCTAATGCCAGCAGTATTATCTTTGAAGATTTTTACTATCTCTGGCCAAAGCATAAATCTGGTTTGGACCAGAGTAGGAGAATATCTGCCAGCAAAGATCAGCAGACCCTGATGGGACGAAAGGGACCATCCTTTGAAAGAGGAGGAGTTGTCTGAGACCTGAGTCCTCTTCAGGGTGTAGGAATCTGCAGCAGTTAGGGCCATCAGTCACCAAGGTATGACAGGGCTTTGTAAACTAGGCATTTTGGAAAACTGCCTTTTTTTTATTTTTTTTCTATCTAAATAACTTTTCTCATTATCACATTATTTTCTTATCTGAAAAAAAATCCCAAATATGCACCCTTTAGGTTTTGGAGGACTACTTTGCCACTGTATATGGGTATGTGACAACACTGAGGAAATTTTTAACACTCTTAACACTGATATAATCCTCTCTGTGGATATCCTTATTCTGCTGTAGCGAGCTCCACCTGGAATCTTACCTGCCAATAAAACTCCTGGACAAGAACAGAGGCTGTAATGTGCCCCAGTTACCCATCTATGAAATTAAAATTATGGCACCTCCATCCCTCGCAGAGATGTCATTAGGATTAAATGCATTATGGACTGTGAGGCACTCAGGTACTGTAATGTAGTCCTGGAAGTACGATAAGGGACAGAGAAGGGAAAATGTGTGCCTCTGTAAATCATGGCTCCAATATGGCACATCAAAGCTTTTGCCAACTTTGAATCCTTCTCCAGAATTTGGAGAGTGGGGCAGAAAGAAAGCTGGGATTGGCTCCCACTCGTATCTGATGCTTTGATTTTAATTCTTAAAGAGGGTGAGGGCGAGAGTAGAAGAATTCCCGACTGACATATGAGCTGGATGACCTATAAGGAAGTATAAAAATCTTAAGAAGGATATTCTTTAATAGAGGGATATTCTAAGGACAAATGTAAGTCTTAGTGACTGAGAGGTTTCCCAGCCCTTTGGAAACTGCAGTGAAAAGTTTCCCACAGGAACTCCAGCAATTCAAGATGCATAAATTCAGAAGAGAGACAGAGAGGGCACAGAGATAACAGTGTGTATCCCTGGGGGCCCTGGCTGAGCAAGCCACTAACAAACAGATCCAAAAGATAGGGAACGCCACCATTCTGATAGTGACAACACTGAAAGAAGGGGGAAAGACTTCCTCTTCTTTTGATGAGGTGAGGCAACCACTCAGGATCTCAGGAGGTGAGGGGCCAGACAAAGAATGCAGGGAAGGTTGGAAGGCAGAAGAAATTTGATTTCAGAGTAGGCAGGGTGGGTTAGAGGATTAACCTCTCTATAGTGTTCACCAGAAGAAAAAGAGTGTTTATTGCTACATGCAAATCCTCCACTATGACATACAAATCATTTGCCCCTAATTTTCTCCCTCTTCAGAGACCTGACTTGCTAACTCAGTTAGAGGAGGATGTTGGCAGCTGGCACCTCTCTTTGGGAAGCTGTTCTACTCTGCCTTGGTGCTGCAGAATAAAGCTCTGTGTGTCAGATGCATAACTGGGATTATTAGATGCAGATGAGAAAGCAGAAGCACATAAACTTTGATATAGCCTATTCTTCTCCACTGGTGTAATTCCATGAGTCTTCATCTAGATTTGGGACTTCCCCTAGTTTTAAGGCTTTGGAGTGGCTAAGGATTTGCCAGTTGAATTTGGTTTGAAACATTTTAAAATGAATGAGCAACAACTATTGCAGAAAGGAAAAATCTGTGAGACACTGATAAAACAGGAGAACGTAAATAAGCTGTTCTTTGCACCATTCGGTGGTCTTAGTGGAGCAAAAAATACAAAAGATGTAAACTCACACTGCAGAGGAGGCCTAACCCTTTACAATCTTCTCATCTGTCCTTATTTCCTTCTTATTTTCTTATATTCTTCAGCTACTTATTCTTATTAAGATAGCTTCATATCTGGATCTGATCTGTGTAAATAAAATCTCTGCCTCTGCCTTCTCTTTATTGTTTTTATCAAAATGGAAAGTCTGCCTAAGTACTCTGCTGTCCTGGCTCTCAGCCCCTCCTGGGGCAGCCCAGGGCTGGGGCTCAGCTCTCCTGCCCATCTCCAGCTCTGAGGATAATCCTTTTTTGTGGAGGTTTGAAGAGGCAGACTTTATTTCTAAAGTGTTTGCAAGGGAGGGAGGGGGAAAGAATTTAAAGTCACGAAGAAAGGCACCTGCTTGTTGTGAACAGCAGCGGGGTTTGGTGCTGCTCTCCATCCCCCTGCAGCAGCAGTGGAAGGCCTGGCAACCCTCATTCCATTTAATCATGGAAGGGCTTGGGTTGGAAGGGACATTAAAGATCATCTAATTCCAAGCCCCCTGCCATGGGCATCTCTCACTTGACCAGGTTGCTCAGAGCAGATTTTGGTCATAAAGTTTATCCCAGATGGGAAGTTCAAGCAGAAAGATTCAGTCTGAATAACTGCAGGAGAAAAATAGTTGCCATACTGGCACTTTGGGAAGGCTTTGGGAGTGTGCAGTGAGAGCCCACCAAGACCCTTTGCAGCAAAGGTGGCCAGGGCATGTGCCCTCTCTGTCTGTTCTTAACCTTGTGTGGAATTAGGAACTGACACTTTAAGCAGTTTTGGGGTTTCTTTCTGTAGGTCAGGAGTGGCTTCATTTCATTATATTGTGAAAGAGATTTCAATAGTTACATCGATATTCCTGAGTTGAAATTAATGTGTTTTTCTACGCATATGATAAATGCAGGGTAGGAGAGCAAGTAAGAGGCTGTTCAGAAAGATGTTCCCCTGTGTGTTCTCGTTTGGGTGCCTGGACACCAGTGTGTGCTGGAAGAGAAATATAGTAAAACACAAGCTGTTTTAGCCTCTACAGCTTTGATGCAATAGTGTTAAGCTTCCTTTATAGGGCTCTGTTTACGAGTAAAGTGGATAATGGATTTTCATCCAGAGAAAACGTACTCTCTGCAACTCTAAATTAGAAAAAGAGGCAGATTAACAAAGGAGATATGTACAGCTCACTTCCACCTGAAGCATTGCTCGACAGCATCACAAAACACCTCCCCTGGGCAGAGTTTGGCACCACCAGACCTTTCACCAGTGACTTTTACATTTTGCTTCTCCAAATGTTCAGGGTGCAATTTTGTTGGTGTCCGTGGGGGTGTTCCAGCACACAATGAGGTGTGAGAAACAAATCAGCCCTCTGGACTCGTGAATTGTTTGTTTACGTTCAGAATTCACCATAGTTAGAAAATTCAAAGTAGTTGTGAACATTTGCATGTGTGAAAAGTGTTAGGTAAGATGTCTCTGTGTATCAGATATTCTCATTTTATTTATGTCACAGAGTAACTGAAAATGTCATTGATGTGATGTATGTAACATGGGTAGTCAGGACATCTAGGGAATAACATATTTAATTAAAGATGTGCATTTTTTCAGTTAATTAACCAGCAAGATGTGGATATACCTCATTTTTATTAGCTCCTCTTCTCTTTAACACCTTTTTTTTTATCTGTTACAAGACAGGACAGCTTCAATATATTCATGCCTTATATGCAGGCATATGTACGTACAGCAGGGAGAGGATATAAAAGTGATCAATTTTTAAGTGCTTATATTTAAGAAGAAGGAATAATATCCTCATGAGTTTTACCAATTACATCCCCTCTCTGAAAATGAAAAATACAGATTAAGAGGTTTTCAAAGTAGCCTGCTAATGTTGCAAACACAGCTCCTGGAAGGCAATTCCTCCTGTAAGCTCAGGGATTCCTTCAGCTGCTGGAATTGCTTTCACTTTTAAAATCTGTAAACCAAATCTCGTGTCTTGCCCAGTACCTTTGTGTGCTTGGAGTGAACCACAGCAAATGTTTGTGTGTTGTTGGCTTTTTTGTCTCTACTGTTCGGCCCACAGTTTCACTGAGTTGGGAATGTGTGGCTCCATTCAGCTGTTGTTGCTGAAGGACTTGGTGATCAGTTTTGGGGGTTTTTAAAATAAGAGTCTGGAAGGCACTCTTTTGAATTGGATTGTGTTTTGTTGATTTTAAGTCATAAATGGTGTGTAGTCATGTCAATTTTGAAGAATAACCATGCTTTTTCTTGGCAATGAGGAAGTACAGATCTTGAAATTATTTTTTAAAATGCAGTAAGTTATTGAAAGAGCTGAAAGGTGAAATACTAGAGAGTATAAATATCCAAATATATTTACCCAAATATTTATATTAGTGTTCTAAGAACCTGATAACTCCCATGAACTGCACCAAGAATACAAATTGTATAACTAGCATATTCCAACCTCCAAATGCCTTTCACGTCAATATGAGAGATACCATCAGGCACTTTGAAAGCACCAACCTATTTATAAAGATACCATCAAAAACCTGCCTGATGCAGCTGACTTATGAATCAATTATCTGGACTTCACCAATGATATATCTGTTCTGAATTTTAGGGCCATATGTTTAGAGCAACACCGTGCACAGGTAGGCTATTCAGCATCCCAACAGGGTCCTTATCTTCGTGTATAGGCTTGTCAAAAAGAGAGAGAAAAATATCCTAACTGTAGGACCTGTTTCCCAGAAACACTTTGTTAAAAGGGAAAAAAAAATTGTGGATATCAAGTTATACATAGCTGGAGGCAGAAGAAAAAGATTGATCAGTAGTGTGTATGAGGTTGTTGCGGAAAGCAGACAATAAATTTAATTTATTTGAAAGCTATTGAAGATGGTCAGTCAGATTTGTATTTAAAAACAAGTTTGTCTGAAGTTGTCTAATAACTTAACAGAAAGGCAAGGGTTTTTAGCACAGAATTCAAGCTACTGTGGAAAAGTATAAACAATCCAGCTTGGACACTGAAGTGAATAATTCTGCAGATATTTCTGTGGGCATTAAGGCCCAATTAAGAATTTGCCCATCTCAACAACCATCTCAGCTGATATGTCCTGGCCCTTTACCATTCAGGCACCTTCATTTCCTCGGTCCCAAGTCCTCTTTCCCTTTCTAGAGACAGTTGTAATTTTGGCGCCTTCATATCGCTGTGCTCGTGCTGCGTTAGAGATTTGTTGATGAAGTTGTATTGGAATTGTGGAGAAAGGGTGTTTGTCAAACCCTTTACGTGCAGGGCCTTACATCAGTCGTTGCTCCTTGCACTGCCCTTGCAGCTGAAGGCTCCGAGTTGGTCCTGGAGAGATCTGAGCACCTGGCCCTGGGCTGCCCGAAAAACCACAGCGAAGCAGCTGAGGTTGGGTACAAAGTGGCACAGGTTGCTGGAGTGACTCATCCAAGGTCACTGTCTCTCTGTTTCAGTTTAATTTGTTTACTTCTCTGAGGAGATTACGGTGTTGAGCTGTTGGGCTGAGTTATTAACGTTTTCTGAGTTCTCCTGGGAAGTCGGAGTTGTTACACGCCAACGGCGAGAAGTGACAAAGCTGGCACAGGGTACCAGCCCCCGGGAGCCTGCTCAGCTCCCCTCCTGTGGGGGTCCTGTCTGCCCTTTAGCAGTCAGGGAAATATCCTGCTGTGCCACCCTACAAGACTGGTGCTGGTCGCTGGCAGAAAGCAACTTTTGAATTTTTCCTGATTTCGGAAGGAAATACTGGATTGTGGATAGCTGGCAAGTGAATGCATGAAAACATGGCAAGTCTTAGATTGGACACACAGCTGTATTTTTCTCCAGTTACTGGAGATAATGATTGTGCAGTTTAAGACAGATTTTCAGAGCACAGGTGTTTGGTACTTTGGCAAACCAAGCCTTTTTAAAAGCGTAGCAAATTGTAAATCAGCTTACCTCCCCTCCAAAAAAAAGTAGACACGTGGAAGTTGTATCACCAATTCTTTCAAGATCTGAGTTACTACCTAGGCATAACTGATGACTTTTTCTGTATTTTTATTATTGGTATCTATATTTGGGATGAGGGAAGGAAACTACCTGAAAAAAAAAATTGTAAATCTGAATTTCTTTTGCTAATATAACAGCTAATATTATAAAAGGGGCATGGGCTCGTGCCTGTAAATATGAACGTACTGATAATTTGAGGCAATTGATATTTGGATGTAAACTGGAAAATGTAGCTAGAGAAAAACTTGATATCTTTTGTCAAAATAAGTGACCTTAGTTTCATGGAAGTTTTATGAATTTGAAACTAATACTCCCTAACCCCACAAAACATCCTAAAAGTCAAGATGGCACATAATCCTATCCAGATAATATATTCACTGTTTCTGTTTCAATTGCATATAACTTTCTACAGGTGGGAATTTGAAAGACAACGTTTTGTTAAAACAAAACAAAACAAACAAAAAAAAAAACCAAACCAAAACAAAACGAGAAACAAAACAAAACAAACCCCAAAAATGCACAAAAAACCCCCAACAAACCAAACGAAAAGAACCCAACTATAAATGTTCTCATCTAGTGACATTATGACTCTGTATGCAATTCATCATATAATTTGAAGTAAGATTCTTCCTAGCGAATGGAGATTGTTCACCACAAAATCTATTGTGACTATAAATAAACTCCCAAAAGAGATCAGAAATGGTCCTCGGGCCATGCCTTCATAAATAGACATAAATATAATGTATTACAATAATTATTAAATATTATAATACATACTATAATAATATCATAATGCATATTATAATAATATTTCTTATATATTATAAACCACTGTGGGTTTATAAAGGTATGCCTGTTGTGTATGAGACAACAATTTTTCTGGGTGCTCTGTACCTGAGCTCTGCCCAAAGTCAGCAGGAAGCTGCAAGGGCTTTAGAGCACCTCTGCATTCTGGCCTCTTGAGCACTACTGGATTTGAGGAATTAAGCAGCATCAAGCACAGCAAATATTGACCTCTCCTCAGAAAATATTTACCATCTCATTTATTGTTGTATGTCCCCTGCACTAGGATGATACGTTAATAGTAGCAGCTATGATTTGCTAGGTGAACTAATGTTCTGAATTGACAAACTCAGCTATTTTTTCAAAGGCCCCTCAGATTGATTTCTGGGTGCTTTGCTCATCGTCGAGGCATCTGTTCCATGTTAAAATGTCACTTTGGTTTTAGGTACTTCTGGCTTTATAGAATAATTCTGAGCCTCATTTATTTTATATGAACAACTTGCCAATTTTGTGAGCACGGGTTCGTATATATGAAGTATGTTGCGAGCTGAACATTTCCAACCCTTGTTTAAAGAAATATTTTAATTAGCACACAAATCTTGCAGACTGGGAAACCGAGGCATGAAATTGTAAGGGATTCACTGTAACAGGTTTTCACAGCAGCTAAAATCCTCCTTTTCATAAAGGACTTAGCCACTTGCAAAGAGGCTGTTGGGCTTCCATGTAGTCAGGATTTCTGAAAGACTTCTCTTCTATACAGAATATTTGTTTCCTGATTTCCAGAACCTGGATCTACAGTCTAACTAATGTATACTTCCCTCATCTCTTTCTCTGCGCATTGCTAGAGCTCCCACATAATTCCTCTGTAAGTAGTCAGAAAGCAGAAGAAAAACCGTCCTGTTTTGTTCTGCAAGAGGTGTTTCTGAATTTGAAATTTGGATAATCGCCGAGTTCATAATTTAACACTCTTATGTTGTATTTTGGTTCACCTTTACCAACCCTTCTGTGAGACTTAGAGGAAGCTGGAAGAAAGAATTAGGGAGAAAGGGTCAGTTGATGGCACCTGATCAGGCCAATTCCTTTGCTGTGATTTGAAATGAAACATAGCCCAGATGCCAAAATCATCTTGCATTCTCAGGCTACCAAGATTTGAAAGCCTGATATAAGAACTGGTCAAGATATTTCTCATAAAATAGTTATCCTTTGCTTCATAAAACTTGTCTAACAAAGAAAAATAACTTGCCAACGCTTAACACAAATATTTACAGGGAGGAAAATATTTAGACTTCTGTTTCTGTCCCAAAGTCTTGAAAAGAAAAAGGGTTCTTCCTTTCAACCTCTTCCGAACTTTGTGGAAAACATGTTTTCTTCTCTAAGGAAGAGCTTTGAAAAGAGTGTTGAAGAGATTCACAGAGAAAGAATCAAGAACAAGTTGGTACACAGTGCAATTATGGAGAGCACATGCTTAATGGTGATATGCTATTAAGTTTTATTATCTGAAACCAGTGACATTTGCAATAATTATTATTAATAGCCCAGTTTCTTACTAGTCATATTTAAATGGAGCTTCACGGCTTAACTATCAAAAATAATCAACTTCCAATTGTGTATTATATTAGCCTAAATCACAGAAGAGTTGGGTGATGAAATGCACATTCAGTACCTCTAACCATGTATTATTATGCTGTAAATAAGGAAAAAATAAGACTGAACATGGTTTACCCAAAATCAGTCAGCACTCACTGATGGAAAGCTCCATTGAAACCCAGTTTTCCATATGTTGAAGGAAGGACTGTGGCTGATTGTGAACCTTCACTGAACGTGGTGCAAGCCAAAGCACAGCACCTTTAGTCCAGTTAATAGATTTTTCACTTATTCCAGCACCTTGGGATTGAGTGTCTCACCACCCAAACGTCACCTAACACCTTTTCTAGATGTTGTGCCAGCAATAATTTCTTTAGCGCTGACGTCTTTGCTGGAAATTCTGCTTTTAGTCATCTGAGAGGGGGAAAAGAAAAAAAAAAAGAGAGATTAAAAGCAACAAGAATAATGCAGGTGAGCAGAGGTTTGTGAAAAATGAGTACAGCAAAGGACAATCTGGTAGACTCCTCTCAGAAATGAGTGGTGGGTGGAAGTGCCTCTCTGTGTCCTTGTCACATCTGCTGGGGACTTGAGAACTTCGTGTCATTTTAAATTGTCTGAGGACCCTACAAAAGCTCTTTTCACGCAGCGAGGGCTGATATGCTTTAAGAAGTCACCGGGAATGCTTTTTCTGAATAGAAATGTGACATTTAAAGAGCCCTTTTTTCTTTTTAAATTGTAATCATGCTTTTATCAAAGGCTTTCCTTAGAAACTCTTCTATTTCTTAATACTCGCACAGACAGCATTAACTGGTTCTTTTAAATGGTTTAAATGTTAATTTCGAAGTAAAAAAGTTTTCTCTTGTTTGGGAGGTTTTTTGTTGTTGACATTTGGGGATTTTTGAGGACATACAACATCCAGAACAATTTACAGAAGATATATCTGGATTTGATATAAGCAGAAAATATCATTGAAAGAGATAAATCAGACCCCTGTGTAACAATAAGTGAAATAATTCTTAAGAGGTAAGGAACTAATTGACTCTTCAAAACCACTTTTCTCAAAGGAGGTAATATCCACAGGATGCATGAAAAGAGATTTCTTTTTTCCTTCACCTTTAGTAACCTGGCATCTCTTTCACTGTAACTTGCCCGTGTGTTTTACACCTATTTTAAGTGAATTAACGATGAGCAATTCACAGAAGTAATGCATTTTCTGTCAGGCCATTACCACTTGTTTTCTCAGCATGTTCTGCAGGTCCGTCTAAGGATGTCATTACAGAAATCAATTGGTGTGCAAGGTGGCCAGCACTTACTGACAACAGATAGATAGAACTACAGTAAATACAGGGTTTAAAGGAGGCACTGGAAGTGTGGCTTTGCACTATATCTGGGTCTGTTAGGCAGTGCTCTGTGCTATAGGTAGGTGGTGAATGTCAAGATTTGCTTTCATGCTAGATATTTCATGCTACAGTGCCTGTTAATAGCTGTGTGCTTGGCATTTCTGTCAATTTTGTGTCTTGACCTCTGGGTCTGCTACAAAAAAATATGCTGTATGCCAAATGTGAGTGGGGTGGGACAAGGCTGTGCTTGGATGAAAAATGTCAGAGCTGAAGTGAAGACAGAGTTATCCTACCACAATAGATTTTGAATATCATCCTATAATAGATAGCTATTAGTTTGTACTGTTTAGGAAATATTCATTTAGATAATTTTCATCTGGCCGCCTTAGCTTCCATCAAAAGCACAGCTGAAATTCTTTATAAATATCCTTGCTACATGATACTGCAAGGAATAGGAATAGATTTGTAGCTGTCATACGGTCAGACACATCTCCATGACTATTCCTAAGGACTTGGCTTTTTTTGTCAGTATTGTCCAACCAGGTGGAGCACAGAAAGTATCCCTCTATCCCTGGCTTTCTTTTAGACAGGCAGAAACTTCCCAGCAGCTCGGAGCTTGGGAGCTGTGCTATCCCCACTGAGCTCTGAGAGGTAAGGAAAGCAAGAGGATGGATGGAAGAGGATCATAGGGTTGGACTGGAGAGATGGAAGTCACCTAGTCCAATCCCTGCTCCAGCTGAGGTTAATTTGGAATCATGGAACAGCCTAGGTTGGAGATCCTGTGGTTCCAAAGGCCCGGCCATGGGCAGGCACACCTTCCACTAGACCTTGCTCAGAGTTAGATCAAGTTGCTTAGAGCCTTTCACAGCTAAGTTTTGACCACTGCTAAGAACAGAGGCTCCAACCTTTCTGGAAAACTTGTTCCAATGCTAAAACATTCTCAACTTATTTCCATACCTCCAGCTGGAATTTTCCTTACTGTCACTTGTATTTGTTGGCCCATATCCTTTCACTGTGCATCTCAGAATATGCTCTATAGCTCCCTAGTTGGTAGCTGAAATGGGCAATTAAATCCCTTATCCTTCTCCTCTTCAGGCTAAATATTTCCATCAGCCCCTACTCACATGTCATTCATCAACCATCTCCATGGCCCTGTGTTGAACTAACTCCAGCCTGTATCTCTGGAGGGACACAAAGTGCACAAATTCTTCCAGAAGCAGCCGCACAAGTGACACACAGAGGACAATCTGCCCTCCCTTTAACCTGCTGCCTGTGCTCTCGCTGTCACAGTCCAGGGTGCTCCTGGCCCTCACAGTGACAAGAGAACACTCTTGACTCATTTTCACCTTGTCCTGTTGAGCCACAGGATGGCTGGCCAGCTCTGTAAGCTGGATTCAAGTGTGCAGCGTCATCATCCTTCGAGGAAATAGGCCAGGTGTACACTAAGTATGAAGTTGACTTTAGATTGTAATTTAAAATTCAAAAATAAATATTCTCCAGGTTTACAGCCCATGCAATTTCTTTGTTTGTCTCTTGTCAAATGCCTAGGAGGGAAATGAGAAATCTTGGGCATCAAGATGTGCAAGTTCCATTCCTAACTTGGCTTTCTTTGCTCACAGAAATATCTGTGTAAAATGAAGATACTTTTGTGTCAGTGAAATGGGGACAAGTTGAAAATTTTAATATTGAATAGTTAGAAAAATTGCCATCAACAACTGGTTATATCAATAGAATATTTATTTTTCATTGTTAAAAATATTATTGATTTCTGTTAGGTTTTTTTCCTCCCTTTGGAAAGTAAAAAGTCCTTAAATAATTGGAGTTTTCACTTATTCCTCAGAATTGCAGCATATGACTGATAACTGCCTTTAGAACTTCTAATAGCTAAATTACAATTATTATGCAAAGACCTACAATAGACAGTTATATGGATTGTTAAATGACTTTGCCTTTTTTGCAAACCATAATCATTTTCCTTTATTAGCTGAAGGATTTCATAATTTAAGGGAGATGAGAACCTATAAGTCACACTTTCAAATAAGGAACATGGATATTGCAAACATTAAATTCTCCCATAAAAATGTTAAGGCATCATTAAACTAGGATCAGATTAATACAATTCAGTCAACTCTAGATAGATATCTCCTGTAATAGGCTGAAACAATACCTAGTGATATAGGACATATAAGATTTTACTACAATCAATTTATAAACCTATAAAACATACAGGTATCACTCAAAGCCACCGTTAATTTTGCAAGCCCTGTATTAAATCAAGTGAATTTTGTAAGGAAAAATATTCCCCGCCCTTACTGTAACTCTCTTTCTATTGTTAGCTGCTATCACAGCATCTTTCTTCCACCGTAAGTCAGATGAGAGATGCCTTCTGGTAGAGGTTGACCTGAGAGTCTGTGCTTGATTTATCCATCTGTTTAAGTGTCTGAAGGATTTTCAAATGAATTTTCAGGGCATAATTTAATTCTCACTTGTAGCATTGTAAACCTGGAGTCATTCTGTGTTTGTTCCAGAATAACAGCAAGCAGGATTTGACCTCGAGTTTAATCAAATTAAAAACAAAACTTGCATCTTTTCTATTCAGCTGGGTAAAGGGGAGGAGTTAGCTGGGGAAAAAGAAAGTTTGGACTGAAGGCTCTGTGCATGTTCCTTCCAAAGGTACAAGGTGGCTCAGTGGGTCTGGAGAAATGGCAATTTCAGATCAGCAGGGCAGAGCCAACATGAAAAACTGGAAATGCAGAAGTCCACGGTCTGTGTTATCTCTGCAAGCCTCCCAAGTCCTAGTGCACACACTTAAAGTGTTGCACATCTTCCCCTCGTTAAACCCCTGTATGGATATATCTGTATTGGAATATTTTAGCACGGATTTTCAAAAACGCAAGCGATTGATCACATGTGCATATGGAAAGAGAGGAGAGAGAGAAGTGTTTCTCCCATCCCACCCCACGGCCCCAGACATGGATCAGTGCATTATGCCAAACATGCATCAGGACGTGATCATAAGCTGCACTATATCTCTTTTATGTATTAATAATCAGAGTCTGCTACTAAACTCTTTGCAATAAGATCCAGAGGCTGAAGCAGGACTTAGAGGAAACAACAGAAAGGAGAAAGGAAAAGGAAAATTTGCTAAGCTGAGCAGAGCTGGTGTGACTCCTAGGAGACTTACAGCAGAATACAGAAAAAAATCTCTTTGGAAGCACTGTTTAAGAGGCGATATGGGAAAAAAAAAAAATAGTTTAACTTGTTCTGTGAAGCCAGACTGGACCATTCAGGACAGACCAACTTGAATATACTGGCCTTCTTTTTAACATAGGCCTAACTTCATTCACCCTGTATGCTTAGAAACAGAAAAAGCTCCACGGACAATCGTATTGGTTTGTAAATCTGTATTAATGATCCAAAATGTAAGCAAACAGAAGGAGATGTCAAGTACAGTAAAAGATGAGTATAGATTAGTTTCTTTGTAAAGCCTTCCCATTTGCAGTTAAGATAAGTTATGTGATTTAGTTCGGTATTTGCAGTATTCCCTACGGTCTGTATAGGACAGATCCCAGACTGCCTCAGTCATTTAGTGAATCATCTAATGCAATTGAATTCTGAGTGACAGCCAAAATTGTGTGCAGTTAGTAAAAAATGTTGTTGTATTTAATCATATAATTGTGCATCCATTTAGATCAGCCCAGCAATCACAAGAACCCTTATCCACAAGTACCTTTACCTATGTGACTCATGGTTAATAATTAGGAAAGCTCACTCAGAGGGCATTCTCAGGCAGAGAATTTGAAGAATAAGGCCTAGCTATATGCCAGCAAGAGACATTACTAATTATCCATTGTTGTAGATGAGGATTGTTTTTAAATTAGATTTTTTTGTATGCAGCCACCTCATTGCAAAGTAAAAGACACTACCCTGGTGATATCTCATGTGAAAGAAACTATGAAGCAATTTCTCTTATAGTTAACCAATTAAAATATATAGGGGTGGAAAAAAAGGTGGAAAATAATATTTCAGCCTAGATACACACTGGACCTTTTCTGAACTGCCCTGTCAGCACATTCTCCCCAAATAACTTCAGAATCTATGAGTGAAATTTGAAAGAGGAAGTAAAGTTCCAAAGTGCATTGTCTTTCTCCAAGACTGTTGAAAAAAAAAATCTCAGAATATAAGGCAGAAAGCCTGACTGGCACTTTTGGTAAGGTAGTCAGCAGCATGTATCTGCTGGGCTTCTCATTCTGGTGTCTGGCTGCTGCAGTGCTGTAACAGCTGGGGGTGCGTTCAGAAACCGGTGAGACCGTGGCTTCACCTCAGTGGCCTGAAGGAAACAACCCACTGAACAACTTCGTTGTGTCGCTAAACTTCCTGTTTAACGAAATATCGTGAATCAGAGTCATTTGGTGCAAAATCCTCCTGTTGCAAAGAGAAGGACATGCAACAGCAAATGAAGGCATAAGCTGGTGCAGAGATTTTATGCTGTCTGTTTGCAAGTAATGAGCTTGGGTCGTTCCATATGGCTGGTAATTGCTATCAGAATGAGTCACAAAGTGTGCTAATGGCTTTGCTCACACACAAATTGTGGAAACATATTTTTCAAGTCAGAAAACAACCGGTTAGTTGAATCATGAGCTTGGAAGTCAGGAGACCTGATTCAACTTTCTGCTCCACCTTAGGTTTTTGGAGTTGCCATAGCCAAGCATTTAAAATATGGCTTTGCTGCAGATTGTAGTGAAGCATCAAGGTCTGCTAGTTAGTTTTTAATGAGCTAGCTTGGAAGCAGTCTGTGGCAGTACTCAGTTAGCTTATCCTCAGCTTCATTTCCAGTTCATCCATTAATTTAACTCGTGACAGTTGGATTTCAGGGTGTTTCGTGAAGTTCAGCAGGGATCAAATATAACCCAGCCCTCTGATCAATCATATGAAATAAATTTAGCATTAAATGACCCAGTGGTCATCTCAAGTTAGACGTTAATTGTCTAACCATAGGGACTCAATTGACTTTGTAAAGTAGGACAGATGGGCTCTGTAGTGCTGAAGATGAAGGACAAAATAACTAGCAAAGAGCCCCAAGAGGCCGTATTTGGAACATCATTCATCTCACCTAACTTTAGAGATCCCCAATCCTAATTACCTCTAGAGATGGTGGAGACTCTTTTGGAGAGTGATTCATCTACAGTGTTTGAGGCATCACCTTGATGAAGTAAATCTTTGGGTGGAAAGGCATATGGATGAGGGGGGAGTCTAGAAGCAGATCTCAGTGTTGGGCTGGGCAAGCCCAACCTCGGGGTCTTTTCAGGAAGTGACCTTGCTTATTTAAAGGTTGATGCAGTGAATCTGTACTACAGCTTGCAGATAAGAGAGGAAACACTCTTGCCTAAGTTTAGTTTTTCTGCCTGCCCTATCTCTCTGCCGTGCTTTGGGGGTAATACCTTCAGGAAGCTGCAGAAAGACAAGGTGGGAGTCAAACCTCCTCTCAGACAAATGGGTGTGTCTGGAAACAGAACAGAAGCTCTGGAGCCCTTCTAGAGGATATTAATATGCATGGAGGGTACGTTAACAAGAAACCTTTCAGTGCCTTAGACAAGAAAGCTGAACTTTATTTCAGTGAAACAGCTGAGCTCAGAAGTGTCAGTCATGAAGAAACCTTACCAACACCTGCAGTTTTATTAATAAGGATCCTGTCCAATGAAGCCCATGAGATGTCACGTTTTTAAACAGAGAAAAATCGATGGCAAAATTCTATGCTATTGGAAGGCAGAAGGGGTTTCACATGCACTTTGAGATCACTGCTGTTGGATTTATTAACAAGGATGTTTCAGCCGAGGAGGGATGGATGAAGTGTGAGGAAAACGCCACGAGAGGGAGATGTTGGAAGCAGGAAAGCTGTCGGGTTTCTCAGCCTTACACAGCGGGTTACTTTTAAAAGGCGTTCCATAAAAGATTGCTGAACTTTCAGGGAGCTCATGGCATCTTTAAAATAAAGTTTATTCCGGGAGGGAATTCGTCTGCAAACCTATAAATCGCTTTCAGAAAAAAACCCAAACCAAACCAGACCAAAACAATCAAAAAGAAAACCCCTCACAGCAACCAAAAACCTATGTGTACCAAAACCTCACTGCAACCAAAAACCTATTTGAAAAGTTCTGTTTATTTAAAACGAAATCTTCGCCAGACACCACAATACCTGTCGTTTTAAGGTCAGGTGTTTTAATTTCCACTTCTTTTATATTCATTTCAAGTAGTAAAATGCATTACATAGTATAGATATGATAACATTTTACTGCTGAATATGAGCAGAGGAATGTATAAGCAGACAGACATGCTCAGAGAGATCACTGTTCTCCAATTTTCTTGCTTTTAGTATGTATTTCTCACTACTGTTAAGATATCTCCCTGGAAAAACTTTGGATATTTCCAGGAGTTCAGCAGTAATTAAATGCATATTTGAACTCCTAGCCAGTCTTAAAAAATGAATGTAGCTGTAAATGGCTCAAGTCATGTCAAATATATAGGGCTAAATGTGGATATTAATTATATAACCAGAGGGACTCAATTTACTTTGTAAAGCAATTAAAAGTGGACAGAAATTTACAGTCTGTTTCTGGAAAAGAGTAATGCCTGTTTAAAAATAACTTTCTACCCAGAATAGTCTGCCTGTCTCACATAATATCAATTATGGGGGGTGGAGGAGGCGAACCCAAACCAACACAGCAGAAGACTTTGGCATTTTCAACACTGCTTCTTTATAGAATTATCAGAACCAAGTTTTAAAACAATAGAAGTTGACAGTTGGTGCCCAGGTGCACTTTTAGGCATGTAAACAAAGACTTTGCTTTTCAAACTGGCTGAAGAGCACATCAAAGTTTAGTTTCCCCTTGTTTTCATTCCCCGTGGGAATGTTAAGGATATGAAGGGTTCCTATGGATAGGAGGCAGAGGGCTCATGATTTTTTAACATACAGTTTATTATTGGTCTAGATTATTCTAGTAGTCTGGTAGTCTGTCTCTGTCTTTCTCACTTTCTTCTTTTTTTTTTTTTTTTCTTTTTTAATGTATTTCTTGCCTCAGAGTGGATGGGCAAGGATTCCTTTCCAGCATATGAATCAGAACTGGAGTTTGTTTCTCTATCCATAAACAATATATGAAACCTCATTAACCTAAAGCACCTGTTCCAACAGGCAACCTGATGGAAAATTAACATATCCTTGGATACTTACTGCACTTCAGTTCTGCTTCAAGTGGTTTTCACATTCCTCCTCCTTTAAGTGTACCCTTTGAAAATACCATTGAGTGATTCGGGTGTGGCTGTTGATGACAGGATCAGAACTCTTCAGGCCAATGGCCACAGCATCCCTCCCTCTCTGTCTCAGAGATACAGAGTTCAGCATCAGCCTTCTTCAAATATCATCTTCAAAGCAGTGTGCTCAGAGAGAAAGAAAAGCAACAACGCTCCCCAAATGACTCAATGTTCTCCTGTCCCTCACTTCAGAAATCATCTTCTAGCAATGGGCTAAAAAAACCTGTGGTAGTCACTTTTGTCTTCAGAGTACAGCATGTTTGGTTGGTCTACTCAATACTGCACTTATTCCTTTTTTTTTCAGGAGTGTGATGCTCCAAGTTTCCTGTGACGTTTTCCCCTCTGCCCTGTTGTGAAGATGACTATAGTGGGATTTTCTAAAAGAGTTTAATGCATACAGACACGACAGCAGGAAAAGCAGCTGAGGTGGAGTTAGTCTAAGTAGTTTATTTCAAAAATATAGTGAGAAAGCTTCAAAAAGCCCTGGAAGTGCTCTGAGAGACAGCATTTGGGAGCCAGGGCCTATTACCTTTATATTTCAGTAGAATCTCTTTGCTTTTATGTCACTGTTTCCAAAGTAAAAATGAGTTGAAGACAGGGAGAAAGAACATCAATTTTCAGTGCCTTTCTCAGGCAAAATTTTACTGAAACTAGAAAGTTCATATAAGCAAGGACTTCCAGGCGTGACAGCAAGAAACTTTCCACTCTTGTACAGCAATTTCACAATCTTTTGGTGAGAAAGGATGGGATTGTATGCTGAAGCAATATGTGACAACAAAAAAATCTCCATTTCCACACTCTTCAATGGGTCCGATATGCTCTAGGTGATGTCACTGTCAAGAGTGAGCATCAGACATCATTTACATAATTTGCTGTGTTACATAAGCAGGGTTTTTGCTAATTTCTTGTTTGCAATTTGGCTGTGCCAGTTAATATATTACCTTCCCTGTTAGAACCCCAAGAACACTTAGCAAAATATATAAATATATGTATCTGTCTCAGTCCTTTAAGTATTTTTGAAGGCCTTCACTTTTAAAAGATATTTAAAAAATTAAGTTTAAAATGGGAGAACGTGTATCTGCTTCAAAATTCTGCACCCTTGTACATCTGCACTTAGCAGCAATAAAAGACAAGTGAAATCCCGATGCTGAGAACATCAAATTATGTCCGTGCTGGGTGCTTTAGGATACCTAAGTCTAAATCATCCTGTTTCTACATCATCCAGCTGTTTCAGGTGGTTTTCAGGTGAGCACAGCCCAACATATGAGCCAGAAGACAGCTGCTCTTGTTCCTACACCTACCCAATCTAGACAGAAAGAGACTGTGGGGTATAGTACAAGTTTCACCTATCTAGAAGTCCACAGTCCACTAATTAACTTCTCTGCATTTGTTCTGACTAATTTTTAAAGCATAAGGATTTTTTTTTAAAAGCTTTCTTTGCTCCATAAATGTGTATGCAGCCTTCTTCCCTGTGCTCAGGAAAAACAGCCAGAGGTTCTCTTTAGTGCAAGTGGCTGATTCCCACATTTACCTTCTCCAGTTTAAATTTCACACCTGCACGGTGCTTTACTTTTATAGTGGTCAAAACAAAATTCTGTAGCTATCCCAGAGTAAAGGGAAAACAAAACAAAAAAAAAAAGCACATTAATCTTATATCCAGTTTATTTAATACCAGAGCAGTAAATACAAATAAGAGTTCTGGAATCTGGCAATGCTAGAGCAAGATACAGCTGCAAGAGTCTGTTAGTAGTTCTGGAATCCTGGGAAGCTGAGGGGTGTACGTGAGTAATCTGCACCTTCAGGTTCACAGAGACTGACCATACAGTTAAAATACAATGCTCCTGACGTGACAGAGCAGCATCTGTAGAAAAACAAAGCAACCCTGTGCCTGTCCACTGAGAACTGTTTGTAACTTTGTTGTAATTCCAACATTTGTAATCTTAGAACAAGTGAAATAAACAGTATCTTTTGCTTTAAAAATGAATGTGATCTTTGTTCAACACAATAAAATGTGCTTTAGTACTGTTTTAAAACCTTACTGCTAAGATTGTATGTAACATTTATATATAGTCTTATGGGTGAACACTCAAAAGCTGAAAGTAACCTTTCTAGTCTGAATGCAGGTAAAATTTCAGAGCAGAGGTAGGCTTCAACTCAGCATCTTGCAAAGACCGAATCCCAGCTGTCCCCTGGCATGGGTAGGAGGCAGCAATTCATCTTCAGATCCCTCCCAGAATTTCTGTATGAGCACAGCCCTTATTTAGCTGTCTAGAGCAAGAGCTCTGAGTGTCAACTAACAACATATTTACACCCATCTGATGTTTAATATCCACATCTGAAAAGTGTAGCTAACATTGCTCGGTGCTCTCTGCAGTGGCATTTCAATACCACAGCCATGACTACTTGTAAGGACATTGGTTGTTAGGAAAAACACTCTCTGTGAGCTCAGGTCTTACCAGCAGACTGACCTTTAAATCCGGGCAGATGTCCTAAAGAACTTGTGCTCTTTACCAGTCCGTGTGCTTTCCAAGCTTCTGCTGCCATCTGAGATTGAACAGTCACATCCACCTCACAGATAATGAAACTTTTGTTAAAGCTTACAAAAACTGTTCTGTGAAAGGGATCAACCCAGGCCTTATGCTGGCCCTTGCTGTAAAATTATTTCACTCAACAACGACCTTGCCAAAACAGTCCAGTGCTCACTGACTAACGTTTCACTAACATTTCAGTTCCCACACTCCTCAACCCTCTCTACTTTCTTTCATCATTCATGGAATACAAAAAAAAAAAAAGATACTTTAACAGGAGACAACACTGCTTTATATATCTGCTTCCCTACTTCTGGTGCCTCTGCAAGGCAGCTTTGCAGGTAAATATCTTTTATAGATTTAACATCTAAGCATTTAATTCATACGAATTTCAGCAAGTGTAAGGCATACAAGGACCTGAGTTAAATACAAATACATGATCACATGAAGCCACAGTATTTTGCTTTTCTTTAGTGCAAATATTCTTGCACACAAAAAAACCTACTCAGAATTCTGAAGAAAGGTTTTGATCAGCAAGGCTGAGTTTACTGGAAATTATGTGGCACTTAGGGACATGGTTTAGAGGTGGACTTGGTAGTGTTTGGTTAATGGTTGGATTGGATGATCTTAAGGGTCTTTTCCAATATAAGTGACTCTGTGACATAACAGTTTGTATTTCAGTTGCACCTAGGAGCTCTATCCAAGACCATGTTGGTGTTGAATAAATACAGACTAAACCTCTCCTCTGGAGCAGCTTAGAGTTTAGAGTGGCACAGCTCTAAACACAGCAAATCTGTAGCAGAGCTTGAAATAGAAGGTCAGGTCTTCTAGCTCTAGATCTTATTATCTTGACCACATTATCTCCCACCTTTGGTTTCTACTGTCTTGCTCCTCCAGATATTGACCTTTGGAGGAAATTCACTGAATCCCAAGAGCTGCCTCTGCTCCATTATTTCAGCTTGTTCCAGCTTCAAGACTAACCATCTCTTACACAGATTTCCTTCTCTTTCCAAACACATTGTTGATTAACTTGGCCATTGACTTGGATCCACTTGGTCTTCTCTTCTCCTTCACTTTGAAATTGGAAGTGATATTCCTCAGGACTTTGGTGAACATTGCCACAACTTCCTGATAATGCTCTGCTGCAGACAGTTCACAGAATTGGCACTTGTTATCTATGGCCAGCTTCTGTCCTTCATCCCAGCCAACTTCCCTCATGTGGCATAAATCCTGTTTATTGCCAACCAAAAATATTGATGACTCCACCATTCTGAAATTAAAAAAGGTTCCAGTTAGAGAAAAGATATGTACAATACTGTGTAAGATGCTGTGCTACATTCAGTGTGTATGAAAAGTATGTATGTTCAGGAAAACAGGCATTGCAAAAAAAAAAAACAAAAAAAAAAAATGAACTAACCAACCCTCACCTTAGCAGGAAGAATTCTAGTTTTTCATTTGGCAAAGGATTTTCCAGTAGATTTTCATATTTTTTTTTCTTTCTACTCAATGAATTAATGTATTTTTTAATCCACTGCTGTTTTCGTGCTTTATACCGCTAAGTACATTGTCAGCACCTGGACTTCATGAAGAAGCAACCTGATCATTATCTCCATTTGTAGGTAACGGAACAGAGTCCAAGAGAGACATCACTGTCAGCGGCATAGTTCAGAGGGAAACACAGGAAATCTAATTCCAAGCTTCTGCTAAAATTATTCCTTCCACAGATTAATTAAGAAAGTTCAGCAGTGAAACAGACAAGTAAGTGGGATTTTTATTCCACTTCTGATACAAGTAAAGAATTTCACTCTTTTATTGAGAAAGCACCTCAGCTGACTGATGCAGGTATATACACCACCATTCACACTCACACCTGCAGTTCTGGTGATTCTTATTTTTTAAAATACTTTCTCTCTTACCATAGGGTCACCCATGTGCACAAATGATGTTGGGATCACCATAAAGGCAGTGTAGGAGATATTTGTGGTATTACTTTCCTTTATTGTGGGAAATGCTTTCTTCAAATATTGATGCATCTCCAATGGTAATTGAGGGGGAGAGTACAAGCACAGACTGACTATGCCAGGCTTTTTCACCCAGGTAAATCACAGCAGAAATATTTATGGCAATTACTTAAATATTAGTTCTGTAAGAAATAAGGACAAAAATCCTATACTTGGGTTTGGATACAGTAAAACAGATTGTAATTTGCCACACATTTTACCTTCAGGTGCCTTGTTGTCAGCACAGTGTTATGTCACCTTGATGCTGCTGGATATTAATTGCTACTCGGATGGCCTGCAAGCTCACAGGAACGCCCTCAGCTTTCCTCTGTGTTTGCTGAGGGAAAAATAAAATAAATAATGCCACTTACTTTTTGCAAACTCCTAGGTGAGACTCCCGGATCCTGTAGAGCAGTGCTTTGGCAAAGGCGAAGGACGCTCTGTCGCTGATGTCGTAAACAACGATAAATCCGTCAGCCCAATGGAGCTCGTCTGGGAGGGAGAGCTTTCCCCGCTGCGGCTGAAAGGAGTTCGAACGCACACGGAAAAAACAATGTTACTCCTGTCACCTCAGAGCGTTTTCCCTGTCACAGGGAACGTGAGAACGTCGTAACTTTCGTGGCAAAAGATATTTAATAGGTCTAGGTGCTGGCATTGAATTCAGGTGAGTGCTGCTCCAAAAGCCTAATAAATAACCAACATTAAAGGTGGCACTTTGGATCACTGACAAGTTCATTATGAAACATTTACACTTTGTTTAAGCAGTGAAATTCCATAACCTGTACAGCCATTGCTTATGCTTAATATTCTGCAGGGTTACATGAGAATGAAACATACAGAAGCCATCAACATTTGTGTGTTTTCTGGTTATAGCTCCGGTTTGCAAGTTCCTAATATTCTGAGTATAGTAAACTGAATTATTTTCTTCATTTGTTTTGCTTCCCTGTTGAATTGTTCTAGTTTCAAACACTAATTGCCCATATGTTAAATTTCTGAAGAGCTAGGGAAAAAAAAAATCTTCTTTCAATCTGCAGTTGAGTTTAATAAAACTAGTGAAAAAAGTCACTCAAATGATAACAGGGTTATACTAATCCTTGACTCTCTTCACACCACGAAACTGTCACACTTCTGATTTCCAGAAAGCAACAGCTGTAAAGTGTCCCATTAAGCAAAGGAATGTCATTTCAAAACTATTTAAAATTAGATTATCCCTGCACATGATTTGGCAGCAGCTAGCAAGACCATGTGACCTAAAATAGATAAAATACTGGAAGCTGATCGGAAAAAAAGAAAAAAGAAAAAAGAAAAAATTTCCTCCACTGAACAGCTAAAGTTAGGCCTCTTTCCTAAGGAAAATCTGGCACAAGACAACTCAGAGACTGCTAGCACAAACATGTGCCCATATTGTAGCAACAAAGGCCTCTACTCATAATTTGGCCTAATCTGTTGAACCCCATCCAGCTGCCGCTCCCAGTGTTTCAATACCTTAATCGAGAGTTGCCCCCATGGCACAGGGTTTAACATGGCAGCAAAAGGAAGCTGCAGGCAAGCTCAGGAAAGGGGTCTCGAGGTGGAAGCAAGCCCACAGAGCAGCGGCCCCTACGAGGAGTATGGCAAGGGAAGAATTAATCGTGCTCCATGGCACAGTGGCTATTTCAGGATGCCCACTGCCCTGGGACAAGCAATGCTGTTTGTCTTGACGCTGGTTAAGTTTTTAAGTCCTTGAATTTAGGTCAGACTTTCAGTGGTTTGGCTTTTGTATCGGCATTCCTTGGCCCAGCTGGTAAGAGGCAAGGTAGCTGCCAAAAGGGACCCTGGAGAGCCAGTGGGATCGGCCACACCTAGGTCTGCAGGTGTTACACAGTACCCCAGTTTCTCTAGTCCTGCAAATTAAGTAAATAAATACGAAACTTTACTTCAGAGTGGTTTACTGTGGTTAAAATTGAATTGTCGATGTGTACAAGCTGCATTATGGCTTTCCTTGGAAAAGGAAATTGTTCTGTGAGGGCAAGCCTTGCTTCCATGCCTGTCTACTTTGACCATTTCTGCAGTCATTTAATAAAGTGTTTGCTTTATAAGCTAAATTTCATTCATTTAGGGCATTTGAGAAAACTGCATGTAATCGAATAACTTATCTGTGTATTTGCCTATGTAAAGCAAAAGTGATTAATTTCTGTTAGTATTATCCCAAAATACAAAAGCATTTCCAGGAAATTTCAGCAATGAAGAGTTTCTTTGATTAAATGGGAAAGTACTCAGTAGTTCTGATCCCCAGCAACCATAAAATTTCAGTCTTTAAAAGAAAAACCAAAAGAGCAGGCACAAATTCCAACAACCAAAAGTTTGTATTCCCTTGACCCCTTTCATCATACACACAGGTAATGAAGAACAGCTTTTCTTTACCCTCCTCCTGTTAAATTCTTACCTGTGAACAAGGGTCATAAATTTCCAGGTGTATCTGCCTCCCATCCAGGCACAAGTGTTTAGTGTAGATGCATTCTAAAAGATAGATATTATCCAAAGAAAATCAGTGTTACTGATTGGGGATGACAGTGAAAAGAAAAGGCAACAGTGAAATTTGATAACACTGGGGATTCCTTGAACACTGGTTATTCGGCTGGTTTTTCAAGACATTTAGAATTTTTTGTCTCTGATCTGTTTGGTTTTGGGGTTTTTTTGTTGTTTTTGTTTGTTTGTTTGTTTTTTGCAGGTGATGAGTGTTGCTAGGGAGGGTTTTTTGTATGTTTGTTTTGTGAATTTTGGTCTTGTTGTTGTTTCAGTAGTGTTGTTGACTGGTTGCTTGCTTTTTTTTTGTTTGTTTGTTTGTTTTTTAACACACACTGGAAACAAACCTATTTAATTTTGCACCAATCAACTCCTCAGGCAGACCAACATCATTTCACTGTGGTGTTCCATCAAAGTCTTGGTGAATGGAAACTTTCAGACCCTGTTTTTCTTCTTCCAGAATGGAGGTGAGGGGAATTCACAATACTTGCAATCAGCTAAGTGTTGACGATCAATCAGGTTGATACCAGGGCTCAGGATTATAAAAGCAGTCAGCCAGACTATGTGCAGCATTCTGCACACAAGTCATTATTTAGCAATATTTTTTTATTTACCATGGCATCTGGTGCTTTAAGAGTTCTCATACCAGGCAGCATTAGACCAAGGGTATTTACAGGACCATGTCCTTAGGATCTAGTCCAAAAATATTTCTGTAGTGTCTCAGATTTAGGGCTCTCCACCAGCACTGGCAACACTGGGAACTCTACTGCAGACACACCATCACTGCTATTTTAAGCAGCAGGATGTTCTAAGCAAGTGTAACCGGTTTGTGGTTGCCAACAGGCTTTCTACACTATAATTTGTCATTTTCTGAACTACAGGGATAAGAATTGGTGTTGACACTACAGAAAACACAGTTCAAACTGTGTCATGAGGGATAGCTCTGTGATGTCTGGAATTCAGCATCTTCAGCATACTTCATGCTCATCTTAAGAGTTTATCTGATGATAATCAGTCCCAAGCATCTCAGGTATAAAATCTACATCCCCTGGTTTGTTTTCCTAATCAAACAAACTTTTAATTAATATTTTGACTCCAGTAAGAGTGGTATCATCTTTATTTTACCACCCTTATTCCCGCTTTCCTCATCTCTAGATATAGCGCTAAACTTATCCTCCAACAAACATTTGTCAACAAACGAAAATGCTTTGGGGGTTTGACAAGCCTTTTCCAGGACTTGCAGACCTGGAGGCTCAGAACAGAACCTGGTTTTGGTTGTAGGGGGCTTGCAACACACAGAGAGCACTCCATAATTCACATGTGACAGCTCAGATCTAGAGCAGCCAGCTGCGACACAAACTGTCTCTGTTTGTACAATAACAATATAATAACTAACGGTAGAGCACACATGAACAATTGTAACTCTTCCTGCAGAATAAGTTCATTTGGATACATATATATATGTATTCAGTACAATTCAGCTTAGTACTTTTTTTTTCTTTGTTATTTACAGATCACTAGAAGCTACTCTGAGTCCTGTGGGGGGAAAAAAAAACAAACCCAGTGTGGAAAGAGTTTTTTTCTTTAGCAGGGAGAGTGAGGTAGATGGCAATCTCTGTGCCTCGTTAAGTTTTGGGACTTCTGCCACATCAACTGGGGTGGCAGCACACTTTCAATAGTATTTGTGTATCAGCTGAACAGCGTTTCCACCCGGGATGTAAAAGTCCAAGTCCTGCTTTGCCACCTTCCAAGACTTAGAAGTGTCTTAAGGCTCGGCATATTCGTTCTGGTATGAATGTGACACTCTATCCTGCGAGGCTTCCCACAAAGCCATCAAACCGGAGCATTCCTGCCTCGCCGGGGGCCCCGCGTTATGCTTTGGTTAACCACCAGCGCCAGAGAAACAATCTGTTCCCCCTCTCCCCTGCAGCCGAGGAGGGCATATTCAGTAGAACAGGTGCTGTTTTGGGTTTTTTTTAGTCTATTTCTTTACTCCCTCCACCTCCTCTCTGATCGAGCTGACCATAACCCACCCTGGCTCGGCGCTCGCAGCCCGGTTCTCTGCCCGTCCCCAGCCTCTGCACAGCTGCTTTGCCAGGAGCACCTCTCTGCCCTTGGGAGCGATCTCTGCCCCGACACCCGGCTCGCCCTTTCCCCTCCGCAGCGCTCTACGCTCCCCCAGGACCTCTCTCGCCCGTAACCGAGCGGAATCTCAAACCTTCCCGCAAAGTTCTGCGACGCCGCGGTTTTACCCCATTTCTCCATCACATACGCGCCTGAGGCGTCGGGGAACCCTCCCTCCCCTCCCTCCCCTCCCTCCACCGCTGCCCGCGGGAGCCCGGCGCTCACCGCCGCTGGACGCGTACTCTCCGATGAAGCGCCGCGTCAGGAACCGCACGGCCAGCGCTGCGGGAGGGAAGCAGAGCCGGGATTAGCGGGATTAGCCTCCCCTGCCGCCACACCCCAGGCGTTCCCCGTCTTT
>WEKY01013318.1:0-34580 GCA_013390045.1 Picathartes gymnocephalus | reverse complement strand
CCCTCACCCCTCACCCCTCATCCCTCCTCCCTCCTCCTTCATCCCCCCTCCCGGCTCCCCGCCCGCCGGCTCCAGGGAGGTGCAGCTCCCCGCGGCGGGGCCCGGCCTCTTCAGCGTCTGAGAGGCGCCTTCCTCCTCCTCCTCCTCCTCCTCCTCCTTCTCCCCGTCCTCCTCCTCCCCACAGTGCCCCAGGGTCGTCCCCCGCCGCGCAAACTTTCTGCAGGTCGCCTTCCTGCCGGGCGGGTCCTCCCCGCCATCAGTGAGCTCAGGAGCTAGGGGGAAAAGGAAAACCGGGAAAAGGAAAACCAGAAAAGGAAAAGAAAAAAAGGAAAAACACCCCGTGTGTGCGCGTGTTTGATTTTGCTCTAAGCTTGTTTTGCAGGCTTGTCATGATTTGATACCAGGAATATGAAAGTGAAGAAACTAAAATGATTTTTTTTTTTTTTCTTAAAGTGCCTCTGAGGGGTACCTTGCTATTTAATACAAAAAAAAGAAGTAGTTTGCACTTACGTGGAGTTCTCCACTCCAGGTTTCAAAACTCTCATCTAACTCTCGCTAAAGCTCTGATCTTGTAAAAACACTTCCCTGGGTCTGCCTTTTTATGCCTGAGAATATATTTATTGAATTTAATTTGAAGTTCAGCTGAGGCTTGAAGTATACCTGTGAAAAGGGAAAGTGTGAAATAGCAAAATAGTACAAATGTAGAAAGTGAGGTAGAAAGCGCTTATCCCACCGAAAAGACACCCTGCGTCTGCTGTACCTCTTTGTTTTGAGGTTCCTCAAGTGACCTCTAATTGCTATTTGGTTTTAAAAGTGCACAAAATGCATCTATGCAAAGGTTTACTTAGTCCAGTGGTAAATAAGAGACTGCTTTAACATCCAGCTTGGTTGGGCTTTTATCCTTGTCCTATTCATGTTTATTTTATTTGGTTTATATAACTTTAGCATACTTCTACTGGTATTTTTATTCTCTTCTGATGGAACTGTTGTACATCATATAAATCATTCAATAAAGCAGTGCTGCAGTGTGCTTGCTATGGGGTATTACAGGTACCAGAGATTTACATGAGCTCAAGGAAACAGTTAGGTGAGGTATTTGAATTTATGTTTGTTACAGCTGATGGAAATGCTTAGTGTAGGAAAATGTATCTAAAAAAAAAACCAGTCAGAAGCAACTTGGCTCCAAAGTCCCGGCTTAAAAGTTGCTGATGACTGAGGGTGTGATCAGAGGATACAGCTATTTTGCTTCACGGAGGTTCTTTCACAGAATCATAGAATGGCCGGGGTTGGAAGGGACCTTAGAGATCGTTCAGTTCCAAGCCCCTTGCCTTGGGCAGGGACACCTTCCAGGTTGCTCAGAGCCCCATCCAACCTGGCCTGGAACACTTCCAGGGATGGGGCATCCGCAACTTCTCTGGACAGCCTGGCCGGGGCCTCAGCACCCTCACAGAAAAGAACTGTTTCCTAATGGCTGTCTTTCAGTTTGAAACCATTCCCCCTTGTCCTGTTCTGCTCTTGCTTGCTCACAAGGCAAAACTCACTAAAGTGTCTAAAAGAACTTCAGTCTGAGGTTTTTTGGCTATTTTAACACTTGCCTTTGAAATAGCAGGGTACTGAGGTCACTAGACTCGAGTCAATATTAGTGTAACAGGCACAACTTGGTATTTTGCTATTTCATATACATTGAAACCTCTGCACCAGGACAGAGAGACTTTACAGGAAGCTTAGCATCAGTATTGAGGATATGGCAGCTTGCTAAAAATCCGATGTTGTGCTACTAAATGTTGTACTTGAGATGTGAATTGTCCAAACACCTATTTTATACCCTCTACAAAGGGAAGAAAAGAATCCAGGTCTCTGTTCCCATTAATTGAACTTAGCCATATAAACACATCCCTTGCCTGAACAGCAGGCACGATGACCAAATTAGGCTGTTGCACATGTTAAAGAATGTGCTGCCTGGAACTTTTATTTCTTTTAGTTAAAAGACCAAAAAAAAAAATGTATTAAGGGGACCGAGATGATTTTTTGTGTATGCATCTAACTTAAAGCATTAGAGAAATTAAATTTAATTGAAGATTAAACAATGTGAACATTTCTTTTCTGAAAGACTATTTTTCTCCAGCCCCTCCCAGAACTAAGTGGAACTGAGAAAATTTATAACAGCAGGAACTCTTGAATAGCCACTTTTCTGTCCATTTTTTATTATTACTGCTGCATTTGCTTTTTACAAGGGTATACACAGAGAATTTTTTTTTATTTCTTCACTCATGGAGGGCAAATCTCAAATTTCTTTTACATCAACACCCACACAAAACTTCACAGCAAAAGCTGCTTACCCATCTAGACACCATTTTTGACATTTCAAGTTGCAATGAAGACTTTGTTGATCAGCTTGTTGAAAATTTTGATTAACATGAAGCTTGAGGGAAGGTATCACTTGCTAGAAGAGATGCTGCAAAACGAACATATATTTTTATGAATTATTTGCCTAGATTTGGCCTTTTATATAAAAATTGGTGGTAGATGTTGTAGTAATGCCTCTTTAAATTGCCTTAGCTACTTGCTTTCTTTGAGTGTTGACTGTCATTACCTGCAACTTGTACAATTGTCACTTTCTCTTCCTTTTATTACCAAATCTGTCTATTCTGGAATGGTTTTGACTTCATTACCTATAGGTGTAAATGTCTGTAAAAGGGTAGAGGTGCCCAGAAAAGAGTTCATTTCTCCAGTGAGCAGAAGATTACATGTGAGTTTCAGGGCTGGTGGTCAAAAATGAATTAAATCTGTGCTGCTCAAGTGATGAGTGAGTAAACTTTGTTTACACGTGTAAAGCTCTGCTGTGAAAACCGTCGACTTCTAAGAGATAAAGTGGAAATAAATGATTAACCAAAGAAATTACTTTTTTTTCAGTGAACATGGTAGAGGATTGATTTCGAATCGTTTAGGGTAAAAGTTTTCAGAATTCTGCAGGTCACTGCCCAAATGTGGTCACTTTCTATTTCATCCCCAGTTTTGTAGATTGGGATGTCTATGGCTTGATGCCAAGACCTCTGAGAGTCAAAACTGCTTGTGGAGAAAATCGATATCAGAAAAACGTTTCCTTCCCATTTTTAGCCTTTTTCATGCAGCCCGGCTGGTGGAAAAGAGGTGGAATTGGGAGTATATAACTATCTGTATTCTGTGAACAGCAATAATGCTTCAGTCCACGATGCTCAGTTGGGAACCGCTGGCTGAAGCAGGTGCCTGCTCTTTGCTGTGTATGGCACAGAACTCCTACAACTTGGTGAAATCTCTGTCCCTGCAGAATCAGTTCCCTTTTGGTTTATGCAGTAATGTCTTCCAGGTAAGGTCTTTTAAAGCCCACTTTTCACCAAATCTTCAGGTGGAGTGCTTTAAATTTTACATCTGCTCTAACATGAACACACGAGCTGGCCAACTAGATGTCTAAAACCACAGCAAAACTAACAGAACTAGAAGAATAGGATTTTCAGCTGAATTTGATGTTTTCATCATCTATAGGCTTGGATGCACTCCTCAGTGGAATACTCAGACGTGTTTATTCATGACAGAAATAAAACGTGACAGAACATAACCCCAGTTACTTTTCTTTGTGTGGTGCAATGGAATTGATGAAAACCCCCAGTTTCCTTCTCAAAATGCTGAACTGCTCTTAGAGATAGGTCGTTTTATTAAGGGATTGAAATTTTATCTTGCTGGCTATGGGAAAGTACTTGGTTTGGGGTTTTTGTAGCAGAAATTACAAATTTGCTCTATGATAAAGTAATTAGTGCACAAGGTAAAGTGTTGATTTTAAGTTTCTTACTTTAAGTACGTTCCTGAACCATTTGTTTGACATCTACACAAACAATGTTTGTGTTCTGCACAAACTTTAGGACACAGATTATCTTTTGAATGTATAACCACGAAGGGACTAACAGACAATAAATACCTCTACATTTCACTGCATTGCAGGTATTACAGCATAAAAATAGTCTCATCATGTGGCTTGGAGTGCCATATGAAAGCATTAAAAAATCCTACTTGAATAATTAAGGTGTTAATGGCAAGAGGCAAGGGATTTTAAATGGTATATATCTTCCTTATATACAATTATTCTACATTCTAATTTTAGACAGAATTCTGCTTTGCTTGAGTCTCATGTAAGAGTCTTTTCCCAGAAAACAGAAATCCTTAAACATTTAACCTAATCCAAGTTCAGAAAAATGTGAGTTGCAAGGCTAAATGCTCTCAGAAGGTGCTTATACTCAAATCCCAACATAAAGAAGACACTTATTTTTAGTGCTTTGGGGAATGTTATCTCAAGTTACAGATCTCTATTTGTAACAGAACACAATTTATTGTGTTCTTGAATGATGTTCTGTGCTAAAATCTTTTTTTTTTTTTGTAATTTACGTTAGAAATTAAACACAGTATACAGAGGAAGTTATTGATAATCTCAGTAGAAATTAAAAAAAGAAAAAAATCTGTTCTGTAATGGAATTTGCCAGAAAGGAATATTGCTTATTGAGATAATTCTAAGTGTTAAAGATTTTTTCCCCACTTTTGGCATTGGAAGAAGAATAGTTACTTTCCAGACATGCTTTGCAAAAGTTTTAAAATAAGACAGGGAATATTATCCTAAAGTAATTAAACAGCCTTGTGATAGAGAAATATTTATTCAAGGCTTAAAAAACCCAGGCTCAAATACTTGACTTGACTCAAACAACAATTTAAAATTCTGTTTCTTACATCCCAGGTGATTGCAAAACTCTCAAGAGATGAAACCAGTTTTTATTCTCTGTCACTGATGTTATTTATATATGTAATTAAAAACAAACAAACAAGACCCCCCCCCAAAAAAAAAACAAAACCAAAAACCAAATAACAACAAAACAGCTGTAATAAAAAATGCTGCAAGAAGCCATGACATTTCAAGGAAGATTAACCTTTGCCACCAGATTATTTGGTACAATGGTGTTTTTTTTCTTTTTTCCCTTACCTAAATTTCCATCTCTGATTTGATAAAAATTATGACCAAATATGACTTCTGGTAATTTGCCAGTTTAGATGTTCACAAGTGAAAAAGGGACATTAACAAAACAACAACAACAACAACAACAACAACAGCAACCACCTAACCAAAACAACCAAACAAAATAAATTACTGAGTTGTCAGGAAAATTACACAAAAATATGTATTAAAAAACCTTATATCATTTCCATTAATTAGAGAAAAATCCTCTGAACTTGCATTCTACAAGCTATTAAGACGACTTATTTTAGGAAAGAACAAAAAGATAATGTTTAATTTAGTTAATGTCTTTTCTTATTTTTTTTACTCGTTAGGAAAAATATATGGGGGGTTGTGATATGAAGAGGATTTAAGATATTAGAAAATTAGTACAAATTGTATTTATATATTTTTCCTACAATTTAGAAACAAGTGCCCCATACACAAAAATTGTGGGAACTACAACTGATGGCTTTCCCCTAAAATATATGAAAGAAATAGGGGCCTGGAAACAGATGATACAAGAAAAACATTGGATTAGAATTTTTCACTTTGAAGAAGGAAAAAACAGACCACAATGAACTTCAGAACGGATTGAAGGGCCAGGCACTGTTAAAGTTTAGGGCTGGAAAAGACACCCAGCCTATTTCTGCTGTGGTGGTGAAGGCTTTTTAGTGATCACTGATGTTCGTTGAGTCTGCACGGTGATGAAAGTCCTGCTGAAAGTTCTTAAATGAGTTGCAGGGAGATAAAGCAGTGTTCGAGTTTGCAGCATGTTCAGCGTTCTGCAGTGAAAGGCTGGCACACACGTTCTTATCTCAAGTGAACACGTGAGATTTGCTGATCTGCAGGGGAACTCGGGGCCTTCAGCACGGGGCTTTAGCTGGGAGTGCTGAGCTGTAGTGTCTTGCCCTCTGCTTGGGGCCCTTCAAGTTTAATGTCAGCTCTTTCAATAGTCAGGAGAGGATTAAAGTCGCTTCCATCGGTTTAGAGATGAAGGGAGACTCCAGCTGAGGGTGCTCCTTGCCATTGACAATTCTCCCCACTCTCAAAATCAGATCTTGTGCATTTTTTGATTGTAGATATATTCTAAAAAAAATCTTTGAACAGTATATATGAGGCAGAGGATTTTTTTTTTTTTTTCTCCCCAGCAAGGCTTATCTTGCCATAAATCCATTACTTGAATCATTTTGGGATGTGAGAAGGAGGGACACAGTTTCTTTTTAAAGACTTTATGTTTCCTTACTGTATATTTAATGTATTTTTTGATGTTTGCCTGTGTAATATGTGTTAAAATGTTTGTCTGTGGGTTATATGTCATCTCATGCCAGTATATTTTAGATCAGGCTTTTATTAGATGACAGCATAAATGAGCAATTACTAAACTCTTAATTCCTGCTAGTTTAGTACAGTGAAGTTCAGAGTGCAGAAGTTGTGTTATAGCCCATATATCTTAGAATAATAAAATAGAAAATGAAGATAGTCAACATTTATTCATAACTTGTTGCTCTGTGGGAGATGTTCACTCTCCAAATACAATATGCTGAATGTATCAGAATCTAAACATTGCAGGAAAATACAGAGCTGTTTCTAGCTCTGTGGTTGCCATGGTTTAGATCCAGGAAAACACTCAAGAAAAGATTTAATGTTCATCTTGAGCTGATAAAAGTTGTTTACATCCAACTCTATCCTCTATTTCTTCCTGTGGACTCTTGTGATTTCTGTTGAATTCAATCTTATGGTCTTGCAACCCCTTGACTGAAAGGATCACTTTGCTGATATGATATAAAAATAAACCCAAAAAAAAAAAAAAGGTTTTGCATTTGGTTTTATCTCGAATCACTTAAGTGAATTGACCTGACACTGCATCACAAACAGTGGGATAAAGAGGGATGTGGGAATATGTAACCATGAGCAGGATGAAGGACACGGCTGCAACTTTCAAAAGTAGCCTGCAGTTGGAACAGCTCTAGGAGAATTTGGCAAAGATTTGAGCAAATCTTAGCTAAACAAATCTCTGGGACCAGCTTTTCTGCATCCCAGGTTTCTGAAAGCATTCTCTGTTTTTGAAAGATCGCGGAGATTGGGATGCCTTTGATGATTGGGAAAAGATGCATTTTGCACCCATCCTCAAGAAAAGCACAGAAGGGACAGTGGCTTATGGGAAGGGATCATCTCTGCTCAGAATTTGTTAGACCATGCCTGGAAAATGACTTTTGGTTTTGCCATCCCTCTGCCCTGGAGGAATGCTGGGTGACTGGAGGAGGTGCAGCAAAGACTGCCAAGATCACGAGGGGCCTGGAGTTCTTGCCCTGTGAGGGGAGGGACCTTTCAGACCCCCAGGACATATGAGGAGTTTATTGAGAAGTTGAAAGCAGGCTCTTGGTGTGGTGCACGGTGGGAGGACAAGAAATAGCAGGTTCAGATTGAAAAGGGAGAGTTTCAGACTGTGTATAAGGGAATTGCTGCCTGCCATGAGGACAATCAGACAGCCTAAGAGATTGCCCATCCTCATAGACTGGCTAGGGAAATGGCCAGTGACATAAATTCAAAACTGGACCATTGGAATTGTTGTGATCAGTGTCACAAAGTCCAGAAGAGGTCCAGTCACTAGTGGTGTACCCCAGTCATCCATAATGAGGCCAAAATTGACTAATATCCTCAATCACAACCTGGATAATAGGACAGAGTACCTTGCTGTACCCTTGTTTCATAGTAAACTTAGTTGAATGTCCTTTTAAGTCCATTCCCACTTTGTTTATGATTGAGCCACAAAAAAATCATCTTTAAAAGATCCTAAAAGTTCTCTAAGGTTCTGTTATTGCAAGATGTAATCCATGTGAAAAGGTGCTGAGCACTCCAAACTCCATCAGCCAGAATAGACAATTCATAACACACTGTATGATTTTGCTTACATTCTATTATGGCCTTGTACTCTTTTAAAATGGTCCCAGAGAATCTGCAAGTAGAGTGTAATTAGAGTTATTTATTGGTGTTATTTATTAGTGTATTGTAGGGTGTCACTCTAGTGAGAACACTCCAGTGGCTCTGAGTAGAACTGTCCTTGGAAAAATGGCATTTACAACTCTGAGGTTTTTTAATAAGCCTCTGACACTAAGGCTATGATTTGGCTTAAAATTTTATGGTCAGTTTTTCTAATTAAGCGCACCATATCTTCATTTAGTGCTACTTAATGTTTTACTAAGTGCAATTTCATCAGAATAAGGTGCTTACAGTCCAAGCGTTCAGACACAGAGTTCTACTGCAGGTAAAAATGATAACAAGTAGGTATTTTGGTTATGTTTGTATATAGATAAAAACTGGGATTATGAAGTGATTTTTATAACCCGAATTCCTACTAATAATTATATTGTTTATGTACTTTTTGAACTTTTCTCTGTTTGGGCAATGGAAATTGTTACAGTTGAGTATGGCCAGTGTTACTTCCAGGTTCTCATCAAGGGTTTTGTTTTGCTTGGTACAGTAGATAATGCAAACAGTTTAGGGCTAGAATCATTAATTTAGAGGCATTGCCATTAGAAATAAAACAAAAGGCATGGAATATTTTTCTTGGTCCGAAATCTAGTAGGAGCTGGTCTGACTCAAATTTGTCTTGATTGTCCCACACTAAAAGTGTATCTGGAAAGGACCAATTTCCAGCATAGGAGAGCTTGCACCTGTCTGGCTTATAAACAAAAGGAGAAAAACACAACATATTCACAGAAAGCTTTTGGGTTTGGGTTCTATTTAGTTGGTTTTGTTTAAGGTTTTATTTTGTTTTGTTTGTTCTTTTTTTTTTTTTTCTTGAGGGCACTGTGTAAATTTATTGCTAACATTTTTTGGACTTTGACTGTGAGAAGTTCCTGCAGAGAGGCTCTTATGAGAAATTTATAAATGATTTTATTGTCATGCACATAGTGAGGATAATAGTAGTAAAAATTAAAAATAATCAAAGGTCGCTGTAGGATTCTGGAATTCAGGAGTAGAAACAAACCCCAGGTATGTAACACTACAGAGCGTGTTGTAGAGCCACTAATGGGGATTATGACTGCGAGGGAAAAATACCTCGGGGTTTAACATCTGAATCTTGAGTTGTTTTAGATGCTTTGTGTGCCCACAGCTGTTGACTGCTGCTGAAAGAAGCAGGAGGGAAAAGAAGAATAGAAACACCTTCATCAGCAGGTATTTTCATGTAAATACCCAGTTGCAGACAGTTTCTTTCAGAATTAGCTTGCTGGATTTTTAATTAGCTGAAGGTTCTATATGAAGCTTTAATTAATGTATAGAAAACTGTAACTGCTCAGAACACGCTTCTATAGTGATGACAGCTCAGTGTGTGGGGTGGGAAGAATCTCTGTTTCCAATAGCTAAACAATTTGGAAAAGATGCACTGAAAGCCAGGGACCAAGCAGACTGTTACTGAATGGATTTGCAAAAGCAGACAAACCAGACAGGGGAAAAGACATCCATTTTAGCAAGTTCTGCTGGGGACAAGTCTTTGTGGTAAAAATGCTGCAGTGAAGCTAATGAATTTTGGATTTGAAACTCACATATGGCTGGATTATGTCTTTGCTTGTCTTTTTGTTCTGTTTCCCTTTGGAGGCCTGCTGGTGTCTCAGAATCAATTGTTGCCCAGCGGGCAATGAAATAGGAGAATTTTAATGGTCCTGCAACTTGATGATTTGCATTACAATGTTGCTGCTCCGCTTCAAGGGCTCAAATATTTTCAGCGTAAAAGTCTTGAGTTTGGTAAGCCAAGAGTGTTGTGAGTGTGGAGCTGTCACAGTTTATAAAGTGCAGCCTAGTCAGGGGGCTGTGCTTACCTCCTAGATATGGTTCAGAGTCAGAGATTTTCTACTTTATTACGAAACTGATCTGTGGATTCCATCAGAGATAGAGTAGGTTGTGTTTTCTATCATACCCTTGGTTTGATTTATTAAAAAAAAAAAAAAAAAAATCATAAACCTTTCTGTTTGTTGAACTGAAAACAAATGGATATAGGTCTCTAGTGATCTGAGCTGGGTCAATGGGGATATTTTCTGCCTGTCTAAATCATAGCGAGATTTTTTATGTTCACTTTGTGTGTCATAAGACTATCATTTATAAGATAAGAGCCTCATCCTATTCCTGCTGAAGTCAATGGGTGTTTTTGCAATTGCTTTTCAACAGTAGTAGGATTGATGACTGGAACTGAGCAGCTGCTGAAAGGTTAGTTTTAAAGCAGAATTGTGGTCAGAAAAGCAAAGTGACCCTGTCAAGCTGACATGCTGAGAGCACTACATTTATTTTTTTCTCAGTGACATCCAGACCAAAGCTGGCAGTCTACAAGTCAGACATTTTTTATTGACTTCCAGAACTGCAAAGTCAGCCTCAGTCTGGAAAATCAAAACTGTTACTTCTGCTCCAGTCTGCAGAAGGTTCAGCATTTAGAGCTTGGCTGACATGCCACTGATGCATGGCTGAATCCAGCCTGCCTCCCTAGGCCTGTCCTAGCTCTGGAGGGTGAAAGCTGCTACAGGAAAAATTTATTTGTTAGGCCAGCAAACAGACCTGGCTTGCAGAGATAAGGAGATATACTGGGGAAGTAAGGGCCATTTTTGTCTCTTGCTTCAAGTTGCACCTACACTTTAATCCTTAACCTCATGCCATGAAAAGGATTTCATGTTTTCACATTGTTTTAGTCTGAGGCAACAGTCAACTGTCTTCATTGCAAAATATGCTTTCTACAAGTGCTTACTTTTTATGATAAAAGTGGTGATTTCAAGGTCAGTTTAAGGCTTCAGAAGCCACACCTGAAAGAGGTGACTCCTTCCAGATCATGCAATTCATTGTTTACTCTCAAAGGTTCACCAAGATCAGGAATATGGATTGCAGAGTTAATTCGGTTTATTATTTAAGAGACCTTAACATTATATAATTGCAGGTGGGGCTTCAGCAGGTGCTGGCTTGTCATATCTGTGCCTTAACCTGACCGTGACCTCAGAATCTTGATGTGGCTTGCTGCTTTCTGCCATGCTGTATAGCACACACACCGTGTTGGATAATGTTTGATGGAAATCTGCTGTCTGAAACCAGAGCTATTTCTAAGGGCAGCCAAGGATGAGTGACTCTTCTGTAAGTGTGAGCACACACTACACTCCTGGAACTCAATTGTACTCCTTGGATGCTACAAATCTCATCAGATTTTTACTGTAGAAGATTTTAATCATGCTTTCTCTAGGTTTGGGGGGAGTTTATTCCTCAAATTCAATGAAAGGTCACAAAAATATTGCTGTTTGCTTTCATCTCCAGAGTTCTTCCTTTCATCTGTGGATTGCAGAACTGCTCAGTGCGTTTGTTAACCTGCAGCTGAGATTTTTTTTTTTTAAAGGAGAGTCTGGCTAGATAGGGGAGGAGCTGCTTGTTGATCTCTTTCTTCATCCTTGGTTGCTGATAAGCCTTGGAAGGGCAGGGGAAGATTCCTCCTCCCCAGAGAATGACTGAGCATGCACAGGTAAGGCAAGGTAATTTTCATGGAAGAAGAATGGGATAGAGGATGTGAGAGGCAGGCAGAAAGCTGGAGAGTGAGAGCATGGAGTAGGAAACTTCTGTGCAAAGGAGCTGCTGCATTTGAAGATGGTAGAAATGATGAAGATCTGGAAGTTTGTTCCAGCCAGCATTTCTAATGAGAAAGGATTATGGAAAAGTTTCAGCCGTCAGGAACACCACGCTCAGGGTGCGGGTTGGTTTTAAACCTTTCTGGTTAGTGCCTTTCCCAGCAGACCCAAAATTACTCTTTTTGAGGCTTTTATTTTTGCTTTGTTGGGTTTAAAATTTTTGTTTGGCTGTTTTTGGTTTTTTGTTTTGCTTTGTTTTCGCACCTTCAAGTGCCAGTGTCAGGAATTGGAAACGTTTGGTACGTGTCAAAGTGCTCACTTTTTACAAAACGTTAAGTGATTTGCTCTTACTTTTCAAATTATGTAAGATGTGATTGTCATTCTCATGGATCCAGCTTTCTTTCATGTTGACTTGCATAGGTTCTTCAGGAACTGTGATCTCTTTCCAGTTATGTAAAAAAGCCTGACTGGAAACATAAAGTAAAAACTGAACTGTGTGTGTATAGAGATCAATTAGTTAAATCCAAAAAAAATAAACCATTAGTGTTTTGCTTCATGTGCATAGCTCAGATTCCTAGTACAAGCAATTAAACTTATTTTCAGGAAATGCTTTGCTGGAAAGGCTATTTTTTTATTATTATTTTTTCAAATACACAACAACAACAACAACAAAGAAGAAAAAAAAAAAAAAAAAGAGAAAGAAAAAAAGCCAAGCCAGCAGGGAAAACAAAGTCCTTTCCCATCCCCCATTTGGGAAAACAAACCAACCAACCCACTGGAATGTATGGAAGTACTCAAGATAACGACACACGAACCTTACCTCTGCCTCTATGTTCTTGTAGAGGTAGAAAACCCAGTGGTTGCTCTTTTTGCCAAAAGAACCCCTGAATCTTTCAGAAAACAGCTCATGATTTAGGGGCAGCCTCATAGCAGAAGGTGTTCATTGACTCAGACTTTGTCAAAGAAAGATAATGTCTATTTAGTTATAAGTGAAAACATCAACTATGAGGTGTTGTACAAAACTGGTGCGCATCCTGTGTGCTCTTACAGAAGTGCACAAGCTCTTTTACAGAATCAGAAAATTTCATGTTTGAAGTTGTTCTGCAAAAGGCCTTCTTTTAGCAGTTCATAATGACTCATCCCAATGTCTGCGCTGTTAATCCAACAGCCTTCACCTCCGGGTTCTTCTGAAGAGGTACAATGAGGACAATATGCTCTCATGAGCTTCCTGCTAATATCACTTCTTTAGGAGCAGGGACACAGCTTCAGTAACGCTCAAGTATCATCATAGTTTAGGAATGAGGACAGACACCCTCAAGTTTTTCCTAAGGGAAAGAATTGGGCAGTGCTATTTTGCTCTTCCATGGATGTCATATCTCTTCTTCACTTGTAATACATACATATTTACAGAGGTTGGATCTGTGATTGTAGTATTGCTCGTGTTAGAGAGAAATGCACAGAATGTTGGAATCCAAGGCCCAAAAAACCTGCAAAGCCTTGGGTCTGCTTACCCTGAGCTTGAGATGTTTGCTACATTTGATCTGAGACCATGGGACAAACTTCCAGATATCACAATCTATAGCAAAGATTCTGGCTTGTAGTTTAAGAAAAAGTGTGTTAAGTTAGATATTAAAAGGTTTATAGTGTGAAGCCTTAATATAAAAGCAGAAAAGTAGTTACGAAATAAAGTAGAAAGCATAGGGTGTGGTCGTTTGGTTTGAAGTAATGGATCTCTATGGGACAGTGTGTAATTGGATGAAAAATACCGCAATGCAGCACTTGGAAATGCAGGTGTGTGTAACCATTGGTGTAAAAATGAAAATATCTATGTGTAGCAATTATCCATCAGTCAATTAACCTTTAAGAAACCTTGTGACCCGCAGCGTGTTCTCTTACACTCTCTTTCTGTAAGGTCTGCCTTCTATCAGTCTCTGTGAAGGAGTTGGTAAAACTCCTGAGAGATTATGGCAATAAATCTATCTTTAAAGCATACCTAAGTAAAGGCATCTCTTTCCCATAAAAATCCCGAGATGGAAATGTGTTTGTTTATTACCAATTTGTGCATCATAACAGTAATATGCTCTTTTTATGCAGTAAACAAATAAGTTTACCCAGTTTGTGTTTTATACCTTCTTTTAAGTCTTGTCTACCTTCCAGACTCGGGTGAGTACCATTCATATCCTAGAATTTTAGAAAATGTGTATGGAAAAGCTCTACGGACAAACACTTGTTATAGAAATAAGCACTTTATACATCAGTAGGAAGTATCCCACTTTTTTTACTAGAAAAATATATAAACCACATCTTGCCCAAAGTCAACTGATAATTTTCATCTTACTCTCTGTGGTGTTGAAGTGGCCTCCATTTCTATCAAATTCAATTGGATTTGCAGTTGATCAGGATCAGTTTTGTGAGAGCTTTCATAATTTCAGGGCATTGGAAAACAGAAAGGTTCCTTTGGTTTGCACAGTCCCATCAATATCTAGTTTACAAACGATGCCATAGTCCCCTCAATTTGACACTGCTTACCTGTCCCACTCAGTGCCCTGACTGCTCTTAACCTCAGCCTCAGTCAAACAAAGCTCTTCCTGTCTCCCAAAAAGGCTTTCTGCCTTGGTTTGGAGGTGGACAGAAACGGAGCTCTCCAGTATTCACGTGATCAGTTGGCTCAAATAAACAAATCGCCTTTGGAGTTAAATAGCAATAATTATGCCTTCACTCCAGACTGACCCTGGCTGTCTTCCCTTCCAGCGGTCGATTCCTGGGAGGATTTTGGGAGCACGTCAGTGCTGAAGGGAACTGAAGCAGGTTTGCTGATCCTTTCTCCCCTCTCCAAGCCCCCGTGTCCCCCTCACGTCAGGCAGGATCCTGGAGCCGGCAGATTCCCTCTGGTCCCGGCGGCGGGAGCGCGGCTGATGCGCTCCAGCTGCGGATCCACATCTGGGGCGGGGCAGGCGGGGCGCGGCTGGGATGAAATGTCCCTGCCTTCACCTCCTCCCCTCCCGAAATCCTCTCGTGGGCGGGCGCCAGGCACCCCGCAGAGCCGTTCCTAACGGGGCCGTGCTGCCGCCTGCCCGTATAAACAAAGCCTTTGCTAAAGGTCAGCTGAGTCCGCGCTAGCTTCTGTCTGAGAAAGTCTTTGCACGGTGTGTTGTAGCATGATGACGATCTAAAAGAGATCTAATTTCGAGTAACAATGTCTTATTATCAAAAAGTATTTAAAAAAAAAAAAAAAAAAACCAAACCTGGCCAGCAAGCACCCTATTCTCTCTTAAACTTTAGCAAAAAATTTTTGCCCTTCAGTCTATTCAGTTTCTGAAGAAATGCTACCAAACGAAACCCTCTTCTGTTTACAGCTGGCATTTTTTCCTGCAATTAACAAAATTGCTCCTGCCTCCTTTTAAATACAACTTGGCCACCTCCTCTGTATTGTTCTTTCATAAAGAGTATTCTTGACTTCATTGACATTCAATAATGTTGAGGTATGTTGCTAATTATTCCCAGCATGAATGCCTGCTTATAATTGCAATTTATCATGAACGTGTAAGATTGGTTAATGATTTTTAAAAATATTTAAATTTTTTTCCCCTAAAGTCTTGAGGGTTTTATTGTTTCCAAAGCTGCTGAATAACCTGCTGGCTTGAAAATAATAGTTAATGCATACCACCTACTGGTAATAATTACATCAAAGCTTTTTGCCCCTTTTAGTGTGCTAATACTGCAGAGCTTCATGAATTCTTTCCAGCCAAAGAGCTGATTTTTTTTTCTCGAGTGCATCAAAGTTACAAGGAGACTTCTAGCAGGAGATGACTGACTTTTCCGTGCATCAAATAGGTGCGTGTATTCCACCTGCCCCCCTGGGAAATTCCTAGGCACAGTCTCAGATGAATACAGTTCATACGTAACCAACTTCTTCACGTGGTGTAGGCAATAAAGAGCCCTGAAACAGTTTTGCTGAAGCCAGAGCAAAAAGGAGATGGAAAAGTTGACTTCTCTAAACCTAATAGTGGCAATTTACTTACGTGGCAGAAAAATGCCTGGCCATGGGCTTTCTCATAGCTCAGAACAGGCCTCTGCTGGATGGGATTGGTTTGAGCTAATTCCTGGAGCAGTTATTTAAAACTTGTTTCTCTCACACTGTAGCTCACCAATTCTCCTGGGTTTGACTCCAGTTTGGTGGGTGGCTCCACTGCTCTCTAGTTTTTTGCCTAGGATTGATTGCTTTTAAGGTTGGGAGTCATAATTTCTGGCTTGGAAGGAACTGTTTTGTATAGTGGCAGAGTATTGAATTTTATTCCCCCCCTTTCCCCATGTTTCTGGGCAGAGAATGTGTCCTGAACGGAAGTGACAACAAATACGAGTAATATTCATTCTATTAATAAAGATTAGTTTTGTGTAATTTAAACTGTAGACACAGAAAGAAAATTCCTTGGCTGTTCATGATACTCATTAAAATGCTCATGGACTTTGAAGTGACCTTTCAAAGAGTAACCAAAAGTATAATTCTGGACATTATTACAAAGAGCAGTCTCTCTATATGCTCACTTTTGGAGGAGGAGAAAGCCAAGAAAGAAGGTATTTGGGTAGGACTTGATTCATCACTAAACCCCCAAGTAATCCCATTATGTTTTTTGGACTTGCTGCTAAGTCTTGGATTCTTGCTACTGCTAATTGAATTTGTGGCATAGGCTTTCAAAGAGCTTTAATTCCCATTATATTGTCTGTACTTGATATTGTGTGTGAAGATTCACTGAAATGTGCAAAGCAGCAAGGCAAATAAAAAAGGGAAATGATGGCACGAACTCAGAGTGACCAGACAGATTCAGAAAACAATTATGAAAAGGAAAGTTATGTTGTTTCTGCCCTGTGACTTCTTATCTGGACTGTGACCTTGAAAGTGGCATTTGTGCTGCCTGCCTGTGAAAAGCAGCTGCTTTCCCCACTGCAGCTCTCTGTGCATTGATTGGAGAAATAAGGGGTGGGATTTGCAGGGCAACCTCCATGAAGTTTAAGCACATGTCTCTGATTACTTTAGCACGGGGATTTTCTCCTCTTTTTTGCACTACATTAAAGTATTTATTTTTGGATTGTGTGTTCCTTTGGTGGAGAGAGGTATTTGGAGGAGGGACCTGTGTGAGTCGTGAAAATATTTAACATCCGATGCTGTGTGAAATGCTGAGAAGTAATTCCTGTGTAAAAAAAAAAAAACAGCTCTCTGGTTAAATGCAAATTTGAGTCAGTTAAAATAGGTGGAATGGCATAACTTTTTTTCTGAAGTGAAACAGTCTTGAGACTGCAAGGGGTGCGTGTTGTGGCTCTTTCTTTTTTCTGGGTTTTTTTTCTTCCGGGTTTTTTTTTTTCCACGGTTCGTCAGCATACAGTAGAAGAAATTTCTTCCAGAGGGTACTTGCCTGATGCAATTCTAAGTAAAGCAGGATAAAAACTCCATGTCTGCCTTGCTTCCAGAGCTGGGCATAGCTGTGTGTTGTCAGGAGGACGAGGAACTGATGTGCTGAGCACAGTGCACCCTTCCTGTGAACCGGAGCTCCCAGCCAGCACAGAGCTAATCCTGTCCCTGGTGTGGACCTGAATGACCCTGGCACAAAAGTCATGCCAAAATTGTTTGGTTTTTTTTTTTTCTTTTCCTTCCCATTCCAGCTGCAATTAGATGGATGAAGAAAAATGGCACATTAAGCGATTAATTTGGGGGCATGTACAGCCAAAATTTTTAAGCAGATTTATTATTGTCTTAGAAAAACCAAAACATTGAAGCTCACTATTTTTAGACAGGTCTGTCTACTATTTTAATCTGATTCTGATTTTTTTTTTTTTTTTTTTAAGAAAAGAAGGCCTGTGTTTTCCCAGAAATTACATTTATGTTGATATCTGTCTGATATCTGGTAGGGGCCAAATGCAGGGAAATAAAGCAGCTAATGCTGGCTGTGTTCATGTAAATCCTACAGCATTTTGGTAAGGGATAATGCTTAGGTAAAAATGAAGTTAAAAGTTAAGCATCTTGTACTCAGTGTTTTAAGGGGCCAAAGTAATTCCCATTTTTCTGTTGCAATAAAAGATCCAGCAGAATCAGGTCACTGAAGCTCAGCTTGACTTGGAAAAAATGCTTTCTAATTTAAAAACAAACAAAGCCAAAACTGAACAACAACAGGAAAAAAAAAAAAAAAATTGTGCATTCCTATTGCCACTTCAAGTTGTTAGTGTCATGGAAAAAGCTGGTCTGTGGTTCAGCCACAAATTCCTGGGATAGACAAGAGCTTGTTGCTGTGGCCTGCAGAAGATGGAGAGAGGACAACCTTTGTCCATGGTCATCATCATCTGCTCTTCCCACCAACCCTGCAGGGCATGGGAAGCATTGCTGGTTTGTCTCCAGCAGGAAATCTCATGGCCTGCTCATATAGGTATCACATTCAGGAGCTTTTTCTTTTGTTTGGAAACATCCAATGTACATGGTTTAATTTCATCAAACTTTTTTTTTTTTTTTTAACTTAAAAAAAACAAAAAAACCCAAAAGTGCATTATCTATTTTTTTCATCAAAAATGCACTCGAGCGAAAGAAAAAAACCTTTTGCTGCTTCTGATGTCCTGCTGTTACTCCCCAGTGTTAATGTCTGACTTAAAGATTAATTAAAATAAATATCAAGTGCTACTGAAATAATTAATAAATTATACAATTTACATTCCACTGTAAGTGGAAGAATGCCTTTCACTTCCCTTTAAAAAATCAGCATGGTTCCAGCAAGGAAGGAAGCACGTTAATTACAATGCCTCCATGAGACTTTACAATTCATGGCTGAGAGTTGATCAGAAGATGCAAAGGCGGCAAAGAAAGTATTTTAATGTTTGATACTTCAGTGCTTCTAATCCCAAAGGTTGCTATTAAAATACATAAGAAAATCTGTTGTGCCTTTCCAGCAGTTTGAACTTTTCCCTTTAGAAGAGTTGGAGACTTTTAGGATTGGATGCTGGTTCCATGCAACTTTTGGCATTGAAGTAACAGTGGAGTTTCTATGAACTTATCATGTGAAATCAGAATTAGCTTCTTTAGCTTTTTACAAAATATCCAAATGTTTCACAGCTTTTTTTTTTTTTTTAACATATATGTCATGACCAGCATTTATACTCATTTTCCTGGCACACAATGATAAGAGGAAAAGATTGAAGCAGCAAATATAATGTGTCTAAGGCACAGCCATAATGTCTGGTGTGATTTTATAAAATAATTTGAAGATGTTAATGCATCTCTGAACATATTTGTTAATTTGGGAAGTAACAGCATCTGTTAATAGAACAGTGGCAAGAGGAAGAAGAATAGACAAGTATCTTCTGTAGGGTTGGATATCAAGCTATCTACTGCTATGAATTATAAAATTATCTTAGATATACAACCACAAAACCAGCTGTGCAGGGTCAGATTAAACAGATTTTGGAAGAGGCAGGAACTATAATTCAGATCTGTAGGAAGCTGCATGGGAGCAAAACTCTCTTTCTGAAGTGGAGGCCTTTGCTGTTTCCAGCCAAACTTGACTCCCTCTTTGACAGCATGGCAACTTCACAGTGCCCATTAAAATGTTTTCACTTGGTGTTTTGGGGTTTTATTTTTGGGGTTTTAATTTTGGTTAGATTTGGAATTTTTTTTGGTTTTGTTTTTGTGGTTTTTTGGGTTTTTCTTTTGGCTTTTTTGTTTGTTTGGTTGGATTTTTGTTATTTGTCTGTTTGTTTTTCCCCTTTCTCTTCTTATTATTTGAAACTGTGAAAAAGGCACTTAAAAAAATCAAAACGGCAAATACCTGGAAAACATGAACCAAAATGGATAGTCTGGAAAAATTCTATAAGCACTGAAGACAGGATTTTGTAACTGGAGATTTGGGGCCAGTAGAGGTACTGCTGCCTCTTGTGCCTGCTAGAGGAGCCTAAGCAGAAGATTCCAGACTTTAATGGCCAGGACCAGCTCAAAGTGTGAGGCGTGACCCGGTATCCTGTGCCAGCAGCCAGCTTGCCTAATCCAGTCTGGGTTCCAAATTCATAGTGTTAACACAGTCCCACCTGACAGGATTTATCCCAGGATTATTGCCCCTGTAGTTCCACAGAAAGCTTTTTCTGGGAGATGTTTCCTTGTCGCTGTGAACTGAGCAGGGAAATTCACGGCTGCCTCGGACTCCCAGGCCTTTTATTAAATCTTGTGCTGTCCCATTCCCTGTAGTATAATTTAATGCTGCAGAGCAGTAGGAGACAGCTGAAAATAGTTGTGTTGGTGATGCAGGCATTTGAGAAATTATCTCAGCAGACCTGAACAATTACCTAAGTGCAGCGAAGGATGTGTCTGTTAATTGTGACGGTCATTAGTACCCTTACTGCCTGGAATCCTCACCTCCTGTAGCTATTGTTCTGCTACTTAATCTCAGACTTATAAGCACTCAAATTATTTTCTGTGCATGTTTTAATCACGTTTATTCCATTATGAGCACTATCTTTTCATTTTAGTTGTAAAGCTCATTTTTGAGGCAGGAAAGATTGTGTCTTTCGTAGGCGTATAACAAACCAACATCTTGATTATGATTTGGAAAAATCAGTCAGAAATGCGTCTGACAAGGAGGTCTGTGATTGTAAAGAGACTGTTCAGTGTGGATATAGCATTCAGGCTTAAGAGAAATTCTTGGGAAAGGATTTTTTCTTGTTTTGTTTTGCTTGTTCCTAATTTGGATTAACAAATTTATTTTTTTTTTTTCCCCTGGGGGAAAAAGTGGGGAGCACAACAAAAAGAATAGCTGTTTAATTTGATAATGCTGATTACCATTGGGTTTTGACCTAAAGACTCATTAACCTTTGTCCCAAAAAGCTTATCTAAATAATTCAGCGTTTATATTGGGAGTGGGAGAGCAGAGGATGTGGATTTTTGAACTCTTTTGGAACACCACTGGCTCTGCATTTAGAACAGACTTGACCTTTCTCAGGCTCGGGTCCTGGGCTCAGTGTTCACCAGACTTTCTCAATGACTTTTTGTTCTAAAGGAGGGGGGAAGTCAACACTTGTCTGGCTTGAGAATGTTTTTAATGCAGGTTTTAGTCTGCAAAATTAATACCTTCAGAACACAGGATGTTTGAGGTGAATGTCATGGAAAGAGAATATTCTGCTCCATAGAAAATGTTGTGGCCTATTGCACTGCATGGGGAAGATTGATGTTGGTGCTTATGAGACTTCTTGGAAATTATTTAAATATATTTCACTGCACTCTTGCACTGTGAAGAAAGAATAGAAAGATCAAATGAGGGGAAATTCTTCTCTTCTTTCAATTTGTGGTACTGCATGTCTGTCTTTGCAGATGCAGCAGCGTGACAATTTTTATTCTGTTTCCTGAAGAGTGAACATATCCATAGTGACTTCCATTAGTTAAGTCTGCATATGTGTGATAACAAGTGGTTTTATTAGAGAATTTAATACTTAATCTGAACTTTTTATATTCTGTAGACACAGAGGCTTTAAATGAGGTAGCAGAAATTAGTTAAAGGGTATTTGTGCATATTAATATCTGTTATGAAATCTTACAAGTAATTTTGAGAAATTAAGATTATCACAAGTTTGAAAAAGGAAGTTTGTGTAAGGAACAAATACCAACTCTCTTCAAATCATCTAAACACTGACTAAACAAAAGGAATCAGTTATTCAAGGGAGAGATCTAAAGTCTGATCTCAGTTATTTGCACAGTTTTAGGGGAAGTTTAGGAACTATTAAAGCATGAAAAGCATAAATTCTTATTTCATCTCTATAAATTTCATACAAATAATAGTAGGACCCGTATGGAAGAAAATGAGAGAGCATTAAACTGATCATCTAAAGAAATAAATTAGAGAAAATTAGCCTTCATTGCATTCAGTGTTGGACAAATTCAAACTTCTAAACAAGCTGTGACAAGTTTTTTTCTTGGAAATAGAAACAATGTTTGAAAAAAAATATTTTAAAAATATAGGTGGTTCGAGTTGTTTCAAAGTCTTCTGGACTGGGTCTTGTGAGCATCTTCTGTGACGTTAATTGGATGTACAAAAACTTTAAATTTTAAATTCCTTCTCACCACTTGCAGCTGCAAAGAAATGCTGAATAGAGCCCTAACTACAAGTGAGCATCGAGCCAGCTGCAGCACAGCTGAAAATGAGTGAAATAACCAAGTCATCTGAACAGCCTGAACTTCAAGAGGAAAAAGTCTGTTCTGTGCCTAAATCAGGAGGGGTCCACTGTATATTCCACTCTAAAGCTAAACCAACGCTTTTCAAAAACATCACTTGATTGCTTCTGTTTAACTGCCTCATTTTGTGGTAATTTCTAGACTGAAATGCCCTCAGGCCTTTTTAAAAATGCTGCACACTTGAATATTTCAAGTGGATGTGTGTGAACGGGAAGAAAAAAAGTCCTGTGCAAGGGTCAGCTGGGAGATTCATCTTGCCTGAATTAGAGTTGTGCTTTATGTTTTCCTGTGGTGGAGGCAGAGATTGGAGTCAGTGCTCAATGAACACAAGCCCGTGTTTACATTTGCATGCCAGGATTCCAATCCTAAACTGTCTGTTTCTTTCACTTGACTGAAGGAAGTCTAGACAACCAGATCACAGCAGGATGGAGTTGTCTGAAGCTGGCTCAGCAAAGCTCTTTTTTTGTGCCTAACTCGAGATGTCTAAAACTAAGGTCTCCAAAATAGCTATATTGTTTTAAATGTTTCCTTAAAATGGTTTACCATGCTTGTCATAAGGATTCATTCAGATTAGTATAGCTATTGGTGTTGGTATAGCTTTTCCTTGGTTTGCTTGCCCTATTCCCAGCCCTGCAGTGGAAGTCACAGATAAAAGATCTATTGCCTTTCACTGTCTGTAGCTGTCCCCCTACATCAGCACATTGCCATAGTTTGGTTGCCAATATTGCAGGACAAGAGAAAACCAATGGGAGACTTCATCCTGAACAGAACAAAGGGATTATAAGACCTTCAATGCCTTAAATTTTAGCTTTCATATTTTTCAGATTCTGTACTGCGTTGGTATATAACTCTGAATTTCATATTGAGTGTTAGCAAGCTCTCTTCACAGTTTGGTTAGACAAAATAATCCTCTTCCAGCCTGAGAACCAAGGTCATCGTTGCAACTTCAGACCACAAGAATTATAAACAAAAGTGAGTTGGGGGGGGGCAAAACTGGGAGAATGTAACTTTATTACCTGAAGCTGTAACTGGACAATTAGCCCCGATATGCAAATGAACCAAACTTATAAAAGTGTAAAAACTTGTGACCCATTGTCCATCTTAAGTGTAGCCTGTACTGCCCAAGATGTATCCTTTGAAGGCCTTTTAATAAACACCTACTTTATTTCTTTATCTAGTCTCTGTTCTAGGTAGCGTCTCAAGGCATCACCATAAATGCATGCAAAATTATCACTATGTTTATCTCGGTGTCTATAACCCTTGGATTACTGTGAAAAACCACCATATTTAATCTGCTTTCTAATACCTGAAAACTGTAGCTGGTGAGCTGCACTCTGCCACCAGGAAACAGATACCACTGTGCTTTGATAGTTTTCTGACACATTTTTGCAGCATCCTTGAGACCAGTAAATCAGTCAGAAGGTGGTGAATTTTCTATTTCGGGCATGGGATCTGTACTATGACCTGAAAAGACAAGCAGAGGCAGCACAAACATTTCTGGGCAGCATCAGGCTCTGGAAGCTGTCCACGTGTGACTCCTAACACTTCATGGCGTTATAGATGAGTGCTGGAAGCTCTGCCAAGGCCACTGACCCGTGGAGGTCTTGAAGCTTTATCTCCAGTGCTCTCCGGGCTGGTTGCCACCCCAACCATCCTGGCCAGCGCCGTGTTCCAGATCCAGGGTGTGCAGAGGCCGTGGATGGGCACACGAAGGGTGTGCCAGTCAGGGGGTCAGGGACAGCAGAGCTGTGCGTGCTGGATGTGTCCTGGGCCACCAGTGCCCGCCCCCCGTGTCCCCCCCTGCTCCTTCCCAGCCGCAGGCACAAGCAGCCAGCGAGCTGATTAACGTGCACGCCGCAGAAGTTTATCCCCCTCACTCCCTGCCCTTTCCTTCGTGTTTTCCAGAGTCTGTGTGCATCAGCTCTGGCACAGAAGTTCCCTGCCAGCTCTCCAGCATAGCAGAGGTTTGTGTTTGTGGCTGACCGGTGGCAGTAATCACTGCTCAGTTAAAAGGCGTGGTGCCCTGCAGGTGCAGGCTGCCTCTCACCTCTACCTAGCTAACCCATGGAAACACATCGTCCAACAGAGAGTCCTGGCTTGGTGTGCTGTGCCCAAGAGCCAGAGATCCTAGAAATGCATCCCATTCCAAAGTTCCCCGCTCTGTTCTTAGTGCAGGTGCAGAAAAACACTTTTTCTTTAGTAGAGGAAATTTGCTGAAAAGGCTTCATGCTCCAGGACTAACTCCACTGGCACACTTCATCCAGAGAGGAGGGCACACTTTTGGATACTATTTGTAGAAAATATGCCTTTCTTCATTGCCTCTTTCACCTTTCTAGTTTGTTGAAGCCATTGGAAGTCTTTTAGAACTAATTTGGATCAAAAAACTCTGCTTCTGTTGGCTTCTATCTGCTTCTGTGACACAGTTTATACAGAGAGAGACAGAATATAAGCACAAGCCCTTAAGGTAGAAGGAACAAAACAAGAAGGTATTTGGCAGGGCTGCTCTATGTCCTTCTGTCTGTAGTAAACCCTGGGTGAAAGTCATCAAGTATTTTTTTCTGTTCTAAACCATGAGTCAGAACTGTTGGCTCTCTGCATCTTTATAAAGGAAGATATCCACAGAAGCAAGTGCACTGAAGAAAAGCCCTTTTATAAAGCACAGAGGGGCAAAGAAACAGGTGGGGAGGGCAATGGATACAAAAAACCACACCATTCTTAGGATTATTATATTTTATTTTTTTAAATAGTCTGTCTTTGGCAGCCAACAAACAGTTGTACACGGAAACTTGAGCTATTTTCTCAAAAATAAATTTGTCTGCAGTGGGAAAACTGATCTGAGAGAGTTCTTGGAAAATTGGCTTTGCTGCTCTACCATGGGTGAGTAGGGCTTGCTCTCCAAGAGCTCAGAGGTTAGTATACTTTATTAGGACTAATCCCAGACTTTTTAAAGTCCTACTAAAACAACAGTCATGGGAAGAATTCAGGCCTGCAATATTTCCCTTACTTGTTAGACAGAAAATAGACTCTGGGCATAGAAGAGACAAAGAAAGATAAGACAATAAAGTAGAAAAAGAGAGTAAGAAAGGAAAGGGAATGTAAATAATAATAAATACTCAAGATACAGTTGTGGACTGTGAGCAAACATTAACCTTTTAAGCTTTTTAATATCTGCATTTTAAAACAAATTATATGTAAGTGCAGTGTTTTGTTTGAACATTTTGCTTTGAGTCCTTTCTGGGCCTTTAAAATACATTAAATGAAAAGGTTTTCCAAGCCAGAAATGTTTAAGTTTCTCTTCCCAAAGCAAGAAGTTTAGCAAGGTGCAGGAGTAGACTAGGGACACAATGCTGATTTATCAGGACTTTTATGTGCTTTTCAGAATTTTGAAACCAAGACAGATGTTGATGCTTCTGCAGCCAAAGGATCTTTTGTTCCGTACAGTCTCTGTAAATACAATAATGTTACTCAGATTTAACTGCTGGTAGCTCATTGTCAAGCTTGTGGATTTTTTTTACCTTAAAGATACAAGAAAGTGAAAGCTGGGGACAAGGAGAAAATTTATTAAAAGTTGTTTGTTTTACTTTTTTTCCCTTACAACCCAGACCTGTAGACTCATCCTAGAAAGCTGAAACTCTTGAAAGGGTGTGTCTGTGTGTAAATGAGTGTTTATCTAGTTGTTCCTTCGTTTCAGATGTGGAACCCTCACTCTTGGAAATGATTGATTTTTTGATGGCTAGAGCTTTTACTATTGAATAAGATGTTCTAGGAAAAAAAAAATATTCCAAGTTTACGGCTGGAAAATACAAAATGCTTGTAATTGCCTGTAAGCAAGGCATATTGAAATGATTTAATGCTATATAAGTAGTAGTGGATGAGAAAGCACAACAGAATGTAGAAAGGCACCATAGATGAAAAAAGAGTGTTGAGAGGGTCATGAAGTATTTGTGCACGTGTTTTCCAGGGCTACATCCAGTTGTGCTCCTGTCAGAGTGAATTGAAATTCCTGGTTGTTTTCTTCCCACTTGTAGCTATTCTGGACTAAGCTGAGCCTGCACTGGCTATTATGGCAGCCTTCAGATCTCTGCTGAGCATCTTTAGCACCTGAAATTAAAAAGAAATTGAGGTGCTGAAATAAAGTTTTAGTTGTGTTCAAGTTGAGCAGGAAAAAAAAAAAATGCTGTTGAGGAGGATGGTTGGAAATGCAGAGTGCTGGAGTAGCTCCTGACTTTCCAAATGTTAAAGTTTTATTGCTTGGTACTGACAAGCCAACTATAAATAGTAGTAATAACAATCATTTTATTTATTGGGCAGCCTTCTGTCATTAATATCCTGTTAGATGGCTCACAAAAGGTGTAATCTGCTGTTAATATCCTGCTAGGAGCCTCGTAAAAGAAATAAAATAGAAAGGCAGTTTAATGCTTAATGGTTTATGCTTTTTCTTTCATGTTGATGTAAAAGATTACAGTAAAAAGGCCAATTTTGCACCTTCAGTGAAATTAATGGAGTTTCAACAACTTATTTTGGATCTGAAACAGGTCCAAAATATGTTAATACTTGTTCTTTAGATTCAGTCAGCTGATACTTGAACAATGGTGATTGATTTGCAAGGCACCCCAATTGAATTAATTAGAAGAGAAAAATACTGTTTCCCCCTCTAAATTCTGCTTACTGCAAACCCTACTTGCTATAAAATGTCATGTTCTGGAGGCTCCTTTCCCCCATCTCCTGACTAAATTGCCGTTTCTTGGGCTCATTCTATTCACCTTTTATGTTGCTCATTAAAAATGTTACGTTTTATGCCCAGTATTGTTCACAGTCTACAAGGTTTTTATCACTTAGATAAAAGCAATCTACTTGATGCACAGCTGGTCTCCAGAGTGATCTGATTGTTTTTGTGATAGGCCTCAGACACCTGACGCTGCACAGAGCACTCCTCTGCTGCTTGCAAATAACTAAATTAAATTACTTGCAGGTGAACGTGGTTTATAGCAGCATATTTGAAGGAGATTCTCGGATTTGTGGACAGTCTGTTGTGCTTTCTAACATTCAGTAGAACTGTGGTCTTTGAGTGGCCTCACTGATTTCTTGAGGAATGAGGTAAAACTCAGCTTGAACACGACTTCCTTTATCTGACTCTGGTGGAGAAGGGAGCAGGGGGAAAAGCTGCTTGGTCCTGGAGAGGAAATACACCTTTTGCTATTAGCGTGACCTTGATGCCTAAATATATTACAAAGTCTAAAAGTTTTGTGTGGGGCCTCTGCACTGGCTGTGGTCTGCCTGCCCCACATACTTCTGTAAATCCTGGTGTGATTTCCTTGCCCTTGTCCACATCTCCGGGACACTGGGCGCTGAGCCCAGCTCAGGATTTTTGGGGTAGCAGGATGTAAACAGTAAACAGGTAAACAGTCCCTGTTTAGGCACTGGAGCATTAGGCCTGAATTTTCCTTGTTGATTTAGCCCTAAAAAGAGATTGGTGGCATCCAGCTTCTTTCCATCACGATTATGTTTTTACCTTACATAATCTGCTGGTTCTGGAACAAAAGAAAACCTCTTTACTCTAAAAAGTTACTACTTTTGCCCCAACCCCCAACATATTTTCATGTAGAGTCAGCTCGTAATAAAGGAAAAAGGAGGTTCTTACAAACCTTACAAATACAGAACTTTCGTGTTGTTTAGTGAACATACTGAGACCAACTTTTCTTACCTAACAGCTTTTCTTCCTTTTTTTGAAGACTGGGGGCTTTTTATTATTTCTTAAAGCTGTCAACCTGCTTCCAGATAGGTGTAACAGTCAACAGTACCAAAGACATTTCCATCCACACTTCCCTAGGAATATATTACATAGCTGGCTTTGGTCCCAAGATAATCAAATAGTTGCAAATCCTGGGTTATTAGGCTTCATCAAATTCTAGTTAAGGCTAGCCCTGGTCGCCATGTAGCCAAGCCAAAATCATTAGATTTTTGCTCATGGCAAATATAAATCCCATTTAGATTTGATTAATTTTTCAGAGTTTTTAAACCTATTTGCTCTAACAAGAGATGTGCCATCCTCTGTGGGCTTGAAATTGTTTTACAAAGTCTTTTCTGTGGCTTCTTAAGCACTGTCTGGCTTTGTCCACACTTCATTAAAGGCATGTAGTGGCTCAAGAGGATTAGGATAACTCAAACCCAGCCTTTCTACTCCCAGTGGAAATTAATCTCTTGCAAAGAAAGCTGCGCAGGTTTTGTTCTTGCTTTATTTCTTAAACTGCCTGTAGCTCTGTCATCATTTCAGACAGTGTTTAAAGACCCCAAACGAGCCCCACTATATTAAAATATTTGATTATGACCCTCCCTGAGAAAGGCTTACATCAGCCTAACTGCTGTATCTAAAATATTTTCTCCAGTAGCAATGCCTGCTGCTCTAGATACTGACACAGATGCATCAAAACTGGAAAGACTGCGAGGTTTTGCATGCCTGTGCATGGCACAAGGTCATCTGCTTTTCCCAGCACTCTTGGCTACCACAAACCAAATTCAAAATCTTTCTAATTCAGACCTCTCAAGGCCAGTTTGGATGGGGCTCTGAGCAGCCTGGTCTGGTGGGAAATACCCCTGCCCATGGCTGGGGGCTGGAATCAGATGATCTTTAAGGCCTCTTCCAACCCAAACCATTCTAGGATTCTCCGTGGTGGTGGAAGATGTGGCAGCAAACATCTGCACTCTGTTTCCAGCTGCTGTTGTAGCTCCCTTTCCTACTTCTTTCTCTCTCCCCTAGCAAGAAATGTTTTTTAAAACCCGGTAGTTCTTTAACTACTTGCAATTTTCACGAGTAGAACTGGCCTTAGCATGGCCTGCTGCTGTAAGAAGAGCCATTGCACTGTATCTTCAGTGGCCACAGATGGAGATTTAAAGGGGAGACTGAAAATAAGGAGGAAGTATTAGATGCAAGTTTTGGCACGTTCTTGAGAGTAAATGTGTCCAGAAAGGTGAAAAGTTACACTTTATGAGCCGGCAGCAGGCAGCCCTCAATATTTGTGGTGTTTTCAGTGTGAGTCTCAGCTGAGCCCAGCAGAGCAGTGGTCCCTGAGTGACCACCATGGTCTGGCTGACATTGAGTGGCCTCTTTTCACATGCAGGGAGCAGCAGCAGCACTCCTCTGGAGCAGGGGAATTGTTGAGACTTGGTAGCTCATTATCTGAATTCTCTATTTCTAATGTTCATGAAGCTGAAAGAAGATTCTTTTTATCTCATCTTCCTAATCAAAAGAAGAGGCCTGACAATTCCCTTTGTAATCATACTGTAAACAACTGTGGGTAATTGTTCTTTATTTTCTTTTGTTCCTTACTTCATTTCAGTCCTCTCCGCTGATCTGTGTTATACATCACTATACAAAGTAGTAATCAAAGAAATGGAAATGCATCCAACATTTGCACTTCGTTTTGTTTTACAAATAAGAAATAATTTCAGACTGTACTTTGGCTATGCCAGTTCACATTCATTTTATTCCTGAGAATCTCCTTAACTGAAAGTTAACTGTACAGATTTCTGGGTTGGAATACTGGAGCGTCTGGGAACAGGAACCTTAATTGAGTTCTGTAATGACACATTTTTACAAGCTTACAGAGAAAAGGTAAAAGCTGAGCTTGATAAATATTGAGACGAGACTTGAGACTCAGCTGGCAAGATAGTAAAGCTGTGCAAACTTTCCTTGTGAAACTTTGCCAGGCACTGGGAAGCGTCATGTCTGAATGTGAAAGTAAATATCTCATAGTTTTCATGTCAAAAAAACCTTACATTTTATGTTGAGTTTCTTTTTTTTTTATTCCCCAGCTGTAAAACATTAGGGCTATTATTCCTCTTGAGGCAGGACCTAGAGTAAGATGCTAGCATTTACCATAAATTTTTTGGGTTTTTTTGTTTTTTTTTTTTTTTTTAATATGAGTCCTTCAACTTTGATAAACCTGTTCCTTGCACTTTTCTTCTCACATATGTATACACATATATATCTTCTTTATCTTAGAAAAGGACTTCAGGTCACCATTATCTTTTTCAAATGCCTTTAGAGTAACTGCTTATCACTAGTGCCCCAGCCACCACCGTACAGGAAAAGCTTCATCATTCATTCAAAATGTATGGGAATTCCACTGCAGTTTCTCATGCTGCTTTGTTTTGTTGGGTTTTTTTTTTCTTTTAGAGAAGTATCTTTTGACAGGGGAAGTTGGGAAGGGTGGTGTGCAGGTTCCTCCTGCCTCTCATGACCCCCATTTAAAAAAAAAAAAAACAACAAAATATCTTATTGCAAAAAAACCAAAACCAAACAAAACCCCACAAACAACAACAACAAAACCTAGAAATGCTTGCATTCAGCAGCATTTTCATTAAGGATGGTTAACAGGTCTATAACTGCTCAGCTGTTGCCAATAGCATTTTCATATTGCACCTTCTGGGGGTTACTGTCCTGCTATTTAAAAATAAATAGACTGATATATAGGCAGGCACACCAAAAAGAGGTGGCATTACTGACAACTCTGCTATAACTTTCAGCCCGTTAACATAAAACTCCACCACTAAATCTCTCAGGGTAAACTATGCAGAGCTAGAAAAGCCCCAAGGTATTAAGAGTGATTTTGATATAAATTCCAATTTTATTTTATGACTATTTTACAGCTGCTTCTAGATATCTTCTCTCATAAACTACAAGGTACAAGGCAAATGTTAAGTCTTTCTTTTTTTTTTTCTTCCTTCTGCAGGGTTTCAGACAGTTGGTTTATTGTGACATGTTGGCAGCCTCTTCTCTGCACTGCACATTCAGAAGAATGAATTTTAATGAGACTAAGCCAGCAGAAGACCCATAAAGAAGATGCGATTATCTTTTAAGTATTCATAAAAAAAGTTACATTAAATTTTTGATTTTGATACACATTTTGATTTTGCCTGTGACAGCCAAAAGAATTAGACTGGGAGCACGTTGCAGAATCACAAACTGGTTGGGGTTGGAAGGCACCTCTGGAGATACTCTGGTGCACCCTCTGTGCTGAAGTAGGGTTGCATCACTTACAAGGGGAAAAAAAACCATTCTCGTTCTAAAAAGATATTGTCACTCTTGCCGTGAGGATAACAATGCCACCGTGCTTTTGATAACCACGATGTAGTTCTGCTAAGCACCAGAAAGTAACTTTTCATCTTCAGATAAAGACGTAATTAATTGACCTCTTCACCACTCTAGCAGGTTAGTAAACATTTCAAAATGATTGACTAAGAGTTGTGTGCAAACTGTGTGAAAGAGTTAGCACCATGTATCTGGTTGTTCTTAGATTCCAGACGTGGCCAGAGCCCTTGATGTGCAGGGGGAAGGCAATTTTAATTGTACTTATATAAGTATGTGATGCCTAATAGATGTTTAATCCCGGCCTAACTGATATCATGCCCTACCAGAATGTTTTAAAAGTGTGAGCTGAAATCTTTTCTCCTTCTTTGCTGGTGTCATGTGGGAGGCTGTTCTTTAGCAGGCCTAAATAGCTGTCTCCTGGTCAAATGTGTATTGCCTGTGTCTCCTTGCTAGAGGTCTTTAAAATACCCCAAAAGATCTTTTTTTTTTTTCTTTTTCCTCCAGTAAAGTGTGTATTTGTTCACAGACTGAACATGTGAGGAATAAATAGTTTTGCTTCCAAATCTGTGAAGTCTTCCTCTCTTGAACCCTGTTAATGATTTCTAATTTTGAGTGTGGGATTAATTTTTCATAAATACAGATTAGCTCAGCATAAATATAGTAATCAATGTTACATTATGAAAAGTTCCAGCTAGTTTTAGTCTCAAAGAACTGACAGAATTAAAAATTGAATTTTTCATGGACTGGTATACAACCTCAGTTCTACTTTACCCTAAAATTTAGTTGTTCCTTTCTAATCTGAGTGTCTATATACATAATTATTTCAAAGATAAGCATTTATAAAATTAGATCTTGTATTTTGAACACAACTCTGTTTTAGATTAAGGACATTCTTGATGATGCGGTCTTTGTAGAAGTTATGTGATTGTTCCATTTCAGCTAGCTTTAAAAAATATATTTCATCTGAAATTGATAACGCTAGACAGAAAACAACACATTACACAGTGTTACAGAGGCAATCACAGAATTGAGTTTTCCACAGAAAGTGGTCAAAGCATACACAGGTTACATCTTCAATATCCAAATATTTTGGAAAAACTGCTTCTGTTGTATTGCATTCCTACCTTTCAGAAAACAAAAGGGAATGCATGTAATGCATTGAATCATAGTAAATTATTATTGATATGTTTCTCATTAATTTTTCAATGGATGTCAAACAAGAAAAGCAACTGAACAATATTCATCATTGCAATAAACCAAATTAAACAAGATGTTTCCTAATGTGCTTTATCCTGAATAACAGGAGCCTGTGAAACGATTCCACACAGGAAGGGAATGTTCAGTGCTTTCGCCCCAGGCTGAGGTGCCACTGATACCATCTAAATAAATTGATGTTTTTAGAGAGCACAGACTCCCAGAGGGATGCTTACTTGGGTTTAGAGAGTAGTTTATTTTGGTTACAGCTTTTGCTGTTTATAGCCTGGTTAAGGGGAGCTGAATTCTTTTATTTGCAAACTGGGAGAAGATTGTCCATAGTGGAATCTATCTCCATTGGTTTAACCAAACAAGGTTCTAATCTCAGCTGAGTATTCAGCTACAGCCTGTATAGATAACAAGGTAGATAAATACTCTAAGTTTATGGTGTATTTGGATTTGGCTGACTTTCTCATCTAGGTTTTTAAGATCCTCAGTAAATAAGTAGCAGTTTTCTTCCCATTTCTCTCTGATCATTTGTACCATTGTTAATTGAATAGGTGCTGTAATTCAGAACACAGTTTGAGGAAAGCACTTCTAAATTGCCCTATTGTGTAATCAGAAATAGCTCCTGGGCAACAGGCTGCAGTGGGATTTTGGCTGTAATATTTTTTTTAATTATGATTTTTTTTTTTGTTTTGTTTTGTTTTTTTTGTTTTTTTTTTTACAGAGAAGAAGAGCAGACAAGCACAGGACTGTCTGATCTTCCTTTATCTCGGTATGTTAGAGCTTACATGTATTGTACACTCGGGTCCTTCTATCTCCACTTCAGTGCTGTACTAGATTTTGGGTATCTATCATGAAGGATTGAACAAAGTTATCCCTTATTTAAACACAGGGAAACAAAATCTCAATTTAGATTACACAGAGAGCAGAGGCTGGCCTCTCTGTGAAAGCTGTGGGTGTATCAGCGATTTGCTGTATGCAGCTGAACTTAACTCCAGTTTGTGTTACTTTTGTCATTTTGTTAATTTATAGCTTTGTAGTTTCCATGACCTGCTTTCATTAGAGCCTCCTCTGTGAGATACATATCCTGCTTACTCAATAGCTGATCTTCTGGAACTGTAAAGTGGGATTTTCTTGCTTGGTTCCCCCCTCCCTCTTTGTCTTCTGATATTCCTGCCACCTAAGTCTTGCTCAGCTGCAGCTGAAAAAAAAACAAAACAAAAAATAATCCAGGGTCTCCATAGATGAATGAAACATCCCTGCTGGAATAAACAACTCAGCTGATCTTTAAAGCAAATAAACCTGACCTGAAGATGTAACTGCATTCATGGTCACACTGGAAAAGTTCTTCCTCACGTTCAGGTGGAACTTCCTGTGCATCAATTTCTGGCCCTTCAGTTTTCATAAAAGCAATTATAAGTTCAGTTGGGCTATCCAAGTTTCTGACAGTTTGGGATTTTTTTGTTTTTTGTTTTTTTTTAATAATGAAAAAAAACTTCAAGAAAGGAAACTTAAGTTTTGAACAAAAATGCATGTTTGTGCTGTAGATTGCAAGGAAAAAAAATGTATTTTTTCACAGGGATGTGGAACGTGAAAAAAAATTCAGTGAAATTATGGTAAAAGCAAAGCCTATAAAGACTACAGAATTTGTGCAATAAATAATTTTAGTATCACAATTCTAGGTTTCTCTTATTACCGTTCTCTGTGAAAAAATGGCCAGAAATATTGTTACCCATTTCTTTTCTAATATGTCTTTTATTTTGTTTGCCCATCAGACCCACTGCAATCTCAGCTTGCTAACTTCTGTTTTGGAGTAAATTGAAATGTGGATTTGATAAAAACTGCCAGGTATTTTACTTGAACAATAGATTAATCGAGTGACAAGGATTTCTTAATGGAAATTTTTTTTTGTTTTGGGGAAGAAAGGCCTCCTTGTCAGAGGAAAAGCAGAAAGCTAACTGAGAAAAAATCCCATGGATAGTGTAGCAATATCCAGAAATAGACAATAAGTCATAATGATTTATTCTAAGAAGTGAATACTAATGTCAAAAGCATTTTATACCATAAAGTGAAAATATCAAGTAAAACTTTTTTCACTCTAAATGCATTATTCTTAATTTATTTTCATAGCTTTGGGCACAACACTTCCTTATGAATGCAGAGATGTGGTGCCATCACACAGGTCACCCTTCACATCCCTGCTGTTCTATATTATCACACAGAATTTGCTGCATGCCTATTTATATGTAAGCATGATTTTATAGAAGGATGGAAATTGCTGGTTTTCTTATTAAATACATCATCATGATAATTATGACCTTATTTTTTAAACTCTGTATCCTTGCTACTTTCTAGTCCAGCTACAGGAGAGCAATTTTAATTGACCTCACATGGTGTTACAGTGAAAAAAAATAATTTCTCTTCAGTGATAAAGAAGTGAAGGATGTCTGTGAAGTGAGGTTTTTGTGGGTTTTGGGTTTTTTT
>WEKY01013316.1:323272-390988 GCA_013390045.1 Picathartes gymnocephalus | reverse complement strand
CTCCGCGCCCGCAGCGCCCCCTGGCGCCCGCCGCGGGACCCGCAGCGCCGCGCGGGGCCGGGGAGGGAGGGGGCGGCCCGACCCCCCCGCAGGGCAGGGGAAGGGGCAGAGGCGGCTGCGTTGTCCCCAGTCCCCGGTGCTGCTGCCCCCGGGCAGCCCTGTCCTGCTTAGGACACCGAGGGGTTGAGCGCCGCTCCCCTCCCCTGCTGATCCTCTAAATAGCCTCCCCTCAAAAAAAAATTACAATTGAAAATATAAGCCTTGTAACCCCCTGCCCAGGCGCAGAGGCACTGCGGGAGCACTGCTGAGCGCACCGGCGCTCTGCGAGATCAGAGCTGGACGCTTTGACCAGGGGAAATTCACCCATAAGGTCATAGAGAAGCCCCCTCCCTGCCTCGGCCCCTTGGGCCGGGACCCCCGGGGCCTTCCCCGGCCCCATCCCGCTCCCTTGCCCCGGGAGTCGAGGCTCCCCAGCACGGAGGCGCTGGAGAGGGGCCCCCGCAGTGGGATTAGCAGAAACAGCAGCTCCTGCATCCATAGCTCCGACTGCTGCACACAGTATTTGGGGGAAGTTTTAAAACCCAGGTGCTTCTGTGGACGCCCACAGGTCAGCGCAGCCGGCTGCTGAATCTTAAACCCAAATCCTTTTCTCACAGCCCCTGCTCTAGGCAGCCCAGCCAGACAGGGTCAGAGCTCGCTTTAGCCCAATAGCAACATACACAGATTCATCCCCCTCCCAAACCGCTCCCCATCTCCCCGACCTCAGGGTTTCCAGTGATAAAGGGGCCATCAGCCGGAGGAACACCCGCTCCTGCAGGAGTCCACCACCCCAGGCGCACCTATCCCTCCAAATCTCCCCTCTCCCGGGGGGAGCCAGCTCTCGCCCGCCTTCACAGTAGAAGTTTCTGGGGCTTCAGTCAAGGTTTCAAAGCCTGGAATTGGCAAAGACGCCTCCGCATCACCGGTACACGCACGGGGAGGGGGAGTCAGGGTGCATATGCCACAGGGACATTCAAAAATCCCTGTCACTGAGGAACGAGGAGATCCCACAGCTCCGCGGAGCCGCGAAGACTCACACGCTCTCGGTGGCGCAGTTATTTATTTATTTTAAACGCTGGTACATGACATTTTTCTTCTTACGAAGGCGGCAGCAGCAGAAAGCCCATCACAGCCTCTCCTGAAAGCAGAGCCTGGAAACCAGAGTCTCATCTGCATATTCATAAGTACCTGATAAATTAATCATGATGGCAGAAGCATTCAGGCTAGAAGGGAGGTGACAGGGGAAGGTTGCACCCCCCAACACAAGCCCATCCTCACTCTCGCACACGCTCCTCGTCTTCCAGGCACAAAATGTTTTGATCCCTTCACAAGTCGGCTGAACCCCCTGGGTGCTGCGGGGGAGGGGGCTGTGCCCCCCCAACACGCCGCAAGGCACCCACCACCTCGCCCCCCACCCCTCCGGTCCCTGGCTCCGGTGAGAGATGCAGAACAGATGGGCAGGAGAAGGGTGGAGGACCCAAAATCTGAGGGAGCTCAGCTGCCACCGGCGCACCCCCCAGGCCAGCCGTGAGCTCTGCTCGCCTGTCAGCGCCTGTCCCCACTCCAGCTCTGCCCCCAGCGCGGTCCAACGTGCCCCAGCGCTGCCCGACCTTTGGCTGATACTAAAGAGTTCGACCCTAAAAATCCTTCCATGTCCTCTCTCCCCTCAGTGCTCTCCCAGCTGGGGGTGAACGGCCATCACCAGCATTTTGTGCCCGGCAGCCCTGGAGCAGGAATAAGGCACAGAGGGGTTCTCTGAAAGGGACAGGTGGAGTGTGGCTGGCACAGAACCGCTGGAGGTGGAGATGGGGAGAGTGAGAGGAGCCAGGGGAGTCCTGCACCGTGCCAAGGCAGGGGGAGCCGGCTCTCTGCACGCTCACTCTGCCAGCTGCAAGACAGCTGTGGCTTTCCCTTCCCAGTGCAAAATGCTCTCCACAAGCAGATCCCGTGCTCGTGGTGTCCTCAGTGTCACCACACTGAACCCCCTTGGTTCAGAAACTCAACCCGAGGCTGCAGCAGAGCCTGAGCCCAGCCCGCTTTTCCCACGAGCCACCCTCAGCAGAGCGGGCAGGAAAGGCAGACGGCACCTGGCAGCTGCCTGTAGAACCCAGGAGGGTTCAGATCTTGCTTGATTTCCCTGACCCAGAGGCAATGGCAGAGGTGGCTGCAGGGTTGGGCTGGGCTCACCCACAGCAGAGGGTCAGCACAAACCCCACCAGTCACGGGGTTCTGCCCTGCACCACCAACACCCCACTGGCACTTGGAGGGCTCACATCTGCCATTAGGGAGTCACAAACCAAGCCCAGTGCCAAAGCCAGTGGCTCAGCCAACTTGTGCCACTGAAGCAGCTCAGCCTGGAGGAGGATGTCACTGCACATGGAACAGGTCTGTCCGCACCAGGAGGACAAGGATGGACACAGTGATGGAGAACTGACCCCCTCATCTTCCAGCCTGCCAGCCCAGCTCACCCCCAACTCCCAGAGGGAGGTTTGGCACCCACCCATGGAAAACCCACCCTCACACCATGAGCCAAGCACCAATTCCCAGGTGCTGACCCACAGCTGGAGCAGCTCCATGTCCTCCTAAACCATAAGTGCCAAGAATAAGCCCATATCCACTCCCAGCAGCCCTCCCCAGAAGAACAACTTCGTGCTCCACAGAACCCAGCGCAGGATCTAGCTGCCCTTCCTTCCATCTGCTAATTTTGGGTTGGATCCCTCCCATCTCATCTCCCCAGCTTAAACACAAGTGAGCAGAAGAATACTTTGGGATCTGCACGTGTTAGCAGATGTTTGTAGGAGTCCCCTACAGAGAGAGCAGTAGGAGAGCAATGGGGGACCCAGCAACATGGTCGAGAGGCCGCTGCCATTAACAGTCTGTTTAATATGTTGGGTTTGGTCTGGGCCTGGGTAATTAGCACCTGAGCAGTAATTATTCACACTTGGCCTTTCTATATCCTGCTTATAGATTTGATGATTAATGTTGCTCCTTGAGTTAAGCCTGCCCTGGATTTACCAGCAAGCGGTTGGAAAGTTAAGGGGAGACTGCTGTGTGGCAGAAGCTGCTGTCCCTCACACCAAACAGCAAAAACAGCACAATAGAAAAACTAGAGTAAAAAGCACTTTTCACAGAAGCAGCAACTGCTAAGCGCAGAGCAGCCATCTCAGCAACACTCTGCCACTGCTATCGACGCACAAGGAGCTCGGTTGTACAGCAGGAGAAGCAAAAAATCTCCTTCAGCATTAAGAAGACACTGATGCCAAATGATTGACCCCAGAGACACAAGCTGGCCAGAGCTCTGCAGCAAAGTTGGGGTGCACAGACCCCCTCAGGCACCTTTCCATCAGAGAAATGCAATGATGGGTCTGCAGAGAAGGAAATGGGGAAAACCAGATGCTAACCAGTCCACATTGGGACTTACACAGCTCAGCCAAGCAAAATCCACAAGCCAGTGGTGGGCTCACCTAAGCACTGGCTCCCCTGGTGTCACTGCTGGTCCTGGGTGAGGGGGCTGCGCTGCCAGTGATAGTCCTGGTCACCTGCAGAGGGACCTGGGGCTGCTTTGCAGCACTGCTGACCAAGGCCTTTGGAGGCTGAGGGCTTCTCCAGCGGCTCCTCAGGGCAAAAGACATTTCCAGCAGAGTCGCTCTCTGGGATTTCTGTGCCAGGCAGGCAGGAAGTTAATCCAAGATCTCAGCCAATGCCAAACAGCACGTGGAGGTTGGCATGGAGCAAAGGAGACGGCCAAGCCCAGAGGCAGAGAGCATGGGCAGAGCTGCCCTAGCTCCTTTTCCTCAGGGAAAACACTGTGACTCCACATCCTATAGATAAAGCAGCACAGAGGGGGGAAGCCCTCACCAAATCCTGCTCTTATCCTCACTCCTTCATGACTGGTCCAGCTGAGCAGAATCACCTGCCCCACACCTGCAGGGAATGAGACAGAGCATTAACCCCATCTGTGCTTCTGCCCAGAGGAGGGGAAAGTACCCATGATGCTGCTGTGGCCCATTCTTGCTCCCTGCAATTCTCCTCCCTTTTCTGGGACTGAAGCTGCCCCTTCTTGCCTGTCTGGCAGATCCCCCATCAGGCTAGATCCAAGTGTTTTCCCCTCATACCTGTTGTCCCAAACTCATGAGGACTCATACATACCAGAGCACAGCATCTGCACCGTGCCCCTGCTCCCACCTTTCCTATGTGGGAAGCTCCAGCAGCCACTTCATGGCCCCCCTGGGCTCAGCCCCAACAGACAGGAACAGCTTTGGGGCAACCCCACTTGTCTCAGGTCCCTGATTATTTCCACACTTCCAATCTAGGAGCTTGATTTCTAATAAAGAACCCTCAAAGCAATACTTTCTCCCTCTTTTCCTCACCAAAATGAGACTTCTGCATTGAAATGTGTGAAGCTGCATTTTTTTCCCTCTCTTTTTCCCCAGGTTTTGCAACATGAAAGTGGATGTTGATGTGAATGGAATTTTGAAATTGGAGACGGGGAAGTTCTGTGCTGGGAGGTGACTGTTTGCTCACAAAATCGCCCCTTTTCAAGCTCCCCGATGAAATTCTGCACAATTATTTTTGTCTCCTCCTCGCCCAGCCAGCCCAGTGCCCCGTGCTGCTTCTGCTTTTGTTTCTCTTCTTCTCCCTGGTGAGGATGAACAAAACACTAACCATTGCCCATGCCCACTCCTCCTCCTTCTCCTCCTCCTCTCACGGCTGCCAGCACAGCCCAGTGCTGCCCGCCTGGCAGAGAGCGCTCAGGATTTGGGGATATTCCGATGAACTCCCCCCTAGCAGAGAGCCAAGGCTGGTCGGATGCATAGCTCAGGGAAGGGCATTCCAGAAACTCACCCTTCTGTTTGCTTTGGTGCTGGAGAGCAAACACCAGCCCAAAATCCATGAGAAGGGACAGGCAGCACTCTCACCAGCCCTGTGCTGGTGTGAGGCAAGGGAAAGTTCTGCAGACAGCTTCCAGCAGGACTTGGGTTGGGATGTGGGATAACCCTGCACAGGAGTAAAGCAGTACCCGGGGTGTCTGGGGAACTCTCAGGGCTAGAGGAGAACCCCCCATCCAAGCTCTGTGTCTGCTCTCTTCCATCACCCATCTCCCTCCATCAAAACAAGCAGCACTGTGGCCATCCAAGCTCTTCCCCTTCTGCCCATGGGCCATGGAGACCTCGTGCTTCAGTCTGGTGGGAGGAGAAGGGGAGCCAAGTGCCAGCCAGGGTGGATCAGCAATTCCGAACGGTGCTCCAGATAGGGTGTGACCTCTTATCTTTGTCCCATGGTCCTCACCACAACAGGCAGTGACCAGAGCACCCAGATGTGTGTTTGGGATAGGCAGGATAAGCCATGCAACCAAAGATTGGCAGATAAAAATGCTGCAAGAGGGAGGAAATCCAGTCCCTCCGACTCCAAATTTTCCTTGGTTTTGGTATCTCAGGTTGTAGCAACTAGGACCACACCACCAGGCTGGGCAGAGGGGACACACTGGAAGCTGCTGGAAGCCAACCCATGCCCAGCTCCCTGGATTTCATCTTACTGATGTATTTATGTCACCTCATGCCCAGATTCACTGCGTTTGTACAGCAGGATGGTGTTTTTATCCTTGGTCTCCAGGTGGGAAAGAGAAGGCAGTGTCCTGAGGTAAGGTCACAGCGGAGGTCCAGGTAGAGCAAGCAACTGAACCCACAGATCCCGAATCCATCCCAGCCAGTGGCAGCTCTCTTATGTATATGAAATTTATGTTTGAGTCTCTCCACAGGGATTCATCTCCCATCTTTCCCCTTTAATTATAAAAATTAGTAGGTTTGAGGTATATTTGAGGGTTTTTCTTTTCCTGTGTTGACAAAGTGCAATACTTGATGACTCTAACCCCAAATTCTCTGTGACACAGATACCCTACCAATTATAAAATACTTCCAAGCTCGCTCCATAAACCCCTTTGCTGTTGCTATTAGTATGCATTAACATTTTATTGGTGTTACAGGATGAAACATCCAGTCTTGCAGCTCCAGTGGGCTTGGGGATTTCCAGCATCCTGCAATATGTATCCGTGCAGAGGAAATTAAAATGTGGATGGATCAGCAAGATACAGTCAAATCCTCCACAGTAATTTGGAGAAGACTAAACTCTGGTGCTAGTGGAGCATATTCCAAGCTATCTAATAGAGAGTTGATGATCTCTGTAACAGCCTTTTTGTAAGTTTTATTCTCGCCTACAAGGGAATTTTTTCAAAGGGGGTATGTAATACCTAAACTAGTATTTCTAAAGGTATATGCTCCAAATAAGGAAAAGTAAGGCCTTTTGCAGAGCAGTCACTTCCAGTGATCAGCAAGTACCCAATAAAAGAATACACTCTGGTATCTTACAATCTAGTTGGAATTCCTAACCACCACACCAGCCATTTCTCTATAGTTTGTATCATCACAGGACACAAACTCTTAGGAATATTGTCATGCTTTGCTCTTTTAGCCACAGTACAACACAGATATCCTTTAGCAGCATCAGCACTTGAAGTCTGAAGTGTTGTGTCTACCCAACAGCTGTCAGAGCGTGGTGCTGGTGTCCAGCATTACATACTTCACCATCTCAAAAAAACCTCCCATTTCCACACATAAAACTAGGAGGAATTAATGTCCATATGGAAAATCTGGGTACCTTGACTTGTGCAGTGCAGTCTGCTTGGGTTTATCTCTCCCAGGTGTCTTAAAACACAGGAAGAGCAATAAAGAACTGATCCTCTGCTTTCTCTCCTTCCTCCATTTATAGGGTCAGCAAAACCTTAATCTACTTTCTAAAAGGATCGAAAATGTGTTGAGGAGGACTTGACCCCCACACCTTGGTGCCCGTTGGGTCAGGGCACCGCAGCTCCACTCCTAAAGGACCGCCCTCCCGGGGATTTTTTGTTTCCATGGGTGTGATCGCACCGAGCATTAAGGAGCCCAAATTCTAATGCGGGATTTCGATGTTATTTATTATCTGTGTTACAGTTGCAACTGGGAACATGGGGAGGGACTCGTTCTAGTTTTAGCAACAACTGCATTAATGCCCTGCGTAGAGCCAGCCCATGTAGACATTCCCAAGACCAGGCTTTTTATAGCAAGCAGAAGCAACCACTCCACCCCCTGAAAGGCCTTTTCTAACCTCCAAAACCTGCTCACAGCTCTGTGCTCCTCAGAACAAGCCTATCTCCAAGCTGATGATGCCCAGCACGGTTCAGCCCTTGCTGAATCTGATATGGAAACAGCCATTTTTCAACTTGGCTCATCCTAGTTTGAAGTTTGGCACAATTTTACAAGACCCTGTGTGTCCCCAGGATGTTCAAGGAGTTTCTCCAATGTCAATGGGGAGAGCGCTCATTCACCGAAGGGGAAGCAAAGTTAAAGGATGAAGATACCTCCTCTTGGCTATTAGACCATGAAATGACCTCCAAAAGCCCTGCTAAATTCTACATCTGAGCCAGGAGAGTCCTTGTGGAACGAGCAAGAAGATTCTTGTGAGCTTCTCAACTGTACAAGGTTTCCACTAGCATAGTGGCAGCTGCAGAGTTCAGCTTACTTTAGCAGTTATCATTAACAACCATTTTCACCTTCTCCAACCCATTTCTGCCTCCTTCCCTCTCTCAGGAAGCCAGTGCAGTTGCAGGGACACAGTGCAGAGTCCACGGCTCGTGTGGTTCCAGGTCCTCCAGCACCAGGTCCTTGGGGTGCAAAGTGCATCTTCATCTTGGCAAGTGCCTGCTCAGATTTTGCAGGTCCTGCTGTGGGGGCTGCTTTGTTTATCCACTAGCAGAATCCCATGCACTGCATGGTGGAACTAAGCCACTAGGCCAGGGAGAAGTTAATACAGCAACAATGACATCACATAGTTCTATTTTTTTATTCTGTAACTTCTATCTCCACATGAGGCTGCTTCACTCAACTCTTATGTCATCACTGGCTGCCACGAGCCATCATTTATAAAGGAGGGCTGTGAAGGAAGAGACAGGGCAAGGCTGACGGCAATTCGCAAAACGCATCCCATGCAAAGGCAACAGCTGCTAAACAGCAACACGAACTGGCCTATGTACGGCAACCCCAAAGATCCAGCTCTGAAAACTGAATTTAAAAAAACGTGGCTTGGTCAGTGGGCTGAGGGGGAAGATGGCCAGAAACCCACGCTATGTCTGCTTCCTCTTCACTGCGTGTCATGTCTGCCAAGGGACACGTTCAAGACAAATTCAAGTGCCTTCAAAGAAAACATCTGTGATCCAAGATGACATTTCTGCTCACCATCCACCCCTCCACACTGCTGCCACTTTTAGCAACACGTGCTCACACAGTTGGTCTGTGTTGATGGAGAAGATGTAACCCAGAGACAAGAAAAGGAGCATTTGCTAAGCACAGCTATGCTACCTCCAACCACTCGTGAGAAGATCCAGGTTTAATTTAATCAGTAGTTTAATTTAATCCAGGTCTATTATAAGTCCAACAAAGCTGCTGAACTACACTGATGCTGGAAGTCCTGAGTCAGTTCCTACAGCAGGACAGGAAAAACATCTGAAGAAAAAGGTTCCAGTTCTCACCCTGTCTCAGAAAAAAGGCTCAAGCATCCTTTGGTTATGAGAGTCTGATCTTCAAGAGGTATTTGCTGGCCTGGGATCAGGCTTCACACATCACCTACCTGCCAAATCCCAGCTGGGATGGGGGGTGGACACAGCAAAAAAGTTAATAAATAAACCATACAATACAACAGAAAGACACCTTGGAAGGACACAAAGATAGACCGGATGTACTTGATCATGCAGTTAAATAATGAATCAATTTTAGTGCAAGCACGAGGTCAACCACTGACATGGCAAGTGCCTCCACAAGGCCTCTTCCCTGTGCCGAATGCTCCGGCCGTTGGCTTTGCTGGCTCTGCTCCCAAAGCAGGAGCAAACCCACTCTGAGAGAGACCAATACAATCACCAGTGCAAAACACAGAAACTTTAATTAAACCTACAACGCGGGGGAAGTGGGAAGTGCTGCTTCTGACATGGAGCAGCCCTGGGTGCTGCCAAGCGCGCGGACAGAGGAGCTGAGCCTGTAGGAGATGTCACTGGGAACAGGAGGGAGGCAAAGCAAGTGGCTGCCACGTGATGGGGGCACATAAGACTCAAAAGAGAATTAGCTGCTTGACATCCCAAAATCCCCAGCAGGACAGAAGTGCAGACTTGGGCAAGCAACAAACAGAAAGCTGTGCATGAACCTCCTCCCACCACCTCCACAGGTCCCAAACCCAGGGACACTGTCTCAGGGAGCACTGCTGCAGCTGCAGGGGAAAGAAGCACCTTTCCACCCTTTTATGGTGCTATATTCCACAGTTCTGGAGTCCCTCCCCTATACCAATGCCAAAATTTCCACCCATCCTTTTGCATAGCAGCCTCATTTCCACAAGACGACCTGGAGAGATGTTTTCCCGACCCTTGGGCAGATAAGAAAACCAGAGGCTTCTGCTCAGCCATTGCTGACCAGATGCTGCACAGTTGTTTAAAGCATGGGGACACCTGCCAAAAGACACAGCAGCGTGAGGGGACACAGGTGGAGACACCGTGAGTCTCTGCTCCAGGCACAGGCTGTTCCACTGAAGATGGACTCAAGTCCCAGCAAGCACACAAATCTCCAGCAACATTCCAGGAGTGGATCCATTTGGAAAGCCAAGACAAAACATATCCCATTTAGGAGTAAAACAAGACTTAACCCCAGCCTTCCATTTTCATTTAAAATACAAGTTTATAGAATTGTTTCAGGCAGGTCAAAAGCTCCTTGTCCCTCACTCCCTGCCCAGGGCCAAGCCAGGAGCCGACAGGACACCAACAGTGCCAGAAAGCTCTGCTTCAGTTCTGTGGACATTTCATCACCTCTTAACTTAAGACTCTTACTCTCCTTCCTCCGAGTGCCTGCAAAAACCTTTACAAGAGCAAGTGTGTAGGTATGTTAAAAATAATGAAAAAATTTTAAAAATTAAAAAAATCACAACTAGGTTTCTTCCCCCCACCCCAGCAGTAAGCAGTGCAGCAGCAAAAGCTGAGCAGCCTGGCTGGGGGCAGTGCCTTCATGGTCTGCAGGAATGTCAGAGGAAGGATTCCTGCTGCTCCCAGCAAACACCAGACCCCTGTCCCTACCACACCCAGCCTGGGAACCCCAAGAAGAAACATCCCCACTGCAGCTGCAAAGCTGTGCACCACCTTGGTCAAGACTTATGGACAGACAGCTCATCTCAAAACCCGCACCAGCCCTTTCTGCCCTCCAGTGATGCTGCTGGTGTGATCCAGACCACCTGCCTTCAACACACTGCTGCTGGTGGCACTGCAGCTGTGGTCCCTCTGCCTGAGGCCAGCACAGCAACACCAGCAGGGAAGGACAAAGGGAAAGAGCTTTCTCCAGGCATAACCTGCTGTTCTGGGCTATTTATGCTTTTAGTTTCCAGCGCGAGTATATAAATGCATGAGAAGCTGCATGCTGCCCCCTTATGCTGCCTGTGCTCCAGGGATGTCCCCCTCAAAGAGCTGGGGATTGTGCTGCTTCAAGGGGAAATCCCTTTCCTATGAGGCTGTCACTACAATTTATGACCAAGCAGGAGCAACCACAGTCACCTTGTGCCACTGAGGCCAGCCCAGCCCCAGGGCAGCAAAGCACGGGGAGTGCAGAGGACAGGTTGGACCCAGTTATGGATATGTGTGAATGTGCCAGAGTTTGTGCCAGTTAAGAGGGAGCCTGAGCAGTGTCTTTGCATAGCCATTCCCACAGAGCTGGGTCCCTCCAGGACCTTGTCTCCAGCTCCAGAGCCAGCTCAGACTCCTGCAGCCCAGAAGGTTCCCAACTTCACCCAAGAGAAGAGGTGCTAGTGGGAAAGGGAAGACCCAGAAAACCTTGCAGAAGAGGTGGAGGGAGGATGCTTTCCTTACCCAGAAAAAGGGAGAGACGGTACCCTGGGCTTCCACAACCCACAGACATTCCCTACAACTCCCTTTTCCTGTTTCAGACCTCCGGTGCCGGCAGAGCTGGCTGATACAGACACACACAGGCTCACACCTCACCCCGCACAGTTGTTTCCCAAAGCAAACAGCAACAGGAAACTCCAATGAAATTCAAAAAGGAAATTGCAGTTACCACTGCCCAACACATACACACGTGCCTTCCTCCCCTCCACACCCCATTCTCTTGGGAAGCAAAGCAGAGGGCCTTTGCTGCAGGACAGCCCCTGCTCAAACCCATCCCCATGCCCGGCATTCGCTCGGTACAGCGGAGCAGCATGGCCCCGCCTCGGCTGCTGGCAAGACATCCCCAGGGTGAGGACGTGCAGGAGGAGCTGCTCCAGGTCCCATCTCCTGTGCCAGTCCAGCGAGTGCTTTGGATCTGTGGTTGCCGATGAGGATGTGCAGGAATGGATGGGCTGGGTGGTGAGGAGGGGTGAGGGGAGGAGGAAGAGCGCCGCGCTGTGCCTCCGCTGCCTCGGCTCCTCCTGCGGTCTCCTTAAGATGTCACAGGCTGGATGGGGAGCAGGCTGCCGAACTTAAAGTGTTGGATCACAGGAAACTTCTCCAGGCACTGCAGGAGGGGAGATAAAGAGAGGTAAATTCAGGAGACATTTCCACCTTACACACAGCCAGAGCCACATCCTGCCCATGGGGTCAGGAGGCAACGAGTTTGGGGCCACTCAGCTCAGATAAAGGCAGAGGATCAGCCCCACGTGTCACTCCCCACATTCCAATCAGGCTTCTCAGGCCAGTAGCACTTCATAACCCCATGCCCTTCAGCCAGTCTTTTTCTCACTGAAATTCAGTATGAGGAGGCCTGGAGCATGAGCAGAAGCAGCATGTCTATGTCAGCAGCTTTCTACCTCACCACTCTCCTTGCTTGAGCTGATGTCTTTGAAGAGGTTCACCCTACAAACACTGAGAACTGCAGAATCCCCCAGGGCAGAGAGACTTTCCCACCCCCAGGCCAGCGCCCACACTCTGGGTTTGAGGCACCATTCTGCAGGTGCAAGGCACTGCCCAAACTGCATTCCAGACTCGTGGGTCTTTGATGGACAAGCACCAGTGATTTTGGTGCCACAGCTTAAGATATGATCCTATTTCTGACAACCCCTCACCCCTGAAATTCCCACCCCCCACTGCAGAGTAATGGATCACAGGTCAGGCAAACAGGTCCACTACAAAGCAGACTAGCTCAGAGCTACTTCCTGCAGCTACACCCGGGCTCTGCACAGGGTGAGTGGGGCTGCGAGGGCACAGCCCCTTCCACTCACCAGCCCAACGGCAGGAAGGTCACGGACTGTGGTCAATAACCACATCAGAGTTTGAAAGCACTTGCCTGGCAGAGCCACTCAGAGCTCTGGTTTTTGAGTCACTGCGGACTTAGACTGCCCAAACTTCATGGAGGGCACAGAGCAGGCTCAACTCCATCACACAGGCCTCAGCAGGACATGTTCGTCAGCCATGATGTGGTTACAACTCTCCATACGAAGGAGTCTTGTGCTCTCCGTAAGGCCAAATTGGACTCACTGCAGAAGGGAGACTCTGGGGCTGGGGAGGAAGCTGTGTGCTGCAGACAGCTCTCACCCCAAGGCAGGACTCGGGCACAGGCACCCTGCCCTCATGCTGTCATCATGGGCAAGCAGGAGGATTTGTGCTCAGAAGCCCAGGCCTACAGTAATCCCTCTGGAGTGAGAGGTCAGGCAACTGGTTCCAAGCACAAGCACACTGGAGCCAAACAAGTTTGGAGGTGGTGAAAGTACAGCATGACTGTATCCACTCCTGGGGAATAACAAGCCAGGCAGAAACCCACAAATCTCCATGGCAAGGCACCAAGGAGAAGTAAGTCCTGCGAGCATCAGGGCACATCACCTTCAAAGCTTCCTAAAGCTCAGAGCTGCTGCCACCTCTCCACACAACCACTTAGACAAACTCTCAGAGGAAGCAGGGCTGGTAACATGGACATGAGGGGAGAGCAGAGAGAAATGAATATTGGAGATGCTGACAGCTAGAAATGTCAGCCCAATTAGTTCCAAGGAGTCCCACGGAAGACCAGACTGGTTTGGGCTCCAGATGAAGAGACCTTACCACCAGTGGGAAGAATGGGTATCCATGCCATGTAACACATTGCCAGCTCAAGAGGAGACAAGCAGAGAAACTCCTCCTCCTATATCCAGAAGGACTAGCACAAGTTTACTGGATTATCAGATGTACCAAGCAACAGGGCCCTACTTCCATCAGCTGTGGATGAAACTGTACCCAACACTAGCTCAATTTCAGGCTTATTTCTTCTTGCCACCATCTTGATCACACTGAAGGTCTGCTTGGGACTCAACTGGGGAGCAGATTCATGCACCAAGTCCAACCTTTAAGATGGAACTGGAACTAGATTAGTTACAATGGAAAGTATTTCCTGACTGACTGCAAAGAAGGAAAGGTCAAAAGCAGGCTCAGGGGAAAAAGATCAAGGCTGCTACTTTAACCACACTCTATTCTGTCGCCTTCTTCACTTGCCTTTGATGGAGAGAATAAGAAAAGCCCGTGGACTTTCAAGCGAACACGTCTTCACCCATTACATTATAAATAGACCCATCTGGGATTTCATAAACACACAGAGCTGAAGACACACTGTCTTCGGTCTACTGCTCATCCACCCTGGAGTGCCTGGATCGAGACCACAGCTCCTGGACACACAGAGACACCTGAGCTTTCTGTTGGCTGTTTAAAGTCATCCCACAGAGGAGACAGAGAACAGATAAAGCCTTTGGAGTGCTTTTTAGATGAACTAGGTCTGGAGGCTGCCCCACTCCCACCAAGTGGGATTTCTCCTGGTCTGTTTCCAACAAGTGACCCCATCCTCTGCTGCTGCCTCCGCTCAATCCCGGTCCTGGTCAGTGCCAGCCGGCACCCAGCACTTCTCAGCCACCCCAGGTGTGTTACAGAGCTGGAGCCTCCAGCTGAGTGTCCGATTTCACCTGATCTAATTGCAATGGCTGATCAGAGGGGCAGGGAGAAGGGAGCAGAAAACAAACAAAGACTGAAATCTTGCTCTCACTTTGCCAGTTAGACAAAGGGTTACCACAACCCCAAACCTTCCCTCTCTTGGCCATCACACACCCCAGGCTCTGCCACAGAAGCTGCCTGCCTTGAGCTGGACAAAGACCCATGTCAGCACTTGAGGGGTGTTGCTGACTTCTCTTCTCCTAATGCTGGCAGTGACTAATTGCAGAAAGACGGCACTGGTGAAGGGTACACAGCAGAAATACGCTGGGAACCAGCAGAAAAGAGACAAGATCTCCAGCAGTGACTTTGTGTCTGGCCTGATACACCCAGGGGGATTCAGTTCACAAAGGATGAAGGTTAAGTAACTCCTAACCTTGTGTCATCCCCAGAAAATCAGTCTAAGAGATCCTCTAGTTGCAAATGTTAGTGTAACCTGCAGGGCCAGGCACACCATAACTGAAAGCTCTGCCCAGCCATGCTGTCATGTCCACATCCACACCCCTGTCATCCCCCAAGCCAGGCAGACACTGGCTGGGCCAGCAGCAGGGTAGAAAACTCCCCAGAACAGATTATATCTAAAGAGACAATATATCTGTTGTAAAGAACCCTGAAGACCCCTGAGCAGGAGTGCCCCATCTCCTCTGCCCATCCAGGTGAACACAGCTTCCATGCCATGCCAGGAAAGGACAACATTGCACAAGGATCATGTTTTTAGGATTAGTCCTTTAAGACCTACAAATATTATTTGAGGAAAAAGCCTAAATTTAAAGCTCTTTGGTTGACTCAATGGTTTTTAGCCTTTAGCCTAAATTAGTATCATTACCCTTCCTAGCAGTTTTTGCACTCTCCCCTTGACACAGCTACATCTCAGATATTTCTAGAAACCTACCAGTACTGGATCCAGCATTTTCACACAGAAAGGCACCTGCTACTCAAAACAGATTAAGGCCTTCAGAAAAGACCATGTCCTGGATGCACGGAGAAAAGCCAAAGAATCTCCCAGTCTCTAGAGAATCCCTGAGCTGTGCTCTCTCCAGCCAAGGGACAGGTAGACCTGCTAGCACAAAGTGGATGCAAGACACCAGTGAATGTGTGCACTGCACTGTGGGCTCATCACGCCAAGCTCCTCCAGCCATGTACAGGTGGGAGCAACCACGGCACGGGGCATGTGGGGTACCAAGCAGGAGCACGTGAACATCCCAGGGAATGTGGGATGCCAGGGGAGCACCCAGCTTGTGAAGGAACTGATCCAAAGGAAAGGAAGGGACCACGGAAGGGCTGCTGAGGCAGCAGCAGACCACACTGAAGCTCTAAGTTTTAGGAGACTCATGTTTCACTTGAAAGGCACTCACAGTACTGTGGTCTTCCCTTCAGACCCCTCAGCTCTCACAGCTCAGCCTCTAGCTCAGGGCTTTCCAGCAGGCAGTGTCTCCAGCCCCTGTGATGGAGCTGCAGCCCAGGGACACCCCTCTCCAAGGTGCAGCCCGGGGCACCCCTCCCAGGAGCAGCCAGGCGAGGGGGTCGGCCCCCAGCCCCACTTCTCCTCTTTGGAGGCTGGGAGGAAAGCTGAGCTGGGGGCGGAAGGAGCCAGCGGGCCTGGGAGTGACACCTCACAGATTAGAGAGGTATGTGGCCTGGAACCTAAACACAGGATGTGCAGTGCAGAGGAAGGGCTGGGGGAGGGAGCAGCCCTTCAGCACAGTTAACCCCTTTGTGCACTGGGCCTGAGCAGAGCTGCCCACAGAGCTGTGTGTCCCAGCAACAGGAGCTTGTCCCAGCTCCCAGCTGGAGCATGGCTGACACCAGCAGCACTGCAGGGTGTGGGATTAACTCCTTCAGGCACCACTGGTGCCAGCAGAGAGTTGCACTATCCCTGCTCCTCCAGCGCTTTAGTGCAGCCAGTGCATCCTGCAGAGACAACACCATTTCCTCCAGAGGCCCAGATGCGGCAGTTCCTGTCCTGCCTCCTCAAGCCCAGGGTTGGCTTGAGTAGGAAGGAAGATAAGGGAGAGCCAAAACTGCCCAGTTCTCCAGGTCAGGGTTCACCAGGAAAGCCTGGGGCCATGCCAGTAGAGCTGGTAGCCGGAGGGTGGCCAAAGCAGAGACGTGGCTGTGGCCTCACTGGGCTGGCACACGGCATGGATGGGGCTTGTAGACAGGGTAGATCAGTAGGAAGCATTCAGCCTCCTCTGAGGCATTCAGCTGAAACATGGGATGGTAATTTAAAATAAATCTCCTCTAGCTGGTAAAATAGTGGTGGACCAGAAGAACAAGCAGGTCAAGACATTGGCCTTAATTTGGAGACCTGCACTTGCACTATGGTAATACAAGACATGGCAAAAGTCATGTTTACAAGGAATGGCCATTTTGAGATTGGTCTTGGGGCAAACACGAGGCAGGAACTTCCTTCAAGCCAGCAGCACCTGAATTGCCAAGGGCTCCCAAGCCACAGTCAGCAAGGAGTAACAAATGGCTGTGATGGGGTCCCCAAACCTGGAGCAGCACAAGAGCTGACCCATGGTGCTGTGGAAGAGAGCAGGCGCGTGGCCGAGCAGCGTCCCCCTGCCCACAGCACTCACCTCTGCCTTGTACATGCGGATGAGGCCCTGGTTGACCTTGGACCAGGAGGGCACGGCACTGATGTTCCAGAGCTGGTTGGAGTGCTCGGCAAAGGGGCCTGTCTTCATCTGAAAGAGACCCAAGCACAGGGCTGAGGGAGCTGGGCCAGCCAGGAAGCTCGTGCACCAGCAGTGACTCATGCTCACACTCTCTCCAAGCAAACATTCCCACCAAGCCCAGTGACCCACGCATCAGCCACCTCACTGCGTCTTCCCTCCCTCCCTCCCTCCCTTCTGTGCTCCCTCCCGCTGTGGCCACATCACATGAAGCCATGGCAATCCAGCTCCCCTCCTTCCCTGATAAAACTAAGCCTTTTCCTGCCACGCTTTCCTAATCAGACCTCCCTCTGCACACTTCCCTTTTAATGACTGTATTAAAAAAGCCCCCCCATAAGTCCCATTCTCCCCCCCAGTAGAGCTTGGCTCAACGCTGTTCCTATTCTACCCAGAAGCCTCCCAGTGCAGCACTGCTGGGCTTTCCAAGAAAATGACTCATTCCCCATTCAGATCAACAACAAGCAGCAGCGACAACCGTCGCTGCCTTCCCTGAATACAGAGGGCAGTGCAGGTTGGCAGCAGCTCTGTGTCCACAGCCCATTCCACACCTGCCTCTAGCTGAGGAGGGCTCTAGGGGAAGCAGGAGCAGAGAGGACATGCACTCCAAACTAGCTCCAGAGCTGCAAGCTGCTGGCTTGCAGCAGATGCTTCAAATATTTTTTTTTCTTTTTTTTTTATACTCCACTGTTTCTCCTCCCAGGGCGAAGGGTTTGGAGGAGGAAGGGCATGAGAGAAGCTGCAATCAGGGGCAGTTGCATGTAGATTCCCTGGGTAGCTGTCTCTCCTTCTCTTCCATGAACAAAAACAGACCCTCAGGGAGAAAAAGAAATACAACACAACCACTCTGACTGAGTGAAGTTCCCATGACATCAGAAACCACAAGGCCGAAGCTCATCCTAAAGAGGAGCGTGGGGAGAGAGGAATCTCTTGGACTCTCGTTCCTGACTTGGGGCTCGAACAACTAACCCCTTCCCTCTGTGCACGCACAGGCCTGGAGAGAGGGTGGGAAAAGCGCCTCCAAAACAACCTCTCTGCTCACTAAAAAAGCAAGCAAAGCCAATTACTGTGCTTCGGGAAAATGCTGCTGCCTTTCTGCAATGCCTGTGTGACTCCAGCCTGCAGCAGAGAAAGAAAGAAAGAGGGAGAGGATGGGAGGACCCAAAAACTCCACTGCTTGGAGGGTGATGTGCTTCAAACCCGCTGGCCATGGGGCTGGAGCGGGTCTGCAGCTCTGCCTGGTGCCAGGAGAGCATGGGTGCATCTCCACTTCCCCTCGGAGGTTCCTGTGAGCTGGGGGATGACAGATGAGCTGCTCCCTGTCCCCTCTGCCACAGGCTTCCCTCGTGGGTGAGATGAAATGTGCACACACACAAAGCACGGCGCTCCCCGGCAGTGCCGGCGCATTACCCAGCACCAGGATTTGGCACCTGTGGGCACCCAAAGCAGCAGCTGCCAGAGAGCTCTGTGCCAGGCAGCTCCATCAGAGCCTCCCCTCCCCACATGGGAGGTTTGGCTGCCTGAGTTTTGACGCCAAACCTTCCCCCATCATCACCGCCCTTCACAGGGGCACAGCTGGCATCAGCCACCACCACCGTGCTCTTCTCCCCTTCCCAAGCCAGGGAGCACGAATGAGGCAGGCACAGGGGCCAGTCCCACGCTCACGCCTGGCACAGCCACCACTGTGGCCCTCCTCATCCAGGACACCCAGCGAGGGGTGGCCTGGCTATGGTTTCAAGCTGGGGCAGGAAAAATAAGAGGGATGAGAAGGGGAACAAAAACAAAATCATCTCCTTCCAGCCACAAAGGGCAAAGAGGGAGAGCTGGGGAGAGAGCGAGAGGCGGCAAGCGCGCGCTGCAGTCCCGCAGTGACCCCAGGGGAACGGAGTGAGTCAGAGCAGCCATATTGAGCAGGAAATTACTCACAGACGCGGCGTTCCTGCCTCTCGGTTCCCAAGAGAATCGGCCTTTTGTAAATGGTTCCTCTGTCAGTGCAGGGGGGAGGGGGATGGCTGAGGCCATGCTTTCCTGTCAGCTCCTTCCTTTCCAGCAGAAATCCGAGCCCTCGGTTCCCAAATTTAGAAGCCAGATTGAAGCTGAAATTCCTGCTGCCTGCCCTGAGCTCTCAGAGGAACATCTGGGCAAGTGCACTGATCCCCCACAACAGCTGGGGTGTACCCAGCTCCCCTCTTCTGCACACACACAGGCAGTCCTGCATCACTGTCCTTCACAGCCCCTGTACAGCAGGCACCGCAGGGATGCTCCCAAACTCTCCTCATCCTCACACCTTCAGGTACCACACACACCCCTCTGGCAGGCAGAGGCAGCAGCAGGGGAATAGCTCGAGTCCCAGCCAGCTCTGCAAACCTCACACTGTTCCAGAACCACCCTGCAGATGTCCAGGTCCAAAACCATCCTGCAGATTTCCCAACATCAGATCAGCTCATGCAAGATTCAGTGCTGTGCCTGCGTGCTGCTCTAAGGAGGATGCTGCGGTGGGTTCAACCTGGACATCATCTTGCTGCTGCTTTAAAAGTCTGAGGTTTAAATACACACCTGGCAAACACCACAACAGCGTATATTCATATTCCTGAAATGTAACCTGGGGGCTGAGAACAGTGTCTGCTCAAGAGAATATTCTCTCAGTTGACAGAAAACAACCTTCCTCAGTTGTAGTCTGAAACGAAACCTGCTCTCATGTCAGCAAGATGTACCAGACCCACTATGGAAACTGTTGTGGTGTTTGTTACGTGTTTAACACCTTTAAAGGAGAGCTGTTTCCAGATTACATGCTCAGAAGAAAATCATATCGTTCATTTATTAAAGTCTTTAACCCCCTCTATCTTTTTTTTCCTACTATTTTGTTTTGTTGTTGATTGTGGAGAGAAAGTGTTTGGAGGGCACTGAGGCTGCCTCGCCCCCGCTAGTGGTATTCATGGCCATCCTGGGCACTTGGGAGGGAAAAAGGCCCAAAATTTAGAAGGAAAACCTTTATAAAAATGAAGCAGCACCCGCATGGAGATGCACTGAATAAACCATGGATTTGGTAATGCAGGTTGCTGCCATCCCTTCCAGCTCACGGCAGGAGGGCCAAGAGGGCTCCTTGCCACCAGGTGGCACTGGGGAACTCGGAAGAAACACAGAATTCTGTGATTCACGACAAATGTGCGGAAAAGGAACTCAAATCACTTATTTGAAAAGCCTACTAAAAAGCTGACTTTCTGCAGGCAGAAGCAGAGTGACCTGAAGAAGCAGGATGGTGCTGGGTATTTTAAACTTCACCTGCCAGCTGGGCACTGCAAAATCTTCTACACACATTTCAAGAGATGTATGTTTTTAACAGATCAGTGGACTGTCTGGATATTAGAGAGGCCTAAACTAAAATAAATCTTTGACCATCTTGGCTCCTGATTTCCTGTCCTCATCTTGACGTCTTCCACCAGCACATCTTTATTACCCATGGTATGATTTATCTTGGCATTAAGGGCTAAACTCTGTGAGGTGCTGAGTACCAACAAACCCTACCAGATTTAGCAGGACTTGACACAGCACCTCCTGGCGTTTGGGCCAAGGGCTCCTATGAAGATTTCCTACATGAAAGGCTAAGTTCATAGTCCGTAACCTCGCTTCTCATCTAATCACTAAATTAGAGAGGCAAGGAGGGGGAAAGTGAACAGAACAAAGGGGAAGAACTGCACTCTGTCCTTCAAAATTAATCCCATCAACTCCCTCTTGCCAGAGACAAGAAATCCCTCACCACAACAGAGCGGGTAGTTCTTGCTCTCCCTGTCCATACTGTGCAGTGAGGGAACTGGGAGAAACACAGCCAAATCCTCCACTGATGCTGACCCTAGAAATATACGAGCTCCCTCACTGAGAAACAGCCTGTGGCTGCCAACAAGCTGAGGATCACCCAGCCCTCTCCATAGGGTCCTGCAGTGCCTGAGCAGAAACAGTCGTGAGAGCGCTGCCAGCTGAGGGAATCTCAGCACCACCTCTGCTCCAGGCCAGTTGCAAATAAGATGCATTTAAACGGCAACTCTTTCAGTAGAACCTGGAGGAGACAGAGCAGCACAGAGGTTTGGGAGCCTGTCCTAAGCAAGGGGAGGCCCAGGGCTGCCAGGCAGCACCCAAGGGCTGCAGGGAAGGGAGGTTGTCTTGGCAAGCCCAGTCATTTCACAGCTCCTACTTAATTTTCCTAGTGTATCTGCAGCAACCAGTCTTCTCCATCCAAGCTCCCACTGACTGATCCAAGTGATGATCCAAGGTTATTTGTTTGCACTTGTTACAGCTCCCTTCACCTACAATCCACAGCCCATCCAGCTTAATTACACTTTCTTCTCAATATCCCTGTCTCAGCTCATTCAAGGAGAACACCTCAGCCATGCAACAATGGTTCATCTGTACAGTTCTACGAGAGCAAACAGGTGAAGGAGGAAGAGAAAACCACTGCCAGAGCCAAGTATCTAATGTCAAGAGAACATCCCTGTGGGACAAACCTTCCATTCCTCACCTCTGTAATGAAGAGGATGCACTCCAGGAACATGAAGTCCTTATGGTTTTCATTTACTATCTTCTCTTCAACAAAGTGCCGAGGCTCCAGAGTTGGATGGTCTAAAGAGTAAGAGACAACAGGAAGTGACTCATATGGCAATCCCCTCCTGAGACCAAATTCAACCAGGTGTTGTCCTGCCCCTCACCCAGAAACACAACCTTCCCATCAGAGCTCTTTAAAAGGCAGCACAGAGTTGCTCCCTTCTATCTCATCTCCCACTCCAGTGCCTCTGCAGGGACAAAACTCCCCAGAGCAGAAATTGCAATTTTTAGCACCAAAACCAAGACTCTCCCTTTAAAAAGCTTCATTGAAGTCATTGCAATAAAGACAGAAGTACTATACAAGGAAATCTTCCATCTCCCAACCAGCTTTATTTGGAAAGCTGAGGTAAAAAAAAATCCAAGCCACAAACTCTCCTGCTGTATTATACGCAGATCTGACATATTTGAATTTAAAAGTCAGCCCAGAGTCCCATCATCTTTACAACCCAGACAGATGGGGCAGTGGGCAACTCAGGACACAATAAGATTTTTATTAGTACCTATCAGTTGGGAACTGCCCCAAATGAAAGGCAGGAACTGGAAGTCATCCAAGCCCCACACGCCCTGGCTGCCAGCAGGTTCCATTCTGTAGGTCTTCTGCAGTTTTCGCATCACTTCCAGGTACCTGAGACCAAAGAGAAGAGGAAGGGTTAAGGCAAGACCTTCTCCTGTCATTGACTTTTGTGAGGACAAGCACAACCAGTGGGGGAAAGGACACAATTTATCACTTGTAAGCAGGACCCCCACATATAGCACAGTTCACAGAATATATATTCAGGTCCTTTGCCATAGAAAGCAGACTGATGGTACCTAACACCAAATGCACAGAGAAATCTAGTGGCAGGGGTTTATTTTATCTGCAATGTCTTATGTTCGTGCAGATCTTTCCTCATCCCCACTGTTATTTGAAAACATTGACACTTTGCATCCCCTTCACCAATTTCCAAAAGAGCACAGTTTTCTACCTTACAGCAATCACTGCTTCCACTTTTCAGGTGGAAAATTAAAGCTGGAAGTACTATTGAAGGAAATTGTTTCCATGCCACCAAACAGTGATACGGCTGGGATTAGATCTCTGGACTCCAAACACTCATTCCACCAGTTTCATCACTGTAACTCTACATCCTGGGCTGGAAACACATCTAGAGGAGCAGTGGAAGCCTGCCAGTTGCACAGATTTTTTATTTTTGATGCCTGAAGAGAGGTTAGATCCTCTGATCAGATATTCCTGTCTATCACAAAGCAGAGAGCCTCACCCACAGTGTTCAGTAACTTGTGCTCCACTAAAGCAACTTTCCAGAAGGACACTCTGCCTCTGAAGACAAGGGGCCATCACCTCTTTTTGAGATAGTTATAATGGGTCATTGTGCAGTCCATTAAAAAGTACATCTGCTCCTAATTTTGTCTAAAATTGTCTTCAGCTTTCCCATTCTACCCTTCCCCCGAAACAGCCCAATACTTCCAGCCCTTCTCCTCCCACTACCTCACCTGTTAAACACTTTGAAGACAATGGCCATCTGGTCATCCACTCTGAGCACACCGATTTTGCAGAGGCAGCAGAGAAAGGCTGCAAATGCAGCTTCGTGCCCTGGAGTTAAAAGACATGAAGAGACATGACACAGGTGTCTCTGGCCCCCAGGACAACCTTTCTGTGGGCACCACCACAGCTCTTCAGAAATCACAGCAGTAACAGTCCCCTCTCAACCCTGTTGTCACTGTTAATGCCATGAGCTGACAATATTTCATCACCCTGCAGCACCCACCCAAATTATACCTTCTAGACATTCATAAGGTGATCATTAACTTAGAGAAAAGAAAAAGTTCTTAAGGAAAACCAGCTCCAACTGGGCCTGCTGGGAGCAAGGCAGGGACTTTCCCAGGAGCTGGGCACAGCAGGGGAAGTGGAGCACTGCAGAGTCATCTGCTCAGGGGATGCAAGAGAACCTCACATCTGCAAGCAAATAGATTTCCTCCTGCTTCAAAAATATCTCCATGTCAGAAAGATGCAGATCCCATGACGCTGCCAGGAACAGTCTGTCCCAGAAGGTACTGGGATCTCAGGCTAAGCCTAAGCAGCTTCGCCCTCCAGCTAACAGCAAGGAAAAGAAACAACCAGCAAGCCCCAGAAATGTCTTTTAGTGGGAAGGACCACAGAAGAAGGGAGAGTACAAGATCAGCAGCTCCACATTATGGACAGGTGGAGCTCCCAGTGTAGGAACAAAATGCACCCATAGTCTGGACACCGTGAGCTGGAACATGGGCCCCTGGTTTGGGACACACAGGATGGGAGGAGAGGTTGAATTTCCTTCTCTGAGCTGACCAAACCCCATCCAGCCTTTCCAAGGACAACATCTCCCCCTGGTGCCAGTGAGCTGCAGCCAGCACTGCACAGTCTCCAATCCTTCAGCCTTTACCCACGGCCTCCTCTTCCTCTCCCTGCCCAAGTCCAAAGCCATGTTTCCTTGCACTCACAGCATCCTGCTCTCTTGCCTTTTGGTGAGGACACAGCTATCCTCCAGAGAGGAGCAGAGCATGCAGACAGTTCTGTATTTAATTCTCAATGAAGCCTGTGTGGTTACTTCAACCTGCAATTCAGTATCTCCTCAGGTGCTTCTACCTTCAGAGTCCCTCTCTAAGCAGTGATTCCCTTCTAGGGACCACGAGATCATTATAATATCCCTGTAAGGGCACCTCCCACTGAACATTAACATGGTTCTCACTCTAGTTCCAATTCAAGCCAGTATATTTTACCCCTTTAAACTGCCTGCTGCAGGACTGCTGCATGCAGTGAAGCAGGTCCCACAGCTCATCCCAGAACAGCTTGGTTCCCATTTCCTTGGATGAGATGTGAAAGGGTGTCACAACTCTAGTACAGCTCCCAGCCCCAGCTCTCAGTCACAGCCCACATAGGGCAGAGGGGTGAGGGGGCCCTAGAAGGAAGGTGTTCATTTCAAGCTGGCACTAAAAATAGTGGTAATGATATATTTCAATAAATACAGCTCCCAACTCCGAAGGGTCCCTTTCTGACAAACCCAACCTTGGCCAGTGTGCAAGCCCAGGTACCTGTGCCATAGTCAATGCGGGTGGAGTTCCCCACAGATTCCTTCAGGTACACAGCCACTTCTGGGGCAGCATCAGCCAAATGCTTGGGAATCACTGCTGATACCAACTTTTCTGCCTCCTGAAAGACACAAAAGACTCCCCCGTGAGAACAGATCTATCTGTCACAGTCCCCAGGGACAAGGCACCCTGTGCTCAGATGCTGTCACAGCGTGAGGGCTGCAGTGGTGTTCTGCAGTGCCTGGAGGCAGCATGAGGGAGAAGCAAATTCTCCTGTTGGAGAAGTCATCTCAAGAGATGGAACAAGTCAGGGAGAGCTTGTCCTGAGACCTATTCAGACCACACACATCCTGTAGGACAGAAAAGCCTCATCACCCAAGTACATTGACCCAGTTACCCACTGAGCCATCTCCAGGACAAAAGTATCACTAGAGCAGCAGAGCAGCTGCAAGGCCACTGCTGCTGGGGCTGGGACCGTGCCACCTTCAGAGCTTGGTGCAGGGCAAGTGCTCGAGCTGAAGGAATTCAAGCCGTTTTCCCCAATCTTTCTTTCATTTTGTGACACAGTGGGCAGTTACAAAGCAAAGGAATTCCTTGGGCTTGGACAGCCCTTGTGACTCATCCAGAATTTGGAGACCCAGCAAGAGCACTTACATGGCCCATATGCTCTCACAAGAGGAAAAGACAGCACCAAGTCAGGGGTGATGCATATCGAGAGGTGGATCCTTCAAGGCTTATCTGAGCTATCCCTCTGTGAGCTGCTTGGCTGCCACACAGTGATAGAGCCTTTCTCCCACCCCTGCTGGGCACACAGCCCTTCTGTGAAAGCTGCAGGTAACAGTACAGAGCACAGACATGCTCACCTGGTCTAGTTTGGCGTACCAGGTCCTGAAGGCTTTGTTTCCAAAGCGAGAAGGTTGATCCACTGGCGGGGTTTCATCGATCCATCTGTCGAGGGTGTTCAGCAGAGTCACCAGCTTTTCAATGGGCTACAGACAGCAAGAGGGTGAGGGGTCACAGTGACATAAAACACAGCAGTCCCTCAGACTCCAACATCTCTCCCCTTGATGGGAGTCATTAAAAGCCCACATCATTCTTCCCAAGAGAGGCATGTGGAAATGGGCTATGCCAACCCTTCTCAAAATGCAAAGGGGACAGAAAAACCATTCTTCCCTACAAGAGAGCAGGCCAGTACAAAGCCCAGCCTGAGGCAGACTCCCCAGTCGCCCACACAGTCTTTCATGAGCTATAACAGCATCATGCTCCAAAATCTCTTGTAGAAGAGTTACAGCAAGCTCCCAGCCTTAGAACAGTCCTCACAGGACTGAGAGGCAGGGAAGTGCTACACAATTCAGGGACCTGAATGACATAACTCAGGCTCTACATCTTAAGGGTCCTGCATTCCCCATAGGATAAAGAATAGCATGTATACAGTGCTATGCATCCTCACCAGTGGTTGATGACGTGATTTAAAGACCCTTCTCAAGGCTCTAATAATTGTCCTGAAGTGTCTCTTAGGAGCCAGGATTAGCAGTTGATGGTGTTAAACCACAACACATTTGTACAGCAAGTCAACTTTCTCAGCATGATTCATGTTGCTTCAAACTCCTGCCAGCCAGACCACCAGGCAGCTCCAGCCCAGAGACACCTACTGCACATGGCAAAACACAACCTATCCAGGGGAACAGGCAGCCTGGTTAGCCCACCAGTGCTCTCATCAGAGCAGGAATGAGCAGCTCTCAGCTCCCAGAGGAATGTCTCAATTCAAACACAAAGCTGATGAGAAGACAGCAACAACAGCAAGACCACAGCCATGTTTCTCACACCCAGTGCTGGAAGTGAGGGACCCATGTAGGATGCCCGAGAGTGGTCATGAAGGAAAAGAGGTGCAGGAGGTGACACAGCACGTCTCCAGTTGTGCTGTCAGACCAGGGCTGGCCAATGCACACCTCTCCTTGCCTGGCCCAAATGGCTGGAGAACAGCTACACCCCTCTATACCAAGAGGCAACACCACAGGCAGCAATTTTGGCAGCTCCAGACGGTTTCAGGAGGCTCTGCTGACAACTGGTCAGGCCTGCCAGAGGCTCTGGGACTCTCCCTGCCTGACTCCAAGCAGCTGGAGAGCCATCAGCCGCCACAGCAGCTGGCCAGGCCCCGGGCAATGTAGGCTCCTCTGTCCCAAGAGGGGATTCCTCCTTCAAGGGGACAAAGAGGACAGCAGAAGCGGCGGCTGGTTTGACTTTGCTGGAGGCATCAACCGTGTGAAGCCGGCTGGTCTCCTGGGCTGTGATTCAATTCTTCACGCTGCTGTCGGGAGGACAAGGAAACAGCAGAGCCCAGCAAGTTTCCAGCCCTTGAAGTGCCACTCGAAGGGGGTGGGCAGAGCCAGGCATGGCAGAGCTGTGCAGCCACTGAACCAACTGCAGGTCACTCCTGGGAGGAAGGGTCTCATGGCAGACACAGCCTCCCACAGACAGTGACTCCTGAGGTGCCACCCCAAGGACGTGGTGGGATCAGCCAGTGGGAACAAGCAAGAGAGGGATTCTCCCACCCCAGGACCTCGACATTTGGCCACTGAGCCAGACAAGAGACTGGGACAAGACCTGAGCACACCAAGAATATAAAGAAAAGGGACAAGATGGCCCTGGGGGCACTAACAGGCCAGTGCCCCAGATATGTGCAGACCGAAGCAGCACAGCCCCCTCTGTTCCAGCTCCCTGCTCCTGAAACACTGCAGGAATCAAATACATTCCCATTGCACTGGGCCACATTTGGACTCAGCCCTATTCCTTCCTGGCTATTGCATTCCCCTCCAATTAAGCTACAGCATCCCCAGCACTGGGTTGCATTAAATAATTAAATCGTGCTGGTGATTTATCCGCCGGCACCAGCAGCTCATTATGAGCAGCCACCGTATTTCAAACCCTCTCCACGAGCACTCGGTGCTGCCTGGATAAATGGCTGGCATGGACCAGCTCCTTCCCTGGGGAGCAGAGAGTCCAACCTCCCGTTCCCCACTCGCTGGCTTTAAAGGGATTAAAAGCCCAGCCCCACTGAACACGGGAGAGCAGGACCCAGCTGCTGGCTCAGCCACATCAATAAATAATTAAAGAGCTGCAGCTCATTTTGGGCTCAAGGCCCTTTGAAAAGGGGGTAACTAAAAGAAGCAGCTTCCCATTGTCCAGCAGGGGAAGCCTGTACATCCAGGGCTGACCCCTGTGGGGGGGAAAGGAGCTTATGGGAACACAGCCATCAGCACCACTGCAGCCTGTTTTGCCTGGTTGGGTTTTTAAGCTCTATTTTTGCTTTACCTTTTCAGTGATCAAAGCAAGGGCAGCCTCCCCCCTGCTCTCCTTGCTCTTCTCGTTGTGCTGATTTTGCATCTCCCTGACCCTGAGTCTGCCGCCGGTCCCAAAGGCAAACCACAGAGCACAGACCTGTCAGCAGCTCTCAAGAGCAGGGGCCAGGCAGACAGAGGTGCTGAGGAGGCATCACAGCAGCCAAAGCTGCCCGTGGCGACCGACTCTCCCCCTCTGGGCTCCTCAGGCCCTGTCAGAACGGGGAGCTGCTAAAATCAGAGCATTTGCTGCTTCCCCCACTTTGTTCCTGGATGCAGAGCAAACCACAAGACCGACCAGTTTTCCCCAGCGCACTGGGCTCTTTGAAGGGAAGGTCTGCTCCTTGCATGGCCAAAATTCACCTCATCCTCCTCACTGCACTGTTCCTCTGACCCAAGTCACTGCTCCAGGCTGCAGCCCCAGCAAGACGCTGATGGATCCCCACGTGGAAAGCACTCCCTCCAGGAGGAGAAGGCAGGTCACAGCCTATCACTCACACAACCTTGTGCCAGACACGGTGTCTGTGCCAGAGTCTGCTATCAGTGCCTGTCAGATGCCTGCAGCAAACCCTGGACAGCTCCACACAATGTGTCAGTAGGAGCAGAGTAAGCTCAGCAAGTCTCCAAGGGGGCTCAGCCCCCACAGGATCCAGCTCCTGCTCCAGCAGAAATGCTGGTATCAACACACACTCTCTGGAAACCACTAAGGTGCCTCTTCCAAAGCAGAGCAGACCATACTTCCATTTTTTATTCCAAAGCAAAACCAGTAAGTCACAGAGAGGATATACGTTCAGCAGAAAGATTTCAGGAGGTCATTTGCCAAAGGAAGGTGTCCCTGGCATTTGATCAGGGAGGAAGATGGGATGGCACAAAAGCACATCGGTAGCAGGTACAGCAAAAGAGAAGAAAGCCGAGCAGAGATGCAAGAAGAGGCCACGAGGGGCTGAGCCTTTAAAAGCACAGATAAGCAGTTTGATCTACAAAGGAGCCTGTGTGAACAAGCAACCTCATCAACAAGACAACCCTGGGGATGCTTCACCTGTGCCTCAAGTCACAGGCTTTTGCTCTCCTCAGTGTGTGGGAATGAGATTTGTTCCCTGCCACTTCCCAAGCAGTTCGGATTGTGTCTCTTGTTTGTTACTTGGACTGGGACCACAGATGGAAAACATTCACTCCAAGAGAGCTCTTCTGCAGGCATAGACCTGGTACAGCTTTTCCTGACAGCTCAAAGGGCTTGTCAAAGAGGGTAGAGCTTTTCCCCGCCTCTTTGTTTTGTTCATTTTTAATGCTTTGTTTCCCTAGAAGGGCTCTGTGAATGGTTGGGAACAAGCGAGATCATGACAAATACAAAACTCAAAGGTGAAATACAAACAGCAGAAAGCAACAGCAGCATTTGACAGCAGTTTCTACTGAATTGAAGGAACAAAAGAGGGGCAAAGCCTGTTAGGGAGAGACTCATTATCCCCGATCCCCTCCATGAACTACACGGGTGTTTCTCATTCACACACTGGTTCCTAGAAGGGAAGGCTGGACTCAACACAGTACTTCAAACATGAAGACTGGATTAAACACCATCATCAGCTGCCTTCCCACACCAGAATGAAGCCATAAACACAGGGCTCAGTCTGCTGCCCATTTTGCCTAGATCTTTATACAACACTCTCATTTTCTTGCACAACCACCATCAGTAAAAACATATCCAAGAATCTCCTCATTGCAGCGCAGAACAACGGAAGTGGATTCAGTGTGCAACAAGAAAGCAAAGCTGGTGGCCAGTGTGTGCTCTGCGGATTGGCAGCACCCAGAGAGCCCTCAGGGCAGCAGTGACACCACTGAGGCTGCCTGCCCTTTCCCTCTGGCTCCAAATGATCTCACTATGCCCTGAGAAGGTGAACAGCCATTAAAATTGGCTACGGCAGCAGGCAGGGACAAGTGACAGCCACATTCATGCAAGGGGAAAACCAGGCGCTTTCTGCTTAACACCTTGGATCTTGCCCCCACACAGGTTAAACATTCCAGCCCAGCTGAAATCTCCCAGCCCAACCCAGCATCCCTGTGAGCTCTGCAGCCTCTGGGACCTTTTGCATAACCCTGGGCAAGGCAGGTGCAGCCGGTGACACGCCTTGAGGTGACAACTCTCACACCAGAGCTGGCACAACTTAACTACAGCCTGGGCTGAGGAGATCGGTGCTGTTAACACAGTCTGAGCAACAAGGAGGGACAGGGAGAGAAGTGGTTTGCCCACAGATTTTCCTACAGAAAAACCATTTGGGGCACAGGAATGGTACAGACATCCCAGCCTTTTGCCTACAACCAGGAGGGAATATCACAGCTTCAAAGCATTAAAAAAAGTGAAAAAAGGCAGGAAAGAAGTAACAAGGCGATCCAAACTCTTCTCCTACCTCTGAAACTTTGTATTCACAGGTCAGCTTCTTGCCCCTGATGCCTTCATTCAGAGTGAGGATGAAGCCCATGTAGTCTGCATATGCCTGCGAACACACCAAGAGCGCAGAGCTTTAGGGAGAGCCCAGGGTCTGTCTGAGCACAAAACACAGCATAGGAGCATCTTGCACCCCAAGGGAACCTTCCCCAACACACAACACTGCTTCCTTGGAGACACCGGGGGTGCAGGGCTCACTGTGAAGTTAGTGCTCTTTTGGATAGCCTCAGCAACAGAAGGCAGGTGGTGATTGCATCGCTGCGAAAATTACAGAAAGGAGAATCCTAAAAATGCTCACACTGACCCCAAAATCATTCCCTCAGTTCCTGTCAGGACAAATTCAAACTCCTCAGTTCTGCAGTCTCAGCTGTGCCCAGGCACTCTGCTCTGCACTGCTTCTCCCAGACCTGTGCTGTTATCTTCCCTTTCCCCCTTGGACTCTTTCCCCATGCTCACGATAGGGAAGCGGGATACAGCCCAGGCTCATCACTCCTCCTCTCTTTAAATTTGCTGCTTTGGAAGCATCATCTCCAGTGCAGCTTCACAGCAGCACACTGCCACTTCTCCCTCCCTGCATCGAAATCCTGACCAGGAGCAAGTCCTTAAACCCAGGGGACTTAAATTGGAAGCTGCAGTCAGAGGTTTGCTTGACACCTGGCTATAACCTCAGCTTCTCTCAAGATACCTCACATCAGTCATCAACCAAGAATTTGCTCCTAAGAGGTGGGACAAGTCTGGGCCAACACCCCAATCCCTCAAAGGCAGAGAGGGGAGAACCTGCTTGTTCCACCAGCTCCACACAGGCTGTAAACAAAAATTATCCAGGAAATTGAAGGGCTTAGCTCTAGAGTCCTTTCCAGAACAGCACGGTGAAAAGGAACCGAGCTGTTCTGGAAAGGCAGCACCAGGCTGGTGCTACCAGGGCCAGGCAGCAGAACTATGTTTAAGGTGCGCTCAAACAGGGCTGGGTAAATGGTTAAGGTGCGCTCAAACAGGGCTGGGTAAATTCAGTTTGGTTATAAAGTACAGGCCAGGCAGGATGAAACAGTCACCAGCTTCTCATCCAGCTTGTTGGGAGGGGCAGTAATCATTACTGCCAAGTTATTTTCTTGCAAACAAGCACCAACTCTTCTGCTTTAAAACACAAATTCAATTACTTCCTATTCTCTGCCCAAACCTCCTTTACTTCCCGGCTGTTCCCAGACCAGACCTGGCTGGCTGCCACCAGCAGCATTTCCCAGTCTTCCCTGTCCCCAAAGCCATACCTGAGATCGCTTCCACTTGGCCATGTCGGAAACCACATTTATCTCCTTTTTGGGGACCATGAAGCATTGCTGGACAGGAGAAGCCACCTCCTCAGAGGTGCCTGGGAGATGCAAAAAAGAGGTAAAACAGAGACATTGGAGAAGGAGAAATACTCTATTTTCTTTCTTAGAAATGAGCTTTATTTCTCAGGAGATAAAAAGCACACAAATCCATCCCAGTTGGGCTGTAATCTCACCAAGTCCTCCTCACCAACATCCTCCCAATCCATGGATAACATCCTCCTAAGGACACTGCAAGCCTGCAGAAAGAAGCATTATATCTGTTTCCATCATTAAAGATGCATTTCCCATTTGGACAGAGAGACTGGTGCAGGAGATAACAAAGGCAACATCCAGCCAGTTTAATTATTTCTGTCTAGTACAGCCAAGCCTCAGGTCATGCTGAAGCACTGAGCTCTCCTACAAACTAACTCTGCCTTGTTTTTAGGTGTTAAGCCTGACCTTCATTCCTCTAGAAAGGATAATTCCTGCATGGATAAGCTGGAGCAGTGCAATAAATACAGCCCAGAGCCACAGCTCTGGTCCAGGCAGCACCAGGACTTGGGGGATGATGGGACACAGCCTCTTCCAGGTGGAAACTGTGAAGACCATTTCATTTCAAAGCTCTCTGAGCCCCGGATGCAATATTTAATGCAAATGTGAGTTGCTAATGAATTAAAGGGACTCTTTTCCCCAGCATCTGAACCCAGGGCCCAACCTGCAGAACCAGGAATGTTCCAGGAGGTTTAAAGCAATTTATATTATGCTCCTGTAAGTGCAACTTTTAATAGCAAGAGGCAGTGCAGAGAACATTGTCAAGGAACCTAGGCACTAATGTCAATTTATGAATTCTTTCAGAGTCACTCAGTTCACCATTTTAATCCCAGAAAATCTACAGGCACTCATGCAGCACTAGCTGCCCTGACATATTCCAGCAACTGCTGTCCACAACTCAGCCAGTTCAGGCACTGTCTCCCTAACAAACATCACCAAACTCGAACTCCTTAAAATATCATCAGCTGCATTTACATGGAAAACACCATCCAGAAGCATCAGCAGCCTTTTCCACAGTGCTCTCTAGCAAGCAGATCAGATTAAAAGGAATCCAAAGTCCCAGGAATCACACAGTCTGCTGTAGACTTGTCATACAACCTTTGACAGTCATTTGACTTCTCTGCCTTTCATGTTCCCCGTGCACAGAACAAATTCAGCCTCATCTCCTGCCCTGAATGTTGCAAAGTTCGGTTCATTCCTGCAGAAGTTACAGCAAAACTTCCAGGTATGAGGATAAGAGGAACAACATGTGATGAATTTAAATGAAAGACACGTGTGTCCCTCTTCTGCAAATTCAGCACGCAACTCACAGCGACTGGCACAACACCAACAGAGCTCTGCTTTTAAGAGTTTATAACGTGAAAACAATGCAAAACTCCTGAGCAGTGATGTGAAAAGGCAAACACTGATGTGTTCATGAATACAGGTGACACATAAAACACAGCAGTGTCCTGATCTGGGTGTCCGCCATTGCCAGAACTCCTTTCATCTCTTTGCGTTTGTTTCTCACCCATCACTGCTTCTGACCCACACTTTGTGGAATTCCTCTTGGTGCGGAGACCAGGAATACTCAAGGAAGGAAACAGTGAGGGCTGCAAGGGCTAAAGCATTCTGGGATGAATACACAGGAGTCCAAACCTACTGGTGTGACGGAGACGGGAGCGCGGCGGGTCAGCTTTATGACAAGCAGCTTGGACAGAGGAGGCACTTTCGGGCTTAAGTCACGGTGTGAGGAGGGGGAGTCAAAAGCCACCCGGCTCAGCACAAGAACCAGTCACAAAACCGGGCTGGGGGGCATAGGATTCCCAGATCCAGAGGCTCAGTCCCGACCACCCACCTCGCCCTAGGGTGGTGCCAAGACTCGGGGGCCCCAGGCCCTTCACACCCTCAGCAAGTCCTCCCCTCCCTGGGCCGGGCGCTGCTGCCACCGCCCCTGGCAACCCGGGCCCGGCGCCCTCGGTCCAGCACCCCCGGAGAGTGGGGCCCTGTGCCGGCGCTCCCCGGCCCCAAGCGCAGCCCACAGCCCGGTGGTTCCCAGAGCCCCCCGGCCGCCCCTCACCTGCCCGCCGCTCGCTCTCTGCCATCTTCCCGCAGGCCGGCCCGGCCGCCCCTCACCTCCCACCTCCGCGCAAGCCGAAGTCGCCGGCGGCCATCTTTGAGCAGGGCACGCCACCCGGCCCTGTCGTTACCGGGGCTGTCACACGGCGGAGCGGCCCCTGCCGGCCACCGTCGTGGTCGCGCCGCCATGTTTGTGCAGGGCGCGGCCCTCCCTGCCCACACTGGGGAAAGACGGGTGTGCGCGGAGGGGAGCGGAGGCGCGGAGGGGCGAGAGGGAGGACCTTCTTCACCATCTCTGGGAGAAGGCAGCGGAGAGAGGGGCCGCAACACGGCTCCGACACGGGTCGCGGCGCTCCCTCCGCTCAAAGCATCACTCTGCCCTTCTCAAAGATGGCAACGCGGGATTCGCCCCACTCCAAGATGGCGGCGAGGCGGCCCCGCCCTGGGGCGGTGGAGCGGCGTCCCCTGGTGCAGCCGGGGTGTCCTTGCGGCGGGCCCGGGGCCCGGGGCGCGGGACCATGCTCGCCTTGGTGGCCAGGGCTGCGGTAAGAGCGACATCGGGAGGGGTGACTCCGCCAGGACCGGCCGGGGACTGGGCGTCAGGTGGCCGCCGGGCGGGTCGAGGGTACCTGCATCGGGCAGGGTACAGGGCGGGCGGTGAGCCCAGGTCTGTGCGGGGCCTTTAGCCGGGGTAGGGCAGACGATGGCTCCCAGCGGTGCCGCTGTCGGGTCCGGCCCCGCGCCCCAGGCCGGACCACAAGCCCGGGTCCCCGGTCAGGGCCGTGCAGGAGGGTGGGTTCTGATGGGCTCAGTGCCACCTCCCCCGGGAGCGGCGCAGGGACCCTGCCGAAGTCAGTCCCCCAGGCCCACTGGTTTTTTTCCCGTGCCTGACGGCAGCGTGCACGGTAAAGCTGTCCGGGATGGAGATGACAACCCCAGAATTGTCAGGGTTGGAAGGGATCTCTGGAGATCACTCAGTCCAGCCCCCCTGCCAAGGCAGGGTCACCTGGAGCAGGTGACACAGGAACGTGTCCAGGTGGGCTTGGAATGTCCCCAGAGAGGGAGGGGCACTTGGGCACAGTGCTCTGCCATCCTCAATGTAAAAAAGTTGTTCTTCATATTGAGGGCAGACTTCTTGTGTTTTAGTTTATGGCTATTGCTCCCCCTCCTGTCACTGGGCACCACTGAAGAGAGTCTGGCACCACCCTCTTGACACCCACCTTGTGATATTTATACAGATTGTTGAGATTCCCTCTCAGCCTCCTCTTCTTCAGATTAAACAGGATGAACTCCCACAGCCTCTCACTCTCCTCATACAAGAGATGCTCAAGTCCCTTAATTATCTTTATGTCCTCCTCTAGACCCTCTCCAGCAGTGCCTTGTCTTTCTTGTACTTTGATGTCCAGTTGTGGCTGGACAGCAGGCAGGTGGCTGCTGGACAGGGAGGGGCCAGGGAAGCCCAGATAGATGGAATCGGTGGCTCCCAAGGTGCCCATCCTGCTGCGCACATGGCAGAGCTGTCAGACCCCTGCCAAGCTTGGGAGCTGCTCACTGCAGTCCCTTTCAGGTCTTGAGAGGAGGAGATAGAGCAGCCAGAACAGCAGCTACAGTGTGGATCCACTCGCAGAGTTGCTGAGGGACCAGGCTGGGCCAGTTGTCTCTGGGCTTAAGGGGCACTCCAGCTTCTGATTTAAAAATCAAAATGACAAACCTCTGACACCCTGACACTCGATGCTGTGTCTGTGCTAAGAATCAGCTATGAAATTCCTTCTGCACCCCAGCAGGTGGATTTCCTTTCCCACCAGCTTTGCAGGCTCTGGAAAAGGTTCTTGGTTGTGTTGGAACGTGGCTCAGCAGCAATGCCAGCCCACGGGCTGGCCCTGTCTGCACACCCTGCTCCCCTGGTGTTCATTGTCCTGTTTGTGGGGAGGGTTGGGCTGTTCCCTCTGTTTTGCTGCCAGCTGCGTCCTTGGCTCTGATCCCTGCTCCTCCTCCCACCAAATCCTTGAGTTTAACCCCAAACCAAATAAGCAGGGGACAAAAAACAGGGAAGATAACAAATGCATTCCACATTTTAACATACCTCCATGAGTGGCTTCCATGAGTTTGTTTTGGGATTTTCATTGTTACCCCATGGAAAATCTGCAGCTGTTTCTTTGGAATCACTATACTCCATTCAAGCTAGGCAGACTGTGCTTTTCTGCCCCTCAATTCATTAGACAGATACAAAGGAGGGGCTGATATTCCTTGTGACTGCATGGCACTCTCATTGCCCTGCTGTGGAGATACTTTCTGGTTGGTTTTTTTTTTAAGAGTTGACAACCCAGAACTCCCCAAAGTCTCAGCTTGCAATAATGACCACACATGCATAGGGAGTGAGGGCAGTTAAGGCACTGCCCATGGTGCCACCTCCAGGACATAAACTGGGGTCTCTCCTGCCTTATGTCCAGGTATCTCTCCCAACAGCCACAGTAGTTTTGTGGTCCAGGCAAAGGCTGAGGGAACAACATCCCCACTTCTGCCCCAGCTGGAGCCCAGAGCTTGATCGGAGGGAGGCTCTAGCCAGGTATTGATCCGCACCCCTCGTCAGTGCTGCTGACAGTCAGGGCTGCCCGGAGGGGAACCTTCAGGGCAGTTGTCGCAACCCAATGGTCTAATAATTCCTGTCCCCTGCCGGGGCTGTGCCAGCCCTTGAGCCCTCTGATCGGAGCAGTCGTGTGGCAGTTGGCTAATGAGGTGACGCCCTGCACGGGCAACACATTGTCAGGTGGAAGAGGAGACCCATACGGGCCGAGGGAGAGGTTTATGGTCTTTTCTGTCCTACCAGCCATGGATAGGAAGCAGAAGCAAGCAGAGAAGGTACAGTATGCCCAAGGTGCTGTGATCAACACCTTTCTTTTCCTCCCAGTCCCACTCTTCTTTCATGTTTCAGTAATTCCTCTCCCTGTTGTTTTTCTCACTCCTTCTCCAAACCTCAATCTCATAGCTCTTCCCAGGTCCCACAAAGACCCAACTGCCCAAAACCAGGGCAGGTTCTGTGGGGGCTTTGGCACTTTGTAGATTTAGCTCTTTCTTCTCTGTGCTTAACTGACGGGAGGATGTGGACGCTAGCAAAAGCCTGAGTAAAGAACTCAGGCATGTTTGCAGCAAGAGAGAAAGTTTTCTCATGGTTCTGCTGGCATTGTTTGTGAAACTGCTTTTACAAATATGAAAACATTCTTGCAGCTGGTGTGATAAAGCTATTATTAGTTAACCAATAGTTCTATAGTGTGTTCATCTTTCTAACCAATAACATGATACTTGCACACAGGGATTATAAAAGACATATGATTTTGAAATAAAGTTAGTTAGAGCTTAATCTGCATTCTGTCTTGTTACCCCTGCTTGCAAGCAGGGCAACAGCGACAGGAGGAGGTGTGGGGACAGCTATTTCCTCACTGCTTTAGAAAGCAAAGGGAATGTTCTCAGTGGCTTTGCATCCTCACTACACTGACACTGCAAAGTCCAGAGTCCTGCAGGAGTGTCTGATTCAGTAGATCCATTGGAAAGGGAGGTGCAGAGGGAGCTGGAAACCCTGAGAGTGCTACTGAAACATCTTCAAGCTGAAGAATGTCCAACCCCATTCATCCAAAAGGATGTTGTTACTCTTTTTGGGGAAAACTGGTGAGTTGATTTCCTGGTGACCACTTGTGTTTGCTCTGTTCTGTTTCTCCAGCTAGGGAAGTGGTTGGTGCTTTCTAAGGCTTTTGCTCCCGCATGACCCGATTGGATAGCAGGAGCCTTTTGGCATCACCCACAGTTTCCTGAACAGGCAGAAAAGAGGCATTTTAATCCTGCCCCAAACTTAGCTAAATTCTGCCTCCTCAAAGTCCAAAGGTAGTTTGGTTTGGCACACAAGGGTTCTGCGTTTTAACATTATGCTTTTGTAAGAAATAATGAAAGTTTCTGATAGTACATAAGATGATGATTTTTTTCACAGCTTTCTTCCCACTTACCATGGGATGGAGGGGTTTGACTTTGTCCATCACATGGATACTCTCAGCTGGAAGGTGTCCAGAGAATGGGGAGATTATCATTATCACAGCAATATTTTCTCTGAGGAGCTGAGAATAGGTATTTTGGGAGATGGAATTTCTCTTTCGCAGCTTTCCTGGACGTCCTGCACCCTCTCCAGCACACAGTCGTGCTCTGCTCCCAGGCTGGGACACCCATGTGCCCACAGAGAGGATGGGATGGAGATTCTTCAATCCAGGTTCTTTGCTACCTCAGGGGGAAGTTTTGTCTCGACATTTGCTCTGTGCTTTGCAGGCCAGGCCCTGTGGCCTGCTGAAGCAGACAGCTCTAAACAAGATCCCAGGCAGATTCCAGCTCCACCAGGAAGCGCTGCCCCACCTGCCTGTGCCACCACTCCAGCAGACACTGGATCGGTACCTGCTGGCCCTGGAGCCCATCATCAGCCCCGAGGAGCTGAGCCACACACAGGAGCTGGTGGCTGAGTTCCGCAAGCCAGGAGGCGTCGGGGAGAGGCTGCAGAAAGGCCTGGAGAGAAGAGCCAGGAAAACAGAGAACTGGGTAGGTCAGGGCTCTAGCCCCAGCTCTGGTTAGGGAGGATGGAGGACTGATGTGCACCTCTTCCCTGTCCTGGCTGCATCCACTGGGACCTGTTTTAATGGCATCACCTTCCTCATCAGTTTGCTGCTGATCTCCCCAAGTTGTGCAAACTCCTCACCAGGACTTGGGTGAGCAGAGAGATAACTGCAGAACAGGGAGTCACTGGCTCTGCCTGTGGCTGCTGAAGGCTTGAACCTGTCAGCATCACACAGCTGCCCCAAGAAGTTGAAGGAAACCCTCTGCTCAAGCCCTGCACCAAAAGCTCCCCATGCCTTAAATCCTCCTTTCCACTTCCACCTGCATAGTACAAACCCCAAACACTTTGTTTGCAAAGCGTGGGACAGAACTGGGGCAGGATGCTGTGACCCATCAGCCAGGCTTGAGACAGCAACAGCTCCCTGCATGTTTTCTTTCTCCATCCCAGCTCTCAGACTGGTGGCTGAAGACAGCTTACCTGGAGTATCGCCTGCCAGTTGTGGTCCACTCCAGCCCAGGTGTGGTTTTACCTAAACAGGATTTTCTGGATCGACAAGGTCAGCTCAGGTAAAGTCCTCTTCTACGTTTCCTTGGGTTACAGGTGGGATGAGCTTTCTGTGCTCAACAGGGATGAGGGTATTAAGGCAGATTGGCAATGAGTAGTTACAATGTGGTCCCTAGGTCTGAGCTGTCTGTGCTGTAAAGGCAAGGCTGCCAGGCTGTAAGGAAACTCCTGGTTGCGCCAGACTAAATATTTAATTAGGGGAGAAAACCAAAGAGTCTAGTGGTTCAGGTATTAAACAGGGACTGAAAAACTACGTTTAGGTCTTTGCTCAAGCACCAATACTCACTGCAAAATGGTCCCATCACTGGCTGGAGATATTGTGAGGATGTATTGGAGGCACTGTGATTGTGTGTGTAGTTAAAGGAGGCATAAAAAGTAGCCCAGGCATGTAAAGGAGATCATGCAGAAATGCCTCTGGAGTTTGCTAATTTATAGGGATGGGGGAGCTTGACAGGGACTGTCCCCTATTGTGATTCATGGTTTGGGAAACTTCATAGTGACCAGCCTTACCTTGCACTCAGACCCTGCCATGCCTCTCTTCCTCATGGGCTTCCTTTAATTTTTAACCACTGCTAGGAATGTGTTGAATGCACCTGCAAAACTTTAGCACTGACCTTTACACAGTTACCTTTGCCACAGTTACTAGTCAGCAGTGCCCTGGCAGATCAAAAGTACCAGCCAAGGGATCAGTGAGGCTGGGAACAAATCCTCCCTCCCACACGCTGATACACCTGAGGAGAGGATTAGCTTTACAACAGTGCAAGAGTACACAAATGTCTTGAAAGCTCTCTGTCATATTATTCACTCTCAAGTTTTCCAAATAATCTGGAGAACTGCAAGTGCCCAACCACTGGAATTCAGCAGCTGCATAAGAATGTGGGCTTCTGTGTAAAATGTAATCTAAATGTATGTTTGGGTAGTTTGTGGCTGCACAAAGAAGTCTGACAGTGCAGCTTGAAACTAAAGCTTCCAAAAGCAGAAGGTAAATTTGGCAAGCGGTGGCTTTTTACTCCTTAACCTGGCAAAACTGCTAGCTGAAAACAAGTCAACCAACCTCTCCCATCTCCTTGAGCCCAAACTCTACTTCCAGGCTGTTCATTCTGTGGAAAGGAACACAAACTCTCTCACTGGTGTTTCCCTCATGTTTTGCAATAAGGCTGAGAAATTTTCATTGAAAACTACTTTGCAGAGTGTCTCATTTCACAGAACCCTTAGGTTCTTGGAGTTGTGTCCCTTACCTTCCCTAGGGATGCGCAGGCTAAGCCAATCTAAAGGACAGTGCCTGCAAATGCCAAATGTTGGCACCACCTCTCAGCCAACTACAACCTCCTGTTCCAGTGACCTCCTGCCTCCTTCCTTCAGGGACAGGTGGGAGCTCCCATGTCAGCGAAGGCCAATATGTCACTCCCAGCTGAGCAGCTTGATGTGTCTTGTCACAGCCCTGCTGGGAGCTGGCATTGGCAGTGTTTACATTGATCCTGGTAAACACAACACTTCAGTGTCCACATGCAGCATATCTGCTTTTTGTCCAAGCCTTGATGCCAGAGGAAGGGTCTCTGGAGTTGCGTTAGCAGCAGGATGTTCACTGGGGTAGGAACTCAGTCAGCAGTGGTGTCTTGGATGCAGAGAGAAACAGATGCATGTTGGCTTGACACTCCAAGGTGGCCCCTGGCCAGGGCAGGGCAGAAATCCCCTTCTCTTGGTGCTGTTTTAATGCTGAGAATCAGAACTCAGATGTGATAAAATTGTAACACAGCAGTAGCAAACACTGCTGTTACAGGGTCATTAATGCATGACTGGATCCTGCTTTCTTGAAAGCTGTCCAGAGTTCCTTGGCTATATAGTAAGATACATAAAAAAAGAAAGTGCCACATGGTAGGACTATCCAGCAATCTCAAATCACAGCCCAGAGTGGTTGTATCAGTGAACCAGAGATGGGCACAACAGAGGCTTGGCAGAAAGGCTGAGCTTTCTGAGGAGCAGAGAACACCTCTGCTAATCATCCTCAGCTCATCCCTCAACCTCAGACAGTCTGTGCTTGATCTCATCTTGTTACATTTGGTATTTTTCCAGGTTTGCTGCCAAGCTGATTGAGGGTATCCTGGATTTCAAGACCATGATTGACAAGTGAGTTACTGACCCTCCTGAGAGCTCACACCTTCCTTAGTGTCCAGAGGCTGAGCCTTGTCCAGAAAACTCCCACGTAGCAAGGCAGGAGATGACAACACATATTTGAAAAGAGATACTGTAACCCCCAGCACTGCTCATTGCCACAGTCCCTTCCACTGGAAAAAAGCAAACTTACTCTTCTGTCTTCATGTTCTTTGTTTACCTTAATGCTTTCATTGGCATGGGAATGTGCTTGGAGTGAGCCAGCACGACTGACAGTCCCATGGAGCTTTGCATTTCTGTTTGTTCACAGGACAAGCTACAGCTCAGGCAGCAGAAATTTGAGTCCCTGATTTTGGGTTTCTGATGTTTCTCATCTCCCAGCTAGATGGGACGAGCTCTAGAGAAACTTGTTCCTCCCTTACCCTTTTTCTTTTGGTCACCAGCAAATCTGTGCTGGACATGCCTTATTTAAGGTCCAAAAATATGTTTACCAACACCAACAGTCAGACAAAGTTCAAGGTAGTTGGAACATGACTGCAGAAGTGAGAGACTGAGCCCCTGCCTAGTCTGTGAGTCATACCAGTACATATCACACTCATCACTCAGAACTACAGCCATGGAGTAGGTCCAGAGATCTGATTCTCTGGTGTCACAGAAAGGACAGTGTTTTTTCCCTTTCCCAAATTAAAAGCCAGCTAACAGACTTTTTTTTGTAGCCTGTCCTGAGAAAGCTGATAGGAATGGGGAAGGACAGCCCCTTTTTTATGCCACCAACACCTTTAGGTTTTGCTGAAGTTAGTGAGCGAGTGCAGCTGCAGTGCTGAGCCTGTGCCCTGTGAGGGGAGCACAGGCCTGCTCACACTCATCTGTTTTCTCTCTCCTTCCTCCTTACCTCACTGTGTCTCCAGTGAGACCCTTCCAGTGGAGTACATGGGTGGGAAGCCCCTCTGTATGAACCAGTACTACCAGATCCTCTCATCCTGCCGCATTCCCGGGCCCAAGCGGGACTCCATTGTCAACTACGCCAAAGGCAAAAAGCAGTCCAGACACATCACAGTCGTTCACAACTTCCAGGTAGGGCAGCTGCAGGGCTTTCAAGGTTTGTTGAGGTGCAGGTGTCCCTTTTGCTAGCTGTTATCCGGAGGAAAGGGAATAACAAAGTCTCTGCCCACAAGGTTTGCCTCACCAAGGATTTGTTCCTGCTCCCTTTATCCCTTTTGGCCAGCAGCAGAATCGCCATGCGTAAGCAACAGACTAGAGGCAGAAAAATGCTGTCTTCCTCTGTTTCTCGTCCCTGTAATTCCTGTCTCTCAAAGTCCAGAGACCACGTCTGCAACTGGAAACTGAAAGTGGAAACTGGGTAACAAACCCTCCCACTGCAACTTAGTCTCAGAAACAGGAATTCCTCATTGGTCTTTGTTACCATGGCTTTATAAAAACAGGACTGTATTTATGCCCTGCAAGGGAAGCTGGACTTGGGTCTCTCAATTCTGAGCATCCTTCAAACGTCTTGCAAGCTGAGTTCTTCAGCCAGGTCTTACCTTCTCAAAGTAGCTGTTCCCAGTTTCTGGGGCTGGACAATAATTATCTTCTCTCATGTTCTGTCTCTGTCCTTGTCCACTCTTCTCACCTTCAGTTCTTTGAGCTGGATGTTTACAACAGTGATGGATCTCCCCTTACTGCTGACCAGCTCTTCATTCAGCTGGAGAAGATTTGGAACACCTCCCTCCAAACAAACAAAGAACCTATTGGGATCCTCACCACCAACCACCGAAACAGCTGGGCAAAAGCCTACAACAACCTCCTGAAAGGTCTGTAGAGCCCCTAACATACAAGTGCTAAAAAACACTGCAGATCCTTGAACAACAAACCTCACCACTGTGGTCTGCTTAGGTCTTTCTTTTGGAAGCTTGTTTTGGACAGATAACATGAGCTTTCCACCTTAAAGAAGCAATCATTGCAATCTATTGTAATTTTTGGGCTGGAAGGTACAGATTCAAAGTGTGAAGTTTAGTGAAATCCCAGAGTTTGCTGCCTTGCAAATGGGGAGGATGTAAGAAAAGTGAAAAAAGGAGGGTGAATGCATCATGTTCACACCTGTAACAACCCAGCTGGCTGCAGTTTTAGTAGCTGTGTACACTCCCACTGAGGTACAGTGGAAACCCAACACTGTATCCTTCAAACTCACTCTTTCAAATTTCATTCTCCTTGCAATGACACAACTCCCTCTTACTCACGCTTCATTTCTCTCCTAGATAAGACCAACAAGGAATCCGTGCGTGTGATTGAGAAGAGCATCTGCACCGTGTGCCTGGATGCCCCCATGCCCCGGGTGTCTGAGGACATCTACAAGAGCCGTGTGGCCGCGCAGATGCTGCACGGCGGTGGCAGCCGCTTGAACAGCGGCAACCGATGGTTCGACAAGACTTTGCAGGTAAGAACTGATGCTCTAAAGGTGCTGAAGAGGTGGCTCTGGAAGTGTTTCCTGAGACTACAAAAGTTCAAAAACTCTCAGGAACCTTTTGCAGGAAAGGTCCTCACGTCAAGAGAGTGGAAAAACAAAGGAGACAAGGAGCGGTGGCTGACAGTGTGAGATCCTGTGGTTCCCCCTGCTGTCACCAGCATTCGTTGCTGCCTGAGGGACTTGTTTCTTTTCTGCCTCTGCCCGCATTTATTCAGTGCAGCAGGTCTTTGTGTTCCTTATAAATCAATTTTCTGCCTGCGGTGAACAATGCCTCATCTGCTCGGAGGCAGCCCAAACGATGGGAGGTCTGTTCCTTGGATCTCCTCCAGGCTTGTCGGTTTTCCTGGTTCTGCCAGAAGCTGCCCAGTGGCATTTTGTTTTGTTTTTTGAAACATGCACTGCCATCCCACAGCATCCCTCTGATCTCTTCTCCATTCAGTCTTGTCAAGATCCTTCAACAGCAGCTGCTGTTGGAGCTTTTTCTTCATTAGTTGGTGTATCCTAGCTTGCAGATTGTAGCATGGTGCTTTAGAGGACTTTTCTCATACCTGCTGAACTCTCCATAGTGTTTTCAGCTGTTTTTTCTCCTATTTGGAACTCTCCAGCAAGGGGATAAAGTTTAGATGTTCCAGCTGATTGAAAAGTAAGGGTAATCCAGCATATGGTAATGTTATTCCTGTACTGTGGGTGCATCTCAGTAACTCAGAACCATTGAACCTCCCTGTATGGCCAAAGCACTGAGGATACCAATATGTCAGGCACACCCTTATCCAGGGAATTTTGCAGAACTGTAACAGTTCTCTCAGATCTTCTGCACCTGCTGAAAGGCTTCTAACTGCTGTCCTGCTAAAGGAGACCTTTCAGTATGCAAGGACAGGCTCTGATACAGACAGGGAGACACTGAGGTATCTCTGGGTATCTCCTGCCTCGCACATTGCCTGTCGGTCTTCAACGCTGTCCTCTCGCACTTCTCTCCCAGTTCATCATTGCTGAAGATGGCTCCTGTGGTCTCGTGTATGAGCATGCTCCCTCTGAAGGCCCACCCATCGTTGCTCTTCTGGATCACATTGTGGAGTTCACGTGAGTCCTGCCCCTGCTTCTCCTCAGCATTGGAGATCCCTTATTAGCCCTGTGAGGGGTCTGTCAGGCTGTGACCAGTGTCACAAGGTGTAAGGAAAGATCTCCTGTGCATTTCTATCCAGGCTCTGGCATTCCTAGCTGAGCCTCATGCCAAAGGTCTGGTCAAACAGAATAATTTCTCTGTGCAGGAAGAAACCAGAGGTGGGCAAATCACCCACGGTTCCTCTGCCAATGCCCAAAAAGCTGCGATTTAACATCACCCCAGAAATCAAGAATGACATAGAGAAGGCAAAGCAAAATCTCAACATGTGAGTATGAAGCAGTGGAGAAATGGCTGGGTGACTGAGGGAGTAATTCATGTCCCCCTTTGCAGCATGTCAGTGAGGTGTTCCCCACTGCAGCCAGGGAGTTTTCCCAGTGACTTCTGGGCTCAACAACATTGAGCTGAGCTGAAAAGCACTGCCAGGAATAAGGTCAGAGGTGCTAGAAAGGGGTTATTACTGATTAATCCCATTTGCTAAGAAAGAACAAGGCTTTACTGGATCCAGCTAAGAATACTGGAACATAAACACACCCATGACCATGTAATCTGGTGAAGATTTTCAGCAGTGGCCAAAAATTCTTACCTCTGTGGTACTGCCCAAAGAGATCCATGTGTACCGGAGCTCTCTGTCCCTGCATAGGTCAGATCCAGATGGGCTGTTCCCTCTGAGCCTTGTGAAAGCAACTCCATTCCTCTGTGTTACAAGAACGAGCAACAAGCAAAGGAACAGCTCCTCTTTCTTTCCTTGTAGAATGGTCGAAGATCTGGATATCAAAGTCACGGTCTTTCATCAATTTGGGAAAGGTTTCCCCAAGTCAGAGAAGATAAGCCCTGATGCTTTTATCCAGCTAGCCTTGCAGCTGGCATACTACAGGTAAGACCACCCACAGGTCATTCCTCAAACTCCTCACTGACAGACTCAGTGAGCTTGATAAAAGTGGCACAGACAAGGCTCTCCCAGGGCAGACTCACTTGTGTGGCTTTCTCCTCCCTGTCCCAGGATGTATGGCCACGCCTGTGCCACGTACGAGAGCGCATCACTGAGGATGTTCCGCCTGGGCCGCACCGACACCATCCGCTCCACCTCTGTGGACTCCCTCAAGTTTGTGCAATCTATGGACAGCCCAGACAAATTGGTGAGGATCTCAAAGAAGTGGAGTCAGAGGAGTCCAGAAAAGAGAAAAGACGCTTATTTGGTTAACCCTGTGGTATCTGGTTTCAGCTAAGGAGGGTTGCACCCTATGTTGAGCTAAACCCTAGCTTTCAGTATCTTTACACATCAGGGGTTTAATTTCACTTTTCTTTCACATGTACTGAAAGCCTGGAAAACACATGGATGTGTCTTAGCCTACCAAGAAGTCCATTGTAAATTTGTTCAGCTACACAAACTAAGTTCTGCTGCTGATGGATAAACTCCATTCAGATTGAAGTAACACTGCCAAACAAAATGATATGAAAATTAAATCCAGTAAATAAAAAAATTCGTTTCATACAGACACACAAGGCAGAAATGTCCTCCATCCTAGAGAACAAACAAAATTAGGTTCTTCATTCTGCAGAAAAACTTACAACACATCTGTTTGTTCTCAGGACCAGGAGAAAGCAGACCTGCTGAGGAGAGCCACGCAGGCCCACAGGGAATACACAGACATGGTGAGTGTCCTCTGTGCAGCCAGGCTTGGGGGTTTACCCAGCAAATGAAGGTTCTGCGTAAAGACAAGACCTTAACACCTTTTGCTCCTTACACAGCAGTGTGGCTATTAGTGCTGCAAAGGTCTAACTCTGATCTGACAGTACTCTACAGCCACAGACTGAATCCTCTCTAACTGGTGTGTTAAGTGTCCCTTGTGACTGGCCTAAAGGAGAGAATCAAATATTACAATAGCTTCATTTTTTACCATCATTGTTGCTGACAAATGCCAGAGTTGCACAAGGAGCCCTTAACCCAGAGGCAGTCCATGGGCAGGAACTGTAAAGTTGTTTCCACTGGTGTGTTTAATTTCACAGTCCTTGCAAACAGGACTATTGGTCTTAAAGGCAAGATCTAGTTTCCTTCTAACTTTATAAACATTAAGAGACTTTTCAGAAGTGTTCTTTTCTTTAACCCAAAGAAATAGTTTTGCTCACTTGCTGCTGGCCTGACTTTCATCTGTTCATCCTTCCTTTCCTCCAGGCCATACGGGGCAATGCAATAGACCGGCACCTCTTGGGGCTGAAGCTCCAGGCAATCGAGGACCTGGTGAGCATGCCTGAGCTCTTCATGGACACAGCCTATGCTGTTGCAATGCACTTCAATCTCTCAACCAGCCAGGTATCTGAGACAGAAGCGCTCTCTGTTTCTTTTCATGCCTTCCTTCTCCATGTTTATCTTCAGTTCCTTTCTGTTAGAAACTCACCTACACTGGCATCAGAAATGTCTAAGCTTGCTGCCAATCCCATAAAACTACAGATCTGATCTTACAGTTGCCACAGTCCCTCACAGACATGTAGAACAGTAACATAACCAAAGCCAGGATCACCAAGAGTGCTTGGTGTCTAAATCCTAGTGACATCAATGAAGTCAGCAGCCAGAACAGCTTTGAGTTAAGTGCTGTGCTCTGATTCTTACTGAATTCTTACTTGTGATTTACTACATGCTTACCGCGGGGAGAAGCACTCCTGTGCAAATACAGAGGAAAACACATCGCTGCTAAATGGTAGGATCCAGCACGTGTGTGGTGGGAGGTGAGGCTCACCAAAGGCCCTTCTAGAGCAGTTTAATGAGATGAGTGTCTCTGCTGACAGAGCTGTTTGCATTTGATGGTTTCATTTTCCTCTGACTGGTCAGAAGGTTTTAATCACATTGTCTCCACAGGTCCCAGCCAAGACAGATTGTGTGATGTGTTTTGGTCCCGTGGTTCCAGACGGGTATGGAGTCTGTTACAATCCTATGGAGGAACACATCAACTTTGCAATTTCAGCCTTCAATAGCTGTGCTGACACAAATGCCGCCCGCATGGCACATTATCTTGAGAAAGCACTGCTAGACATGAGGATGTTGCTCCAGGCTGCTCCCAAATCCAAACTATAAGAGGGAAAGCCCCCAGTTAAATGAGCTATCCCTGATGAACTGAAGCTCCCAGTTCCTCAGAAAATGATTCAGAGAACAGCTTGCCCTGGAACCTAAGAAGATATCTACCATTTGTTTTCAGCAAGATGTTACAGGATAGTCACCTGCAGATATTAGACTCTGTAGTGAGAGGAAACACTGTCTCAAATCAAAGTGGAACTGACAGGGCTTCTCCCATCAATGTAAAGTGCACCTTCCTGTCCTCAAAGAGGACTCAAATATGATTTTTATGAAAATTACTGTAAGGGAATACAGAAAGCACAGTCCTTACCACTATCTAAATCCATTTGGTGAGGAAGGTAGTTCTTGTTCAGGAGAAGCAGGCAATGTTTATTGTATGATAGAACTACTGTAAGACCAAGTCTTTTTCCTGGTTTCATCTTCTGAAGAGCATCTTCCAGACTTGACTGAAGATTTTTCTGCTGCTCCAGCAAAACTTCACTATTCAACTTCAGCAAGGGGATAAGGAAGTTAAGCCAGAGCAGATCCAGTCTCGTTAGAGTACACTGCACTACTTATCCCAAGCACTCCAACCAGTACAGGCTTTACAGAAATGTTCCCTTCCCCTTGTTCAGGACACTGGGAACTCCTTTCTCTTACACTGACCCTCTTAACAACAGAACATGACTCGATACAAACTAAGGGGTTTTTACTGTTTCAGGTTATTTTTGTTGTTCTTGCTCTGGGTTTTTATTAAGCTTCCTGCCATGGTCCTACCATTGATCTTGCAGCTCAGCCTAAAGCTTTTTCTCCATAAAGCTTCTACAAAACTCTCCTCACATAAGTTTTGCCAGCTTTGGCTTTATGTACCTTCACATCTGCAGAGATGAGAAGGGATTTCCTATGCATTTAGCAGGACCCTTGCTCCATTGTACCTTTCTTTGGAGCTGAGGAAAAGCTTTGGAGCTCTGTTTACTAACCAGAAGGCCATGTGCCTCATGTTCTTCAGGGGACACACATTAACCCAGTGTGGTTTTATACCTCGCTTTCAGAAACAGCCTTTTTGTGCACAATGATATGCCTGAGCTGTGGACAAATAAGGATCTTTCTGATCAAGAACTCCAGAATGTACTTCCATTCCTGGCCCACAGAGTTAAAATCTGTTAAAGGCCAAAAGGAAAAACAGCTGCAGAATCACCCTTCTTTCACATCACTCTGCTGTAACAAGGCAGAAAATCTTGAAAAACAGGAAGAAAGCTAGTTACACATGGACCTTCTAGGTGTTTCTGCACTGTGGCAGTCACTGTTCCTGCAGTAACAGCACAGAACCTTTTCTGCCACTCTGGGGAGTTATTTCTTACTGAAATATTACTCCAATTTGTACCAGCTTTATTCTGTGAGAGAATGATCTCATATGATATTGTTTTCATGTTCAGTTGACAAACTTGAGACAGTAAAAGATTATATATAAACATTAACATACAATGGTAGCATAGGAACTACTTCCAACCAATCTGTCAGAACCCAAGCTCCTGATTACACTTTCATTTAGTAAAACCATATAGTAATAAAGAATTCTAGTGCTATTTCTGCAGTAGGAATTCTGTATTTAAATTGCACACCCTTCAAGATGTGTCTGCTGGAACATCACCATAAACAAGAAGCACTGGGAATGTGATGGCCTGTTTTGTTAACAGGGAAATAATTGCAAGGGACATGATCAAAGTGCCTTGATGAACATATATGAAGAAATTTGCACTAAAGCTGTTTAAAGTAAAAGAAGAAAAAGTCTTTCTAATTTGCTTCTCAAAAGATACAAGCCAATACTTTCGCATTTTTTTCCTGAAGGGATGTTATTTCAAAGCTTCTATCTCATACCTAATAACAAACCTTAAAAGAGGAAAATTTAATTGAAACTCACCTGCACAGCCAGTGATTGTATTGAACTTGATTGAACTGCCACTTTCACATCATCTACATGGATTTAGTTATCTTTTAGAAGAATCCTGAATGGAGTGAGACAGCCTAAGAAAATGAATAGGAGCACTACAGACCTGCAAGCAGAAACCCCTGCTCTGGTGACTCCTCTGTATCAATTAGACTGAAAACTGCAAGAGGATACTCAGTATTATCAAACTCTAAGTGATTATGTAAATACTACATACAAGAACAAACCTTACTGGAATAACATCTGGATTTATGGAGCCTTTCACATGGAAAAAATACTCCTTTTGCCAAAGTAATCCTCCCCTCATACTGAATCAGGCAACTCTGTTATTTTTCTATGTCTGCAATGCTTTCAAGCACAAGTAGTCCCACTGAAGTATTTGAGACTGGCCCTTTTCCACTTCTATCTCAAAGGGGAAGGCTCTCAAAGCAAAGTGCCTATTAAAGACTACGCATAAGCATGTGCTGCTGAAGACTGTACCTCAGAAGATGGGGTAGATGTATGCTGGATCTAAATCTGGATATCCCACTAGCTTCAGCAGAGTACAGCTGCAGGAGCAGACTGTCACACTGAAAGAGATACAAGATTCATAAACCACTTAATGCATCCTTACTGATACACAGAGCTGAAATTCAGATGAATGAGGCTGATTTTTAAAGTGCTTGAAAGGACACTAAAATTGTGACAAGGTTTTTCCTGTAAAAAGTCTTTTCTTAAGGTACAGGTTCTAAAATGTGATGTCCTTGTAGTTCATATCTTCCAGATTTTTTCAGTATTGACTTACTGAATAGTGTTCTCCCTGTTTCTGGTTGTTTTATTGAGATGTCCATTGTCTTAAAGGCACATTAAGTAGAAGAAACTGAAGCTCCAGAAAAATGACTGATTTGGAACAAATTATTTCAGAAATTCATAGACTGAAAATATACAGATAATTCTTGGGGTATGAGTGCAATTTTTGACACAGCCTGGTCGTGTTGCATGTTTTGCTGGTTAGCTGTGTTAAATACTGTTGGGTAGTGGAATCCATGTCATGCAAAACTTGGAAACGTTCATTGAATAAACTGAGACACAATAAACGCTACAAAAAGGCTTAAATCTCCTTAAACACTGCAGAAGTTACATAACTACCCTTAACAGGACAATGTTTGTTTGGGGATAGCAAGAACAGCGAACCACAGCATTCTGTCACCCTCCTTTTATTGTCATATTTCCATCCAGCCCCCTTGAGTACAGGGGAGGAAGAGAAAGCATCTGCTTGCAAAGCCACATATTCCAAAGAAAATATTCCATTTCAGAAAACTAGTGGCAGGAGACTTCACACAAGTGTAGGATAATAAGGCAGTGCTCAAATTCTTTTTCCTGCACAGCACCATTTAGTTAAGAAAATCCATGGAATCACTAAGGAATTTCTACTGTATATCAAGTATTGCAAAGATTTCTGAAAAGGTACAGCAAAAGTAGGCGGAAGATGCAGATTACAAACAACTCACAGAGAACAGAGGAGAGTTTATTACAGTGTCTTACAAGAGCTCTTCTTCTTCTCCCTCACTCCTAAGAATTACTGCAGGAAGCCTGGATTTGAAGGCAACATGAAGTGGAACAGCTTTTTACACTGCACTGCTCTCTGTGAGGAGATGAACCCTCTTCCCTATGCTCAAGAAGTGCTCCCTTATTTATTTTTTCCAGCAGTCTGTCGTAACAGCTCGAGAGGCTGGGGAAGTGCTAAGCCACTCCTGAAACAATCCACTCTTTCAGCAGCCTTGGGGAAGAGAGGTGTGATCTCTGTCCTGGCTTTGTAAGTTCACTTACAAGAGATACAAAGAGAAAATTAATGTTTTGCAAGACATAAGTGATCAGTACCAGTTTTCAAACAAACATATGGTACCACCATGTCACGGGACCTATTGATGTCCTGTCTCATCCCAACAGAGCTGGTCTAAGGCAGATCAAATGTCCTTGTGAAAGCTGCAAGATGCCTCTTTATTATGATGCACCTTCAAAGCAGATCCAGTGCTCAGGTCCTTTAGATGTTACCGGACTGCTTATGTTATGCAAGTACTAAACAGTTCTTAAAAAATGTATATATACTTGCTCTACAAACTGAAAACAGTTAATTTACTACCCATAGCTATTTAAATACAGAAATTTAAACAGGCTTCATTCCTGATCTCCTGGATCAGGATCACTTTCTACAGTTAACACTCTGGGTGTCCAACAGCAGCTCTCACTCCACACAAACACACAAACTCCTACAGCAACAGGCACAGATGAAAACTTATAAAAAATAACCAAGATGAACAGGAAAAAAAAAAAAAATCAGTTCAAGCAGCTTTATAATGCAAGATTCTGATTAAAGTGGAGATAGTAAAACAGGCAGCAAGACTGAGATATGACAGTCATTTTACCTCTGCTCATGATTGCATCGAAGGCACACCGATGACCTTTGAGCCAGTTCAGAAGCTGTCCTTTATCTGTGAAAGTTCAAGTCAATTGTGCTTTGAATAAATACTTCTCTGTAGTTATACTTGAACTGCTGCATTATATACTAAAAATACAGAAAGTGTCCATGCACAGCCCTGAAGCACTTTGAGTATAGCCCTTGCCAGGTCAACTCATGGGTCACAGAGGTCATAGGCATCACCAGCACACAGAGATGGCAGGCACACTCCCACAGAGACACAGCATCCAGATCACCACTGGCCAGACGGAGAATCGGTATGGAAGAAGGATGGAAAGCAAAACTTGCTTGTAGGAGTTCAGCATTCAAGGTTACAGCTGCAGAACCCCAACCAAGCTACTGTGATAACTGGCAGGTGCCTCTGCTAGGACAAGTTCCCTACTTGGAGTTCATGGATGGAGTCTAACAGGACTCTTCAAGGAATAATTCAGAGAGCAGCTGAGCTAGTTACTAGTCATTTGCCTTGTTGTTCATTTGTGGTTGTCACTGCGTTCATTCTTAAAAATCCCTCCCTTAAGCTTTAACAGAAAAAAAAAAAAAAAAAATCCAGTGCTTAAGACAGAGACCAGCAACTGAATTTTGTAAGGCTTTGGGCTGACTCTTACTGGAGCACAGCACTGCTTGTACAACGGGCTTCCCAGTGCCCTCGGCACACTCAGTACAACAAAAGCTGTACAGATCACAGCAACCCTGAGATAATAAAAGTATAAAGGAAGAGACGGAATAAATGTGAGATAAGTATGATAATCTTGCCACCTAGAATCTGAGATTCTGAGAAGGACACTCTTGCTAATTACAGAACAGGAGCAGCAGTAGAAAACAAAAAAGTAAGTCAGTATATTTGTGTTTTTCCTTTGTTTTACACACACACTCCCCTTAATTGGTATCAGTGCAGGCTTCCCTGCAGAACTATCACTAGTGTTAAAAATCAGATCTTTATAATCTTTGTGTCTGTACAAAGTACAGCTGGAATTGATTTTGATCTCCCAAACTGACTGCAGAAAGGAAAGTCTTCCTCTCCCTTCTGCGTAGGTCACCCCTCCTAGATCCCCTCCCTCCTAAGAAGCTTGTAAGAATTAAAAGCCCTGATTAAACGTGATCAACTTGAGATTAGTTTTGTCATCTTCTTCCAGAAAAGAAAAACCCGAACAAAAAAAAAGGCAAAAAAACCAAAACACACAATCAACGCCTCACCCACCCCATAAACAATAGTTCCATTTAAAAAAATAAATAAATAGTGTGTATATTTCATGCTGAAAAAAAAGTCACAGAAAGGATTCATTTTGGTTTTCCCTCCCCCAAACACGACACCAGGCATTTTCTCCCCCCTCCCCTGACGTAGACACGATGGTACATCCAACCATGTGCATCTGTGTTCAAAATGAGTTTCTACTCCTGCACGGTCCCACATGCATCAGGGAGCATCCAGCTTAGCTGCTAAAGCAGAGCAAAGGCTTTCAGGTTTTGGGTATGGTCCCTGCCTGTTCCTTTGGTCCGTCTGTTAAAAGGCTCCTTGCTGCTCCCAGGTCTCTGCTCTTGTCTGTCTCCGTTAAAACACGCCCTGGTCCCCACGTTCCCGGTCACTGGAGCTTCGTACCCAGCTTGCGCTGTCTGTTCCTGCAAGGCAACACAGGCACAGGTGACACAGGGACCCCGACCCCATCCCAGGGGGCTGCAACAAACCAGGGGGAAATACAGGAGGATTAAAGTAAGGCTCTGCTTAGCTCACACAAAACTTGAGTGCCCCCGCCATACCCACCAGGCAGATCAGCCCTTCCCACTCTCCACGCTCCTAGAATATCCACCCCATCTTCAGTGTACACAAGCTCACACGTGGATGCAAGACTATAAACAACTGCCTGCAAAAACCGTGGGCCAGGGAGCTGAAATGCTACTTAAATGAGATTAATTTCTTGAATCACACTCTCTCCAGACTCACCTTTCAGATGCAGCAGTTAACCCACAACTTGATATTTCTTTACTTCGAGCTATTCTACCCAGAGCAGCCGAAAATTATCAGCTACATATCAGAAAATTAATTAATAACTGCATCTGAAAGGTCAGAGCAGCAACTCCCACTCCCAACAGAACTTACCTTGCTTCTGCTCTTGTGACTGTGTATTCAAACCACAGGATGTTAGGAATGAGACTGGTATCTCGGATTAAAAAGAACTCTGAAATTGGCCTGAGAACAGACAATGTGGTAGAAAGGGGAAAATAATTAGAGACTCTACTGCAATTTTGATTTTTTTTTTTAAAAAAAGCACAAAGCCTGCTCCAGTTAACAGTATTATTCTATCACTTCAGGCTGTGAAAAGGATTCTTTGTTACATTTAATCAAAAACATTTTTTTCTTTCCTTATACAGTATTTCCAGACTATATTATATGTAAATGGCTCTGCAATTTCACTAGGTCATCAGACATTCATTAAGAAAGGTCTGCTGTTCATCTTGCAAAGCTCCTCTAGCATGCTGCCACACCTCACAGCTTTAGTAGGGCTTTGCAAAATGTAGCAATTGATTGAATTCCCTCTTCTCCACCCATATCAAGGACACATGATCCTTTCTATATATGCATGCACAAGAAAACATGGACGAACAAAGTAGGTTACACAACAGCCAGTATGCAAAACTGGGACAGAGCCCAGGAATTCTCATTTCTAACATCAATAACAAACCTCCACAGAATGAAGAGACTTACCACGCAGCTATCCTCGGGAAGAGGGGCGTTAAGATCTCCTGTGTGAAGGCAAACCAGGCTATGGCCATGATGCTTCCTGCCACACCTCCATATAGGACTTGGCTCCAGGTGTGGTAAAGCAAATAAACCCTGCAGTGGAAGAGAAGAGTCACCAGAAGGCTTTAAAACAAAAGGAGGCAAGACTCAGGAGCTGAGGTGTCACTGGACCCACAGACATGGGTGCAAGTTAACCTCCAGATGTTAAAAGTGGGTATTTTTTTTCCTAAAAAAGCTAGCAAAAATAGTGGGGGGAAAAACGGGGGAAAATTCTTCCCTGCTACAGCAGTTTCAGCTTGGAGCACTTCTAGTTTGAGCTTAACTCAATAACCCTCCATATTCTCCTTCATCCATCATTGGATCAGCTGAAGCACTAACACAGTTAGTTCTCACAAGAGACTTTTCCAAAGGCAGTAACAGAAAAAGTCCCCTCCAGGCCACCAAAGCTGGGGCTGAAAGGCTTTTAAAAATATGGACAGCATTTTTTTTTGTGATTTTGCTGTTCTCCAATGTGATGGGCACAGAGGTTGCATGACCAATGTGCTCACTGCGACTGCAGCCACTCAGAGCTGCACTGTTGACCTGCTAAATGTGTGCACAAACTACATTCAAAGTTCTTTTCACCCATATATCATCTTATCTGACCTTCAGTCTAACATAGGCCACTTGATTTCCTCTAATTTTGTTTTAATTAGACCATATACCTCTGACAAATTTGTCCTGTCAGGATTTTAAAATAATTAGCAATAAGTAATCAGCTGTAGTGTACAGTCAACTGTGCCAACAGGTAATTACTTTCCTGTGGAAAATGTGACCCTATTTCTAGCTGGAATTTATCTGTTTTCCCAATCACTGGAGCTCACTTTACATTTAATCTAAAGAGAAAAAAAAAAAAAACCATGATCAAAGTTCCATTTTCTTCATCCATTTTAATACAACTAAATCTTGCAAGCCAACAGCTATAAACGCTTTTATTAACAAATGCTCAAGCAAAACAACGGGATTGATCCACATGCTGCAGATGCTGGTGGTGCCAAGGCATGGGGCAATGTTTCCACGATTAGTGCAGAAAAGAGGGCGAGGCAGCAGGGCTGGAGCACAGCACTGGAGCCCATGGGGAACTGGCACAAGCTCAGCTGATTTGGGGTTTTGTAAAAGCTTCTGTGCAGCATGACACACATAGCACCTTTGTTTATTGGGTCTCATGGCAACACTTCTACAAAGCTCTGACTCGTACAGCGCAGTGGAGAATTAGGTGGGAAAGGCAGGATAAGGAATGCCAGGGCTGCTGGGCTGGGACAGGCCACGGGGCTCTACGAGAGCAGAAGACAAACAGTTGCTCCATACCTACTATATGAGACTAGCAAAGCCACTGTGACGAGGCAGATGGACAGCACATGTCGCCATAGTAAATCCAGAAACCTCGCGTTGTTTGTTTGGTGCATTCTGAAAGAGATGGAGAGCCATTAGCACAGGGCAGGGAGCTGAGCAGTCCTGACCTCCCTCCCTCTGAAACCCTAGGAAAGCTCTACTCCAGTGGGGTCATGGGCAGCTCGATCCCATCCCAGCAGCAATCTGTCCCACTGGCAGCAGTTAAAGAGCAGCCAGGAAGCCACATGTGTATCCCTCCAACTGTGAACAGGGATTGCTGTGATGGAAGGCAGGATGCTCACACTGATGTGAGAGGCATGTGCTGAGCATATGCAACAGGGAGCCAAGACAGAGTCCTTCCATCACCCACAGAACCAGGAGGAACTCTGAGTTTTGTCTTCCTCCACACATAGAGCCACAAGACAGAGCCATGCCCCAGCAAGAATTTTGTTAAAGCACAGGTAAACCCAGTACTTGGTAAGGGAGGTCAACTAGAAAGTCATGCAAGTAGACAGCAGGTATTATCCAAAGGATTACAGATAACCCCACTGAAACTGAGACTAAATGAGAAAGCAGCTCTTTATTTCTCTACCCTATCCCCCACCTCTTCCCTCACAGCTTAGAAAAAGAAAACTGGGAGACCTTTGCCCTGAAAGGTAAAAGGAAGCCCACTCACACCCTCTAGTTTTCAGCCATGGTAGCTCCAGCCCTACATTCAGATTGAGACAGACATGCTCCAATCCCACCTGAGCCACAATAAATTGTGCAGGTCCTCAGATTTAATTCCATTATCCCACTCAAGTGGCACCAAGCAAGGGAGCCACCCATTTCAGGTGTTTCAACATATTAACAGCCAAAACCTGACCTGGAATTTTTACCTTAAATAAAGGAACAGAAAGGAATACACAGAGAAAAACCACATGAATTGGGAGTGGCTGGACGGCATCCCATATTTTGTGGTCACTGTTGAATGGGCTTCTGGGAAGAGAAGAAGAAAGAGTATGGTCAAGGTATGGTCAGCAGCTGGAACACTCCAGATATGAAGCCAGACCACGCTGCTGGAGCGTGCACAGAGTTCACAGGACATGTCCCTGCTCAGGCAGCTCTGCCAGCCTTTTTACACCCAAACATCCACAGCCAACCTGAGGCAAAGGGGGAAAAACTCTCTAACCCCACCCAGTCAGCATTCCACCCAAAACTCCCCTGACACCACCACACTCATGGTCCATACCCTACCTTCGCATGGCCGAGGCTCCCGGATTACATTTTTTATTAACCAGTTCACTCCCTCGTTGAACACCAGCCCTCCCAAGAAAGAGATCTGTGAAAGCAAGACAGCTGTGTCATCCCCTCTAAGAGATCCTTCTACTTACCAGGCTCTCTCTGTTGATAAAACCCCAAATATTATGTTTCTAATTTTCTCTTTTGACTACTAGAGTTAAAACGAATGGCTTCCAAATTCTATACCTGAGGAAGAAAAGCAACCAGCAAGTGCAGAAAGTGACCTTTTTAATAGGGCAGGTTTTCAGGACCTGGCTTTTCCCAATGACCAACAGGGGGAGTGCAGACACTGTTATTTCGGTAAATAGTTTAAAACAAAGGTGACTTTTTAGGCTTTCTGGCTTTTCCCTCTATGAATATTTTCATCTTGAAGCTGGTGTCTAAGATGAATTCACATTCTGAGCTAAGCCAGACCTGGTAGCATTTATTTTTACTCTTCAACTTCACAGTTCATACACCTCCCCTAAATTAGTCCTGCTGCTGTGACCAAATTCCCAGCTGGTGATGACACTCTGCCTCCTTAGCACTCACTCCCATTCCACATGATGAAGCAATTTTTCACTCCACATCCTGAGGCACAGATCAGGCTGCTGCAAGTCATCCAGTGTCTCTCTCCAGCCCAGTGGTGACTTTCCACATGAACAAGGAATTAGCCTCAACACTTGCCTCATGACCAACACCAAACAAGTCCCTGTATTGAGAAACCTATAAATCTGTGCAATAGTTACTGTGGCTTCTTCTCTCTTTTGGGCCAACTCAAAACCTTTGAGATGCCAAAACTGAACAGCTGCCTTCCCCAGTTAAAAGTTCTATTCCCAGGTCCCTTGGGCCACTGGTTCCCATGACACTGTGGCCCTATATTCAAAATGTGCTGTCAAAATCCTTCCACTGGCTCCTGTTTTATCTGTTTACTGAGGGCAAATGTTACAAGAGGTTTATATATCCTAGAGGGAGTTTATCCATGACTCCGATTATCAACTACCTGGCAGAGTAGATAGAATGCATTGTAAGAATTTGTAAGAAACAAGTCTCTTCTGCCCCTGGTATTCAAATCACATTTGGAAAGCAGCCCTTAAAGACAGATCCACTCTCTTGGAAAGCTGTAGGTTTTATTTTTATCCCCTTTTCTGCCTCAGTAGTTCAAAGAAAGTGCATCCCCCTGAGTTACACACACCATTTCCTGCATATGATGCCCAGTGTTATGATCATACTGGATCTTGGGAGTGTTCCCACTCTGCAACAGTATTCTGTACTTCCTCAGCCATCTCCCTCGATGGTTCTGGACAGATAATGTCCAAAACACACCAGAGTAACAGAAGTCAGCAAAGGCTGAGCAGCCTTTTAACCTGGTCCAGGTGCTAAGCGTCTCCTGCTGTTCCCTGACAACAAGATGGCTTTCTTCACCTTGCTCCTTGCAGAGAGAAAAAGAAGTGTGACTACAGGAGCCCCAGGTGACAAAGGAAAATACTTTTGTCATAAGGAGAAGCCAGGAAGGCAGAGAAGGACTCACCGTGTGAAGCTCTCTCTTGAATATGATGAGTGTTACAAAGCCAACAATAATGAATATCGGACCAAGACTCAAATAAGCTAAAAGCTGGCCAGAGAAATCACCTGGGCAAACAAACAAGAGAAACAAATCAGTTTGAACTTCACAGGTACTTGGTCGCCACCACATCGTGGGTCAGTTAGAGCCCTGCATCACAGAGCAGAGGGGCAAACTCAGCAGTGCAGCAAGTCCCTGTGTTCCAGAATGACAGAGGAGCTGAGGCAGGGACACAGCAGTGCTTCCATGCAGGTTCAAAATCAGGGATGAAAGGAGCCCGGAATCATTCATCAGAGATTACTGCCACCCAATTTACAACAATAACCATGGGTGTGGGCCCAGAGCCACTTTAATCCAACATGAGCACAGGCTTCTGCAAAAGAGGCAGCATCTTTCCCTTCCCCTCATTCCTATTTCCTCTCTGTGCCAGCAAACAATCCCCATACAAATCCTTTCCCACTCCCTCACTAAAATGGGTTAGTTTTCAGCTGGATCAGCTTCCTAATCTGTCTCACCATGTGTCTGCACGAACACTAGCATTAGCAAAATGGGAAGGAAACAAATAGCTAAACATAGCAGGAGATGTCAGGGAAATAAAGGAGAATGCCTTTTAAACCAGTAGGCCCACTTGTACCACACACAAGGAGATTTGGGCCTCCAACCCAAATAATTAACACTCTAGTTATTCCCCAGGGAGAATCGGGGAGCAGCAATGGGACCTCACAGAGGTCATATGGTCCCTCAAAACCTTTATTCTGAATTACAACAGACACAGAAGTGAGTGGCAACAGTAAGGAGCAGCTGTGCATTTTGATCCAAGTTTCTCCTGCCCCGCTTCCCCGAAAAGGGACACATACAGAAGTATTTGGAGAAAATATATCAGCACAAATTCCGAGGAAACAAAAAATTATCAGAGTAATTTTGCTCCAAGATCAGCAATTCATATCAGAAGAGCAAGGACTGTCTGCCAGAGAATCTTTAAATACAGAAGTCACCACAAACTTGCTGTATAAACTCAGCAAGCAACAGAAGAGATGGGTACTTTCTGTATCAGTTCTCAAGAGACCAGATCCTCTCCATCCCATTACTGAACACAAAAGGTTCAGCCCCCACAAAAATTTGTCCTTCTTCCCTCTTCTCAAAAGCAAACAGGATGCCTCTGCAAGGCTGAGCATTGGACTCATTCCTAGATCAATTCCACTGCAAAACACTGAGTCTCCCCCGCCCACAAACACACATTTCAAAGCAGCACTTGGCAAAAAGGACTTTAACCTCGGCCTCCGAGTGCAGGAACTGATAAAAAGAGAAGTTATTGCCCCTTTACAATAAAGTTCATGCTGCTGATGTTACTGCCACATAGTTGTTGTTACATCAGGTATAGTGCATGGAAGCCTCTGGAATTCCAAATTCTGGGTTAAATTTGGGAACCAGCAACATCATCAGCAAGGATTATTAGCAAGAGTTAGGTGAAAGGAGGAAGATATGGAGGACAAAACCCCTAAGCACACAGGGTTTCTACTGAAGTGAGGTTCTACTTTGGTTTTAACCTAAAAAGTATTGGAAGACACTGAATTTTAAACTTTTCTTGCTCCATATGGCAAGTTTGTCTTGCATCAGGTGAGTTCCAAATGCTCCCAAAGCAATGAATTATGGTAACACAATGGGGATGTAAGTGACAGTACCAGTTATCTCGCAATAGAGAATCAAGCCCCTTCAGGTTTTACATAAATCACAAATTCTCAACAAAATTGTTTCTGTCATCAATGATGAGGGAATTCATGAGACAAGCCACCTTGTCAAGAGACAATTAAACTACCCTGAAAGCCTTAGGAATACTTTCCAATAGTCTCAATTCCAGCACTACCAAATAAAGAGAGCTCATCATCAAGAAGTCACCATGTTTCAGATCATTCACTCTGTTAATCCACGGTACATAAAGGCCTAGCACTTCCACACTAAAAGCCATAATTTTGTCAAGTAGAAACCAAACCAGATTATTTATCTTCTCAATGGGTTCTATTTCTTGTGCAGATGGTAGAAAGGTACTTAAGCAAATAGTCTTCTAATTTAAATAGGATCAGCAGTAACAAACTCAAAATCCTCCGTTATATTACATGGTAACATTCCCAAAAAAATCAAATCACCCAGACTTCACAGGCACAAAACCCACACCTGAGAGGGGAACCAGACACCATCACTCCCAGATGTGCCTACAGGCACCAAGTTCTCTACTCAACCTTAACACAAAAGCTCCTCAAATATTTCAGCTGTCCATTTAAAACAGAGCAGATACCATTAACAATACTTCAAGTTCCTGTGGCTAACGGGAGTTAAGGAGAGTCACATTCTGGAGCCACTTTTTCTACAGAGGAGGCAAATAAACAGCTGGGCACTAACTGAAGGTAGCACTGGAGCTACCCCGGGAACACACTAATGCCATCACAAACGGACCCCCTGGATCAGCAGCTCAAGGCAGATCTGCAGTAACTAAACCAGCTCCCAAAGGACTGGAAATCCCCAGCGGAGGAGGCAAAGTGAGCTCTGAGAGAACGGCCAATGCTGCTCAGCACGCAGTGCTCCAGGGGCCTTGGAGCGTGATTACTTCTGTCACTCCTGTCTCCTCACACACTCCACTGAGCTCTGAGACTTATTCCCAGGGAAAGGAGACGTGCAGGAGAGCCACAGTTTAAAGTCCCATCAGATCTAGCAAGCAGCACCCCTGCCTTTTTTTGTAAAAAATAATTTTCCTTTAATTTACTAAACGCGGGAATTTTAAAGTGGTTCCTCCAACCAGCAGGAGCAGAGACAAAATATCTGCAAAAATACAAAAGGAGAATCTACTTAATATATATCTTAGGCTTTGTTTAGTTTTAAATTCTGCTTTTTTGAAGTCCAGCTTTCCCTGGACATTATTTGGAGCTCAAAAAGCAAAAATATAGGATGCAACTACCTCATTTTTGGGCAGCCAAGAGATAAGTACGTGCAGCACTATACATAGCTCAGACATACGCTATTTTTTTCAGCCTTCATTCAGCATCTACTTCTGCTCCAATTCAACATTTTACCCAGCATCCTGTCAGTGGAAATAGCTGAGCTTCACCACATCTACTTAACCTGCATAGGATGTAAAAATGTGAATCAACAGCCCCCAACCACATCCTACCACAAGACCGAGCTTTGCCACCGCCACTTCCTATTGAAGGACCTATTTGTGGCACTGCCACTGGTCGTGTGTTCTTGTGCATATGTGCAAGTTGCACAGACAACATGCAGTGTGTGTGTGTCATGGGCATTTACATCACTAAATATTCATGATATAAAAGTCATTTCCTCTGCTTGTGCATATCCCCATAACACGAGCTGTGGAACAGCAAAGATATCTGCAGGAGGCTTTAAATTATGGCATAGAGGCAGGAATCAGACATAACTTCTGCAGGGAGATTAAACATAAACCCTGCACTAAAGCAGCCAAACAAGAATGGGATCTGCTTCTTCCAAGATATACTTAGTTATGGAATGAGCCCTGACTTGTGAGCTCCCACCCTGCACAGAATCACAGGAGGGTTATCAGAACAAACACTCCTATAGGAGCTGCACGTGCTGACACTGAACAGCAACAAGAACTGCTGAGCCAAAGCACAGACACAGCACCAGCACCTTTGAACCTCTTCACCCACTGATTCTGCACACCTGTCCCTCCAACTCTATCTGGCTGTAGAAAACATCCTGGAGAAACTGGGAAAATGGGAATATCCTCTGTCATTCTGCAGGGAAAAGGTTTGGCACACCAGGTTTCTCTCCTTAAAGAATTTGTCCAGTGTGAGGAGGTCCAGAAAATCCCAGAGCTTTAAGAATCCCAGCTGCAGTGAAGAGAGGAAGTTTTCTTTCTTTTCTCCAAATAATAATAAAAAACCCAAACAAACCAGGAACTCAATGTTTCTTCAGTGAAACACCCTACAGACAGGAAGTCCCTGAAGATGAGTTTTAAGTCTGCAGCACAAAGTCATCCCATGCAAAGCAATGCATATGGGAAGAAACAACCCTAATTATACCCATGACATGACAGGATTTAGTTCAGTTGTTATCAAACAAAAACCCTCAGATTCAGCGTGTGCCAATACCTTCAGAGTAGCATCCAGTGCTCTGCAGCAGTCAAAAAGCAAGAAGAACATTTTTAAGAGCACAACAGAAGTTACTGTTACAGCAGTACAAGAATTTATTATGCAATTCTGGTGTCACCAGCTAAAAAGGGAGAGTACACACAGAAAAGGCAAATAGAATGGGGACAAAGATAAGTATGTGACAGCAGCCATTCAGAAAACATCAAATAAATCAGATTTTCAGCTGAAAAAGGAAAACAGATGATACAAAAATTCCATAAAGTCATGAATTATATAGAGAAACTGACAGTAAACAATTGCTGCTTCTCACTGCACATGAGAGTGTTTGATGAAATTACTGAGCAGTGGACTTAGAAAAGAAACAACAACCACATTAATCTACAAAGCTCAGTGCCAAAGATACTGCGAGATCCAAAGTGGAAATGGATTCAAAGAACAATTAGAGATACAGCTTTTATACATCCATCAAAGGACTTAACAGTCCTGATGCAATCACCAGCTCATTACTGGAAGGACGTTGGGAAGAAGGATTATTCCTGCCTACCAGCAACCTGACACTATGCCAGATCATTCCTTGGTCTCACCAAAGCAGAACTGCTAATATGAAATGTTCCAGGATCAAAAAATTCTGAAAGCAGCATCAGGATGATATTTTTACAGGCTGTCCTCTGCAGCAGCGTGCTTTAGCACACCCAGGCAGCACTGCCATGGCTGATTTTTTTCTCTCTATGTTAAATCCCAACATTCCCTATGGGGAGTATTTCAGTCAGGTCCCCAAGATTCTGTTCCTCAGACCAGTCTGCAGTTGATTACCACAGTGTTCATCTGCTGTTTCTCATTTATTCTGCTCAAAGTGGACATCACAGAAAGCCCTGGAGAGCTGTGCAGCCACACAAGCAACTAAGGATGGATTTGATGTATCACTATTGATAAGGAACCATTAGATCAGGACAGGGAGCACCTTTCTGGAGACATCTCTCCCCTTCACAATTAGAAACAGAAGCCCAGTTCCAGGCTTCGTCTGCCAAGCATGTATCAGCAGTGACAGCTTTTTACCTGGTCCTAGGGAGCAGGACCATCACCCATGGCAGATGAAAGTTGGAGTGGCAGCAGTTCTGCACTGGAAATCTTTTAAGATATGAGATTTTCAGAGGTGGTTGCCACAGTGGCTCAGCAGCCTCTGGGATCAGCCAAGAGCTGAAGCTGTTTGCCACAGAGCAGTGCATGACATGCCAAGACAGCTTAATAATTGATGTTGGTAAAAGCAGGATCTATTTCTCATTCCGACCCCTCTCAGCAGCACAGGGCTACATTAACTCCAGTGTGCTGAGCATGCTGCCAAAATCACTCCTTTATAAATATACATTATCTAGGAGCTTTATGGACCTGGACTTTAGATGTGCCCAGACTGAACATAAACAGCTTTCTAAACAAAGGTAAGAGCACTTTCCCCAAATTCAGGCAAAAGCATCAGACCTACTATCTTACTGCAAGTCATTTTTTTAGACCAAAATGTTGTCTACCTTGACTTAGTAAAGCCTTTGACACTGCTTCCTGCAGCATCCTCCTGGAGAACATCCAGGTAAAAAACCTGTCCAGGCCCAGATTGGTGGGGAATGGAGCTAAATCCAGCTGGGGCTGGGCTCAGTTCTGGGCAGGTTCTGTTTCATATCTTTATTACCAATCTGGACAAGGAGATCGAGTGCACTCTCAGACAGTTCACTGATGAGACCAAGTCTCCCTGTGCCGGACACTGCGAAGGCCCCAGCTCAAATCCTGAGGTCAGTTTTGTGCCACTCACAACAAGAGAGACAATGAGGGGCTGGAGCACGTCCAGAGAAAGGAATGGAGCTAGGCAAGGGTCTGGAGCACTAAGAGCAACTGAGGGAGCTGGGTGGACTCAGCCTGGAGAAAAAAGGAGGCTCGGGGGGACCTTCTGGCTCAGCACAACTCCCTGACAGGAGGGTGCAGCCAGGGGATGGGCATCAGGCTCTGCTCACAGGGAACAAGGGACAGGAGAAGAGGAAACAGCCACAAGTTGCACCAGAGGAGGTCTAACTTGGATATTAGGAAAAGCTTCTTCACATAAAGTGTTGTCCAGATGTGGCACAGCTGCCCAGGGCAGTGGTGGACTCCCCATGCCTGGATGGATTTAAGAGCTGTGTAAATGTGGCACTTGAGCATGTAGTTTAGTGGTGACCTTGGTACTGCTGGGGGAACAGCTAGACTCTGTGTTTTAGGGGCTTCTCCAACTTAAATGATTCTATGAAAATAAATTAACAAACTTTTATACCTCCAGCTGTTTTATTGTTTTAGTCCTTTGTCTCTACATTATAGGCTTCCACCTATGTTACATTATTAAGCCAATATAAACACAGTGCCCATCCCCTCCATATACAACCCTAAGCTGGGTAGTGATTTACCCCTCCACACAATCATCTCCTCCCTTTGCCTGTTTAAGGGCTCTCAATGCAGAGAGAAAATAAACGGGTTATGTTACATTGTTCAAGATCTGACAGATAACCCTTGTGCAGCAATTTCCACCACCTTCATTTCCCAAACCAATCCCAACAAATGGAGCACAGGACGCTCTGTGTATACTGCCAGGTTCAGATAAGATACAAAGATGAATATATCACTACTACTGGCAAGATAATTTACCATCTCTCCCAAATTGACACATTAATATATTTGAGAAAGGGGATGGCAGAAGAGCTTACAGTGTGGAGGAAAATGTAAGACAGAAAAGGAAATGCCAGTATTTCACATAAAGCATCACAGAAAACTATGAAACAGCCATAAGGGGGAGGGCCAAGAAATAATGTATCTCCAGTGCCAGATATCTTTTCAGTGTTGTCACATTTCAAGTCTTCCAGCTAAATTGGCACTTTCAACCCAGAAGATCCCTAAGCACTTTAAAAGCTTTAGGAATTGCACTACTGAGAGGAGCTTTCATCAGGTACAAAAATCCAGCTACTGAAACAGGACATACAGCAACACTTCATGGCAAGCTGGGGGCTTGCTAGAACTGGAAATATTGAGAATAGAGTTTAGACAAGATTTGGATTTTGAACAGTTAATACTAACACTCCGACACTTGACTTTTCTACTATCTCTGACTGTAAGAAGCACACAAACCCAGCACAGCACAAAGCACCAGAGGAGCTCCAAAGGACCACGGGTACTGATGGGGCACAGTTTAGAAATATGCCAGCTGAACACAGACCCATTTGCTCTTGCACATTGACACATCAGGAATTCATTCCACCTGCGTCCAGCTGCTGGTGTGCAGGATCTTTGTGGATCATACCTGTCCCAGCTGGAACAGCATCCCGCACTCAGGCACCAATTGGTTCTCAACACTGCCAAGACCCAAACCCACCCTGCCAAGAGCTGAGCCACAAAACATCCCGTGCCTGAAGTCCTCGGGGCATTCCCCTCAGCGCTGACTGACCAAAGCGCTCCCAGAAAAGCCACCAGATCCACCTGGGACAGGGACACTCTGTCACCCCCACTGTCAGCACAGCCACCAAACTTCCCTAGCAACCGAGCCCACCTCGTGGGACACAGCCACCCCAGCACATCCCCGCTCCCTGGGGTGTCACGACAGCCCCCAGAGTCCGCTCGCACGGTGACACACCAAGCCAGACGCCCAGCACACGGAACACGGAGGTGACACGGAGCACAGCACGCTGCTGGGGGAACTGCACACCGTGGGTGGGACCCTCGCCTCGAAGCCAGGGGCAGCACACATGGCCAGAGGGCTGCAGGGGCGGCGAGGCGGCGGTGTGGAGCGGGCAGGGCGGCAGTGGAGGGCCGGGCGGCCCCGGGACCCCCGGGACGGAGCCGCCCTCCTCCCCATTCCCGATCCCCGACCCCCCCGCAGCCCCCACCGCGCATGCGCAACGCCGCTCCCGCCGCAGCTCCCGATCTCGCAGCGAGCCTCGCCGCCCCGAGCGCGCACGCGCACCCCACCGCCTCAGCGCTGCTGCTCAATGGCTCACTATTTGGCAGCCACCAGCGCGGCCCTCGGCGGTGCTGCGGGAAAGAGCCCGCCGCACCTGGAGGCGCGGCGGGGAAGCCCGGCGGCGGCGAAACGGAGCGTTACCTGCAGGATACTCGACGTGAGTGAGGGAGACCGGCCGCCACGGCGCGGGCAGTGAGCACTCCCCGACTGCGGCCATCTTACCCGGATACCGGGCCGGGCCGCTACGGCCAATGGGGACGCTCTTGAGGGGCGGTGCGGCCAATGGGCGGGGGCGCGGGGAGCGGCGGGCCAATGGCGGCGCGCGGCAGGTGAGGCGCCGGGCAGCCCAGCACCGCCCAATTAAACATCCAGCCCGGGGAGCGCCTCAGCCAATCGGCTGCCACCACCGCGGCCCGCCAGTGGGCGGGCGCAAGGAGCGGCACAGCCAGTCGGAGGAAAGGCGGGCGGCAGAGCGTTTCGTCATTGGCCAGAAGTGCCGTGCGGATGGGCCAATCAGCAGCTTGCCCTGGCGCCAGTTCTCAGCCAATCAACAGCGGCGCTGGCGCGGCGGGTGTGGGGCGCTGAGGCGGGGGTTCGGCGGGAAAATGGCTGGGTTGGGCTCCCCTCAGACTCCAGCGAGAATGACCTCAGCTCCCCTGACATCCCTGCACCCCGGCGCGACCCTCTCCAGGTTCCCCTCACACCTCGGTGGGAACAGCCCGGGCTTCCCTTACATCCTGCCGGGGACAGCCCGCGGGTTCCTGGTCTGGTGCCGGCCGGTCTGCTTTCACACCCCGCTGCAGCCGTCTCAGTAGCTGTTAAAAAGAAAA
>WEKY01013316.1:304947-323235 GCA_013390045.1 Picathartes gymnocephalus | reverse complement strand
AAAAAAAAAAAAAAAACACCACCGAAATACATGCAAATATATGGATTTAAGTGAGAATCGTTCGTTTTTAAAGGGCATTACTATTCAGCTCTACACCACAGCATCACTGCGCTACCCTGCGCACATTTCTATGCGCCGCACACAAGAGTAATTCGCTGATAACGCCCAAGCTCCGTTGAAAATGCATATTTGGATTTTTTTAAATAACACTTAGGAATCACATCTAGCTCTCTAAAGGACGAGCAGCTCCCGTGTGGATGCGCACACGTGAAAATAAAAGCCTGGAATAAAGTCATCGAATGGCAGAATGGTTTGTTTCAGAAGGCACTTCAAAGCTCATCCCATTCCACCCCTGTCATGGGCAGGGGACACCTTCCACTATCTCAGGCTGCTCTAAACCCCGTCCAACCTGGCCTTGGGCACTTCCAGGGATGGGGCAGCCACACCTTCTCTGGGCAACCTGTGCCAGGGCCTCACCACCCTCACAGGGAACAAATTCTTCCTAAGTCTTGGCAGAAAACCCTTTAAAGATTCTGCAAAGGCCAGGCAACACTTGGTCCAGATGATACTTTTTTTTCACTCCCAAATACCTTCAACTACTGAAATCACCCACTTTGAAGACCAAGCCAAAGAAATGTTCCTATATGTGACCCCAGAAATAAGACTTACCTGGGCAGCCTGAGGAAAGGCAGAACATGGAGCAGCATTGCACAGAAAAGCTTTCAGAAGGCAAATCCACCTTCAGTCCAAACAACCAAAGTTAATTCAATATATAAAAAAATAAAACTTACAGCAAAATAAATATGCAAGAGCCCCGCAACAAGTGATCAACACAGGCAGGCGGTTGCTTTTCATTTGCGTCAGGGAAGTACACAGACCAGGATTTCTATCCCGCAAATTAAGATTTCAAAAAGGGTAGAAAACTCCTTTTCCTGCAGTTGCAATATACCTGCTTCAATTATGATTATGTCCCATTAATTTCAACAAGCTCTTCATAGGTGACATTCTCCCTGGCATTTCAAGAAGTAAAATAGCATTAAAGTCTTATTATTTGGAAAGAAAGAGAAAATATTTACTGCAGGAGCTCAGTTCATCGCAGAAGACAGCTATGAAGGAGCATGAGTGATTTACTGCTTTCATTATTCAAGTTAAATAAATCTCCTCCTTTCCAAGCTATTGAAGGTAGAGTTATGCTGGCAGAGTGGATTACATTTGATCTATGTACCATGACAAGTACTGAAAATTGTGGGCTTCATTGCTGTATTCACCCACTCCTTCCTGAACAGGAGAAAAAAGTGTCAATACATGGAGCAGCCTTTGCTCTGTGCCTCAGCACAAAAAGCACAAAGCTGCTCTGGAGCTGTAATGAGTGTGGAGTCTGACTCCATGGAAACTGAGATAAACTCCTTTTAACTCTCTCAACTAATGATCAGGGTGTGGCGTGAGACAAAAATTTTCCTATCCATGAACATTTTATTTGCATATATCTGAGTTCATGACAGGCTTGCATTAATGCTCACAGAGACTCGTTTTTACTTTTTTTATTTTTAAGCGTAGGGATGAAATTTTAATCACTGTGGAAGAAACAGCCAATCTGATTCAGTCTGGTTTCTCTATCGTTTGAAAATCAAAGTACTTAAATCCACTGTATTTGTTTCAGAAAAGCAAGGAGGTGATTTCCTTGCCTTGCTCAGCAGATAGGCAGCTCTGATACCAACCCACAGGCTTTAGTCTGGGTTTCACAGAGTTTGGGAAGCTGATAAGTGATACAGGAACTTGGACAATGTTTAAGAGCTTCTGCTCCTCACTGGGATTTCTGTTATCTCTTCATCGCAGCCTACTCACACCACACCCCAACACAGCCAAACCACCACAGAAAAATCTGAAAAATGAAACCCCAGTTTCCAACCACGGCTCAAAATACAAGGAATTTTGTTTACTTTATAGCCCTCTTCATCTGTGGACTTGTCAGTAGACCCAGGATGACTCCCAATGCAATCAAACCCTTTAACGTTACATTTAAACCTTTAGAGTTCATCATTTTAGCCCTAGGAACAGCAAGCCTTGTTTGATACCATCACTAGCAGCAGAGGTGCCACCACAACTGTCACCTAAATCAGAAACCAAAGACTGAGTTTCTAGCATGTTTCACCAGGAAATTTAGGAACAAAAACCACAATCATGAAGGAAAGTTTTATTTTACTTGTAATGCCCACATCCTAAGATTAAAGAAATTTTTAAAAAATTAGCTGCAAAGAAAAAGATAGAAGCAAAACAACCGATTTTTACACCTTTAGGAAATCAAGAAAAAAACAGGCACAAGTTTACATTCATTAGTTTCAGATATGGCAGAGGAATGTTCTACTGAAGAGGGATAAATAAAATCCTGCTTTCCCACCTCCCTATATGAGACAACACAAGTCATGCTCTTCAAAGCCACACTGATCTTGTAGATACAAGGCAGATTTTTCCTCATAGTTTTTTTATTAATGTGCTTTAAAGATCATAAAGACCCTCCTAGAGCCATTTGGCATAGTCTCTACATACATACTAAAGTACCGAGGATGTACTTTAACCTCTGATGAAGCTTGTTAAAACCTCCACATAAAAAATGAAAGTCATGCATATTTTAAATTCTGTTTAAGCATCAGACACTAGTGAGGGATTTTATTTCATAGCTGCTAAGCCACTTTAAATCCCCATCAGTGTTAAAATCTTGCAAGTGCCAGCCCAGGATGATTAACCCCTTGAGAATAAGGGTTCATCATAAAAAAAGGTGAATGTCTTATCTCAAGGGATTCTACCCGAATACACAGCTGCTACTAATACTGAAGAATTTCCTTTGCTAAACACAATATGCTGGGGAAGGGATTTTCTAGGGATCTCAGGAAGCCAGAGGGCAGGCAGGTGTTCCATCATACCCTTTAACTCTCCCTGCAATACAGGTGAGTACGAAAGTCACCTTTTGGGCTGGGCCCTGCTCTGGGTAGGATCAGTGGAAGCAGCCTGAGGGCTGCATCCAAAGGAGTTGAACACCGCAGGTCCCTGACACCACTGCTCAGGCCAGGGAAAGCTTCTTCCACAGGAACAGCTCCTGAGAACCTGCTGATCCTTAAAGCTCCCTTCAGAGGCTGCAGACACCTTTCTGCCTTTCCTCCTGAGCTACCCTGGGATTGGGGAGGGACAAAAAGCAGTGATGAAATGAGGGGGAGGTGTAGAGAAGTTTAACATCCATCCCAGTAAAGATAAAACCAGTTTGTCTCGGCAAACATCCTTGGCTGGTGCAGACCAAGTCACTGCTGGTGGGAAAAGGCAGAGAACTCGACCTTCCAAGAAGCTGCAGATGTTCCCAAGCCAGATTCCTCTTTACCTTCACTGGGAGGGCTGTGTAACCTACTTGCAATAAGGGCTAAGGAAAAGCATCAAGCTGTAATAAAACAGTCTTTCTTCATTTGATTGATTAGGAATTTACAATTTCTCAGCTTAAAAAGCCACAGTGCAAGTTAGTGTTTGCTTCAGGGGGACCCTGTTTCAGTATCCTCTCCTGCAAAAAGCCCAAAGTCAGTGGCCAGTGTTCTTGTCTATACACAACACAGGCAGGCTGCCCAAGCACTGAGGCCAAAAGATACTCAAAATAGTAAATAAATACACATAAAACAACACTAAAAATGAGAATTTAACAGCACTGATTGTTTAGAATTACAGTTCATCTCATTATATTAATCTTCATATTTTTGCATCTTTTTAACCACTATACAAAAGCTGCTGAAGTGACTTTCTTCTAAACCAGCCATACAAGAGCACAAAGCACTATCAATGTCATTTTTTTGGCAAAGTAACTTGCTTTCAGAATATATCATACTTTCCAATCACAGTTTACATGCAGCAGGTCTGTCATGCTAATACAACATCCTCCATTTCTTCTCTTCCTGCACACTGCCAGGAGCAAGACACGTCAGAGACCTTTCCTAGTTTCAACTGCTGTCTCTTAAATCCTTCTCATAACCGTTTATTCCATGCAGCCTCACTTGGGGCAGCTGCTCCTAATTTCTGCCTCAGCATTGTCCTGCTTATTGCATTAATCTGGTTCCAGGATAAGCCACATCAGTGCTTACAGAGCACCAGATGTTACTGTGCTCTACACACACCCCCCTGCAAACATCTCAGGAGCATTTCAAGGAATCACAGAACCATAGAATGGGTCAGGTTGGAAGGGACCACAGTGAGTCATCTGGTCCCACCTCCCTGCTCAGGGAGGGGTCCCTAAAACACATGGCACAGCAAATTTATCTGCTCCTCTTATGTCCTCCTGTTTACTTTTTTCTCTGTTTACTTCCTTCCTGTTTTTACCAGCAGAATCCACATTAGATGTCTGAAGAGGAAGAAAATATTTGTATTCTCCAAGCCCATGCACTGACTTTCCACTCATATGGCAATTCCATATTCTTACATATTTTTCCACTTGCAAAAATACGTCCAGATAAGCCTTATGCCTTTCACCTAGAGCAGACACAAGGGGTAACTAATCAGTCTGGAACAAAAACAGTGAGGCTCATGTTTTTGTGGAAGTCCTGAAGACCTCCTCATTCCAAGGGTTGGACATGGACCTATATGTGGGCTGAAACAGAAGGCGGCACAGGCTGCATCTCAACCTTTATCGGTGGTGTTGCATTCACAGAGGACTCAGCAAATCATTGCAAACCTCACACAAAAGCCAGGACTACCTAAAGTCAATGGCATGAAGCTGAGTCAGGAGAGGTTTAGGTTGGATATCAGGAAAAGTCTTTCTACCCAGAGGGCAGTTGGGCACTGAACAAGCTCCACAGGGAAGCAGTCACAGTACCAAGCCTGACAGAGTTCAAGAAGTTTGGACAACTCCCTCAGCACATGGTGGGAATGTTGGGGTGTCCTGTGCAGAGCCAGAAGCCAGACTCAATCCTGATGTGTCCCTTCCAACTCAGCATATTCTATTATTCTGTGATTTTTATGATTCTCTAAGTCTAGCACACTCCACTGCTGCTGTCCTACAAGAGTATCCAACTCAGCTCACATCCCAAAGCAGCCAGATTCCAGGTGCTGACTGGGCAGTCAGGATCACAGCATTTGAGAAGCACTACCATACACACACCCATTTGATCATGACCTAAAATTATGCTGTATTTCTTAGGACTGACAGACTGTAAAGAGTCATTTCATCTCTAGAAGCTTGATCCCAGCTCTCCAACTATCGGCACACATAACCTTACATCCAGCATCTACACCTCTCACTACCCTGTGCACAACAGCAATAGGCACCACATTATTACCCTTTCCCCCCTGCTTGTCCCCACACCTCCTACTCAGCAAAAGCTGCTGCTGGCTCATTCTGAAATCCAGCAAGGCACTTTGATGGATGTCAAAGACTTTGTGCAAACACAGGCAGGATGCAAATCCCCCCACTCCTCACACTAACCTGCCTTGGGGGCAAACATAGACCTCAGCAACCTCCTAAGCAAGGATGACCAGGACACAGTGCTCATCATCTGGTCTGCAAAGAGCAGCAACACCAAGGGAACAGACCAATTTCCCTAAAGTTTCAGACTGCTTACAAAAGTCTGCATTTTACTTCAGTGCTTTACAGAACTATTTCTTCCTCCCTGGGAAAGAGCTAGTCACATTGCATATGTTAACACACTTAAGGTAAAAATCAGCAGTAATTGATGTCTGTAGGAACACAGCAGAGAAGAACAGTAATGAAAATCCCAAAGCTAGCAAAGCCTCCTTAAGAAGCTAATGGTCAAGTGGAGAATTTACCAACAATATTCCTGTTCCCACACACGATCATAAACATCAGGGATTCACCTCCCAGAAAACACAAAGGCAAAACAGGTACATACATTGCCCTATTCAAGAGAATTGGGAAAAAATCTGGGCCCAGGCAGTTCAGGACACAATGTATATATGAAACATTGAAAGTAATAATGACAGGAAGGTGGAACAAATAAGAAATTCAAACCATAAGTTGGCAAGTGGTCCTGGATCCATCCCAGCAAACACTACTGGCTACAAAAAGCAGAAGGTCTTGCCAGATTGCTGTGTGTTCACATAGTCTTGCTGCCACCACTGCACTTGGCAGGTAGTTTTATCCATCTCTGGGAGGAAAAGGTCCTTGTACAAAAGTGTTTTCCTCCACTGATATCAGATGAGCTCCTCCTTCAGTGGCTCCGTTTCCCCAGGAAGCATGCCGTTCATCTCTGGGGAAGTCTCAGTGCCCAGGTATCCTAAGAGGATCTCACTGCGCCGCCGCGACAGCTGCAAAATGTCCTCTGCCAGCAAGTGCACTGTCGTGTACCTCACGTTGTCGAAGTCAAACATGTCCTTCAGATACTGCACAATCTGGTGCTGTAAGAAAAGGAAGGTTTACATTCAGACCTCCTTCACCTGCTGGTACCAGCCACCAAGGGCACACATCAGCAGCTTTAAGCCAGCAGACAGGAGTCGCACACAGATGAGGTACAGAAAAGCCACCTCACCTTGAAGAAACTGCAGACTTCGGATAGCTGCTGCTTGGGCCCCAGAAAACCAAAGGCTAGAACAGGACTGACATGCTCCGATACGGAGTAGAAATGAGAGATAAAGCCATCTGGTACCTGCCACAGGGAAGGACAGAATTAGTTGGTCTTCATTCTCAGACAGAATTAGCAGCTTATTCCGTATTAGCCACCAACTTCCCAGCCAGAAAGCCTCAGTAACTGAAGTTAAGAGCTATTTGGAACGTCTCTTCCTGCAAACTACATTTATCTTTCAGATCCCTTTACAGATGACTAGAGCTTTCTACCTTCATGTTTCTAAACTGGTATTTCAAGAGGAAAATAAACAGAAGAAAATGAAAAGCAATCACCAACCAGCCTTTATAGCCTCTATTTATAATTTGCTGACCAAGCCAGGAAAGGACATGCAAATATCCAAGGCAGAGCTACTTGCATGACAGCACCAGTAGAGCTTCCAGTGCTCTCATTTCTCTCTGTTCCATCTCAGGAGCCAAACCCTGTTGTACCAGCTGGCTGTGGGACTGAGCTGAAAACTTGCCAGAGGCCACAGACCCTGTGGCAGAACTGGGGTTCTGAAGTTGTGGCTTCCTGTTCCCCTGCTCCATAAACTTGTCTGCTGTGATACTTTAGGAAGTCACAGATTTAAGTTAAACTCATCAAGTAATGGCTAATCAGCATCAGCATCAGGGAGTAGAGCAATGCCTGAACCATTCCTTTTGCTGCTAGCAAGGAAAATACAATTCAGTAGCAATCCCTTGTCGCTTGGGGTCTGTGGCCACTCCTACAGTATTGTGAGCAAGGAGAGGGAATACCTGACAAGCAACACTGTCGTTTGAATCCTCACATTAAGAAAAAGGGAGAATAAACTCAGACTGATTCAGTAAAATACTAGCATAGCACTGGAGCAGTGACCACAGGACCACAGGGCTCTAAAGCATCACAAAGAACGTGACTCTGTTCAGTCTTCTACCACTTAAGATTTCGCACTTGTTCAAGGTCTATGTGTTCTCTTTTTAGCCTCAAATACATTAGATTCTTTCCCTTTTGATTAATTTTGCTTACCATCAGAAGCCTCCTTTTTGCTTTCAGAACTGACCAGCAAGCAGTCGCTAGAGCCTACAATTAACAGAGAGCCCATTAGTTATCAGGATTACTTAAAAAACCCCGAAGTTTACCAACACATTGTCATCAAAACATCAAAGCAGTGGCTCTTTTGTGCCAACAACTCTAAAATGACAAAATTGAAGCAAACTGGAAGCAGATTTAGCCACTTCAGATCCATTTCAGAGAAGCCAAAGGGTTTTTGAAGATTGTTAATATAATCTGACATAGTTGCCCAACAGCCCACAATTCCCTGTAAGCAGACAGCTGTTACAAAGTGCTATTTTGTTCTCAGTCTATCAAACTAATCAGTCTTAAAAATACAGCTGGGAGGCAAGACTAAAGGAAAGCTTTGCAATTTGAGTTTCGGTGTCTGCTGAGGTAGGTACTGCCAGAATGAATGGCCACATGCTAAAACCCACATATTTTTCCCTAAATTTTGGCCCGTTTATTCTCCGTCATAAAAAGAGGTGCTGTCATCCTTTAACATCTCCATGGCATCACTGATAAAGGCCCCTAGAGCCATAAGTCTGGTTGCCAACCAGATGCTTTCAAAATAAGGAAAGCTTTCCTGTAAACAATTTCCATGTACAAGAAGACTGTTGTTTAGAGCTTCAGGAAAGCGTGGCATTTATAAAGAGAGAATTCAGCTCAGCTGGGAAAGATGAGGTTATGCTCTTTTCTGGCCTTGGCACTGATCTCACACTCACACCAGCACTCCCCGTCTCACGCACCGTCTCCTTGAAGCTGTCGGACAGCCAGCGGTTGCGCAGCACAGCCAGCACGGAGGAGGGAGGATTCTCCAGATCCTCAAAAGCATCCATGAGGATGAAGTCCAGCACAATATCAAAGAAGCTCATGCACACCACCTGTCAGGGAGCAGAACAATCTGTAAAGGGAACAGGTTTAAAAGAGACGGGCTCTTTTGGTGTGAAGCAACAAGATGTAACAAGCTGAAGTCAATGTAATTGTATTTCAAGAGCAGGTCTTTCACTCCTGGGCCATTCCTACATATGCATTATAATACAATCACAGTGGTTTGGCTTGTGAGGGACTTTAAAACTATCCAGTTCCATCGCCTGCATGGGCAGGAACACCTTCCACTAAACCAGGTTGCTTCAAGCCCCATCAAGCCTGGCCTTGAGCACTTCCAGGCATGGGAATTCCTCGCTTGGGTAAGGATTATCTTCTAACTCCTCTCCAACTCTGTAAAGGCAATGTCTTTACCGACCCCTCTTCCCTCCAGCTCCTGCTGAGTGGTAGGCCAGGTCTCTTGCTTCAGGGCATAACGCAGCATCTCCTCGTAGCTTTCCAGAAAAGCTTTGGGATTCTGGGAGAGCAGAGAAACAAAACAGAAGTTTGACTACTCAGATTTGAGCTGACATCAACATCACAGCAGTCACCAGCATGCAGATGAAGTTTTCTTCTTCCAGCACGCTGGACAAACTCTGAGTTGGGATGGGGGAACAAGTGTCCCTGTGCTCAAGACAAAGTTTAGTTGATACACAAACTTCCTACCTTTTCAGCTTTTATCATCAGTCCTATCACCATCTGCTTCCCAACCTCCCCAAAAAACAGCTGATTGCTTTCATCCTCCAGCAGTTCCTGCAAAGGGAACACAGATGTCTCCTGTGAGCACCTACACACCCTCAAATTCTGAGTTGGGAGGGAAAAAAAAGGGCAGCACGTGAAGCAGTGCAATGCTGCACGCACCAGTGTCGTTAACCTTTAATAAGCTGGAATCTAGGAAACCAAACTGTGCTCTCCAGGAACATGCTGCTGGCAGCCAGGTGCCATGGAAACCCGGGAGCCTGGAGCCATTCTCACCTGGAATGCCTGCCTGACACAATGCAGCTTTGCCAGGAAATCCTGGTCACTGTAGCAGCCAAGGAGCTCTGTCCTAGAGGGAATGGGGAAGAATTGTGTAAATTCCAATTCTCATGTTGGTGTTCCTACCAACTATGGTCCCCTAGAAACAAAAAACTAAATTCCCAGTCTGTGCACAGGAGAAAGGAACAGTCACATTCCCTTTATCCAGCTCCCTGGGGGAACAGAGAACCTCTCCCAGGCTGGTATAGGACTCTGCCAGCCTCCCAGAACAGTCACACTTCCTATCACTAATTTCCTGGCACAGTAACTCTTTTTTACCATGCAAGTCCCTAAAATCTGGGGTTAATTCCCTGGGAAGGCTCAACCAGCAGGAAGGATGCTGTGATTTTAGGACCCCAAAGGGTTATTCTGGTTATGGGACTGCTCAAAGGCAAATGATGTGTTCACAGGGCCCCAGAGAACACAAAGTCCCACAGCTTCTGCTGGCTCTTCACCTCAGTGTCCGGCACGCGACCTTCCCTTCTTTCACCAACTGCAGAGCTTCTTCATATGCTGCCACTGGCTTGGAGAGGTGGAATGGCATTTCCTCAAAGGAGAGAGAGTCAAAGAGCTGTAGAGGTAACAAGAGACGTGGGAAGAACAAAATGAGCTCATTAAATATTTGCAAATATACAAGAGACTGCACATAAGCAAGGTGGGCCTTCTTCAGAGAATCTTCAGCTAGCAAAATTTGTCAGTGACAATTACTTCATGCAAAGATATTTCTTTTTTCACCAAAAGTTGTCTCAGTTCTGACACAGCTCAATATTCCATAAAATTTATACCACCAAGCCATCTTACATTATATAACAGCACTTTCCTAGCTGTTATGGCATCTTTGCTACAGTAGACAAGAAGATGACATGGAAGTGCTGGTTGGAAAAGCCTGCACCACCCCCCTCATTAAAAAGTTTTTCCTAATATCCATCATGAACCTCCCAGCCTGGGGTTGTTGCTTCGAGTTTGATCATCTTCCTCTCTCAAGATGTGTTTGGCTCTACTGCCTTTGTGCCTTCCCTCCAAGCCACAGGGCTGTGACACACAGCTGACACTTCAGTCACCTCTGCTGCAGAGAAGAAGGAATCCTCCGAGGCTGAGCTGTCTTCATCATCCGTCCGCAGCCGCAACGATCCATCTGCCAATGGAAGCATCAAAGTCTTCTCTGGAGGAGAGAAAGAAACCACGTGTTGGAGTTCATGGACCAACATTCCTCTTAGCTCCTGTGCTCTCTTCCACTCCCACTTTGTCACTCCTCCTTGACCTTGCTTACAGAAAAGACATAAAACCAGACAGGAAATTGGCATTTTACTGCAGCCAGATGCCCTACCCAGATCCAGAAGCACGCTGTCTGACGGGAGCGAGGAGCCAAACTCTTCCTGGAGGTGGTAGGCTCGGTGCAAGAGGGACTCCAGCTTCTCAGCAAACTCCCTTTTCTGGGACTCCTCCTGGAGGAGGACACATAAATGTCACCCTTAGTTAGCCAGCTGGGCACACACAGATTGGACAGCACAAATATGGGAGGAAATTTTCAGTAAAAATGGGATTTGCAGTTTGCAGATTAAATGATTAAAAATAAAAAGAGAGAGGAGTCATTAATCCTACAATACAGCTAATAATGCACATGGAGGGAAGCCTCTACACAGCCTACTCAAACCCTCTGTCTTTTGAGCTTCACTATTTTGTTTTCCTGTTAAAAAAGGAAGAAAGAACTAAAGAACTTTAACCTGCCATCCAGGAAAAAAGGCATTTCAATAAGTTATACACCACTTAATTCTCCTGCCTTTTGACTTTAGCCTGATTTCCAGGAGAAATCGCATAAGGAAACCTGTGTTGAATATAACAGGACATCCAGAACTGGATAACAGAGTATGTAGATTAAGGTGCTGGGCATAAGCAAAGTTTGCTGTAAGCAACACAGAAGGATGGGAAAAAAAAAGGTGTGGAGAAAATAAGACTTAAACAGCATCTTGCCTTCATGTCCCTATGCTTGCATGAGTATCTCACCCAGAAGACAGAAGCATTAACAAGAAGCACAAAATCTATTTTCATAATGAATTAACCAGTTTTAAGACATTTTTAGAAACACTACAGGGCCCTTCAAGGAGAGCCAACAACAACAGAATCCAGATTTGACTTGGATAAATATTATCCAGCACAGAAGACAAATGTCCCACATACTTAATACACCAGACTCTGTTTACAAAAGGCTGGGAACACTTTTTTTCCAGTGAGAACTCCTGGAGAGTTGGGAGTTCAGCTCCTTTCACAGTCCTCAGTTACAGCAGGTTTTTTTAGCTGTGTGGCTGTCACTGAGCCATTCTAGTTTAGACCTCCTTTAACACAGGTCTTCCCTGCATAATCCTCAAGTCCTAGACAGCAAGGGGCTGTCCTAAAATCCTGGTTTCTGTAGCTGCAGGCTGAGTGAGGGACACATCTCCCTGCAGGGATGAGGGCCATACCCAGCTCCTACCAAACGACCACGGTTTTCCTCATCCACACACACACAGCTGGGCTCTGCTCTCCACCCAGCTCCCAGAAGTGACAGTGACCATCAAGAACTCCATTTTTAAATGCATTAAAAAGTTACAGAGACAACACTGCCAGCCAAAGCAGCACTGCATTCATCACAGCCTTTTCTCACCACAGGCTGTGCCACGGGAGGATGCGTGTGACAGTGAGTGACACAAGGCTGGAAGGTAGGTAGAAAAGCTGGAGAACGAGGGGGCGAGACGTATTAAAAAGAGAAATAAATTAAAAACACCCACTCCCATTGCATAAGGAAGCTGCAGATACAGACAGCTCTTAAACAGAGTCTGGCCTGACTCTGCCCTTAATTTGCTCTCCTTTTAACCTCCCACTACTGCTTCCAGCACACAGGCTGGCCTTTTAGCATGTGGGGACCTACCTCTGAAATGTTCTCAGACATGCTCTCTTGCTGTTTCCTGCTGTCCCAGGGCACGGGGGTGCTGGTACAAGCACTGTCCCTCTGCCTGATGCTCAGTGCCTGTTCCCATTTCTGCAGGGCCTCCTCAAACAGCTCCATGCCTGGAAAGGCAACCAAACACTGGCTGTAAGAGTCCCAGGGCACTCAAGAGCAAAGAGATACAGGATGAGTCTTTGCTCACTCAGACAATCCAGCAAAGAGGGAAATCCCTCCCCAGCTCAAAGAATAAAGATATTCTATTTCTTTCCTGTTTAAATATGGTTTGTTTTGGATTAGAAGGAGAATATCCCCAAACTGGCATTATCCGTGTTACTGCCAAAATACTGTTCTCTGCATATGAGCCTGTTGCTCAAGAACAGTATTTTGGAAGTAAATTATTCACTGACAAAAGAGATAATTTTTTTAAGGGAAGATGAGATTTTTTATTTGAGTTTAAGCTGAGAATGGAAGGGAACTTTCTGTTAGGGCTCTACATTGAGCTGCTGATGCTCTGTGTCAATTCTCACCCCCTTCTTGCTCTCACAATGATAAACAACCCCCCCCAGGGCAGTTACCCTTGTGCCTGCTTACCTTGAACATAGAGGCTTTCTGCACTGGAATCACCAACGGCTCCAGCATCTCCCATTGTCTGGGCCTCCCACATCCCTGGGGGTATTGGACTTGAGGAGTTGACTGCTACCATCTGCAGGAAGGGAGCAGAGGGCACCAAATGCCTTTTGAATTCTCTGAAGGTTAGAGATGGTAAGATCAAACAAACATCACCAGCAGTTAAACTTCAGCAAAAAGGCTTTTTCCTTCCCCATGTTTGCCTTTGTGCTCCCCTGTACTGATGAGCACTAAAAGGAGAGCACTGATGGAAGAAACAGCCCAGGAAAGCTCCAAGACAATCGCTACAAAGGCACCAGGATTTTGATGGAAGTTCATGTCAGCCCCAGCTGCCTGTACAAAAACCACTGGAAGTGGCAGGGAAGCAAGCACAGTCCAAACAAAAGAAACAGCTTCCCAGAAAAAATACAGCTGAGGATTCCCCAGAGGGCAAGGGGAATCCTCACTCTTCTCTCTGTAACCAGACCCTCTCCTGGGAGGGCTGAGCTTGACAATCCACACAGCAGTGTCAGTTCAGCTTTGTCCCATTTCACACCCGGGCATCAATGTCTTCTAAAGTCTGACCCAATAAAGTGCTGGATTCAGCACTATCAGTGACCAGTGTTTTCCTGTGGCTTAGAGAAGGATGTCCAAACATGAGCCTGGTACTAAAAAAAAGCTACAATAATCAGCTGACAGATTAATTCCTGCCCTGCTTCCACTGATCAATCCCTGCAGAGTGTTAATAAATCACCTTGAGATACAGAACTGCAAATCACCAGTTCACTGGTGCCAATTTACTTACTAGATGGCAAAGAGGAGCCCAGGAAGCAAAGGAAGAGAGCACAGGAAAAATCTACAGCTGTTCAAAGGATGAGCTGTTTTTCCACCAAGTAATACAAAAACTGTAAGTACAGGGTCAGCTCATGTGTACAGAAACAGATGCCTCTCCATGGGGATATCCCCACCCAGGCACCAGCAGTGGAAAAAGGAATTTATGGATTGCTTTTTATTTAAAGAGAAACAGAACTTCAGTGATACAAAACCTAGATAGCATCTGTGTGAATTGAGAAACCATGGGGAAATTACATGGATGTGAGTGCCTGTGGCGGGGAAGAGGCCAGAGCTGGCCACAGCTTGGTGCTCCCAGGCCCATCCCATCCCAGCGGCTCCCAGGGAATGCTGTGCGTGCCCAGCACCGCGCCGGCACTGCCGCCTGCTGGAGACGCGGCCAGCACGGATTTTGGCAACCGCTGGTGCTTCAGCTGTACTAAAAACAGCAACACCAGCATGTGCTACGGGGTGCTGGCACCCGACAGCTCCTTTCAAAGGGGTGATTTCTCCCTCTCCTTGCCCCAGCATTGCCAAGCAGCCTCTGAGCCCAGGCAATGACGAGGGAGGGCTCTGCAGCAACTCACAGAGGTTCATCTGTGTGCCCTCTGCTCCAACAGAAGGTGGGGCTCTGAGCAATGGGGATGTAAAACAGGCCTTGAAGACACAAATGCTTCCAGTTTCGGTCTCACAAAAGGTGGATATAAGCACTGATGGCTTCTCCTGCCTGGTTAAGCCTGAATTACCTGTACTCGTAGGCTGCTTTTTGGCTTTGGAGGAGGCAGAATGACTAGGCTGTGTTCTCAACCTGTGCTGTTTCCTGAACACAGCTATCAGATTTTGGTAGTTAATTTGGTTTTAAGAACAAAGCAAGCTGTGAGCAGCCCCAGCACAGAAAGGAGGGGTTGCTGGGCCACCAAACCCCCACCATGAAGGGAAGCAAACAAGCTCCCCATTGCTGTGAGACCCAGAAACAACCCAGCCTAACTCCTTGAGGGGGTCACAGAGAGCTCCAAGGAACCATGGCCATGTCCCACAGGGAAATCCCTCCTGCAACTCCTCCTTGGCCAGAGAGCTGGCCAAGGAAACCCTAGAGCTCCTGGCCACAAAAAATTCCTGCTCACAGGGAACTCCAGACACTCAGTGCAAGGTTAATATCAGAACCCGCCCTACAATTATACTGCAACCTGTTCAGCTCCAGAGGCTCTGGCATTCTCCATGGGCCAGCACAAGCCCAAGGACTTGGTGATCTCATGACAGGTATGTGCACTCACATCTCCCAGCCCTCCTTCTCCCAGCCAATAAGATCCTTACCGAGGTGAGGCTGTGGGAGGAACTGGAATGTTTGCTGGGCTCAATGGAGGAAATCCCGCTGAGCGTGTCATTGCTCTTGCTGCCAGGGCTCTGGACTCTCCTGCTGGAGTATCCTGCAGTTGGGAAGGTCACACAAAAACAGGATTTTAGGCCAAGGTGACTGCAGCGGGGAATAGGGAGGGGAACATCACCCTTTCCTGTATGACTGTGAATGAGCAAAGCAGTATCCAATACCTAGAAATAAGCCACAGATCTCCTGTTTGCTCTGCTTTGCTTTGAGACTTAGAAAGCTGGTGTCAGTGGGGATCTGAGGCTGAGGAATTAATTCACTGCTTATGGACAGCAAGGGGCAAGTGCAAACAATCAAGCAAAAACTCCTCCACCTTCCTTCAGGACAGGCAGAACACGGACACTGCTCCCTTGATTTTCATGTTTCACCAAACAAATGCTTAATTCCTAAAGTGCTTTGATGAGGGCCTGGGTCAATCTTACCCTTAAAATCAGTGCAAGCAGGAGAGGAAGCTGCCCAAGGTCTGGGAGTCACCACAGAGCAGGATGGACACTCCCCAGCTTCCCAGCCTGGCCCAGGCCACCCTCCCCTCCCCTGAGCTGAGCACAGGACCCGCACTGACATCATGAGATCAATGCAGAACCAGGTCACTGCATGTCATTATTGGGGCAGCCTGGTAATGGCCCACAGGCTGCCTACAGGAAAGGAGATGGGAACTGCAAACCTCAGGGAAAACCTCAGGACACCTTTTCTTCCTGAGGACTGTGAGCTCAGAGTCTCTCCCTTTGCTCCCCAAACCCTGTGCTCACGGCACGGCAGCTCAGAATTCCCACTTCATTCCGCATTGAAGCACCACAAAAATGGCTTTGCTTTCCTCTCCCGACACCTTCCCATGGCTCCCTGTACAACCTCTTGGGGGATTTTCCCTTTTTGAGAGGCCAACCTTTCTTCACAGAGGAGACCCTCCTGGTTGGCAGGATGGGCACTGTGATCCCTCCCGGCTTGAAGCCGCACTTGTCCGGAGCAATTTGCTTCTTTCGGCGGCGGCGCCGCTTCAGCTGATGAGCTGCAAGAGCCAAGGCCACCGTCCCCAGAGCTGTGGCAAACAGCACCTTGCGCAGGCCTGGAGAGAGCCGCAGCTGAGAGAAGACAGACTTTAAACACAAAAGAAATGGAAGAGCAACAATGAAAAACCAATTCCACTGCCCTTTAAAAAAAAAAAAAAATTAAATAGTGTTAAACCTGAAACACCTTGGATTTACCCTCCTCCCACCCACAAAACACACCCCCTGCTACACAACTAAGACGTAGCAGCAGAGAGACTGTGGAGCATCATTTTGACAGGACCTGGAGAATTTGGTCTCGATCCTCATTGCCAAAACACACTGCAAAATCTGCACACAGCCTGGGACAGATGCAATCCAGGTTACCCAAATTCAGCTCTGAAGCCCTGATGTGAAGCTGAGCTTTATTGCTCCAAGTGCTGCATCACTACAAATGGGGAACATATTACTCTTCTTCAAAAGACAAGTCTTTTTTTAGCGCCTTTGATGAAGAGAAAGATTGAACCTGGGTGTTCTCCCAGGGAGGGATGTGGGAAGCACTTTTCTCTCCTCTCCAAGCCCACTCAGAACAAATCTGTTCCACCACCCCAAACTCCCCTTGCAATTCCTCCAATCCCTCAAACTGCCCAGGTCACCCAGCACCACCCCACTGTGCCTCCACCTCACTCAGAGAGCCAGCCCAAGGAATGTGACAGGAAAACCCTTCCCACAAATTGTACCTGCCCAAACGTCGTGTAAACAAACACGGGGATCTCTGCCACGGTCATTGCCAAGGCCTGCATGATGGACATTCCCTCTGTCCTTCTAAATGCCATGTCTGCATGAGGATCTCGGCACCCTCAGGAGCCGCCACGGGGAAGGGCACTTGTGGATGCTGTGCAAGCTGCTCACAAAAGAATCCAACTTTTCTCTGACATCTGGCTCAGAGTCCTGGAGCTGGCCTTCATCCAACAATCCTCATCCTGTGGGAAGAGGGGGAAAATCAGGTGAGTGAGGGGAACACACGCCTTGCTCCTCCTTGCACCGCACTTCACAAAACACACACCAGGTCACTTGGAGCAGCGAATCTAAAATATCTTCTCACCAACAGCTGCAATTTCTTTGCTTGTCCTACCACCACAGGGACAGATTCCCAAACTGCTCTACAGCAGCAGCACCCTCGGATTTGACCGCTCCCAGAGGTTTCTACACATACCAGAACAGGCTGCACGTGGTTGGAGGGATTCTGTTTGCAGTCCCCAGAGAAAAAAAGCCCCAATTATCCCCAATAACCATACACAGGTTTTCATTGCCAAAACTCTGCTTTCACACAGTTTGCTGTGCATCACAACCCTGCTCAAGAGCCACCAACTACAGGGGGTTTGCCCAGGACGTTTCACTGCTGCCAGCGGGGCTGGGCAGGAGGGATGTGTTCTGTCAAGGACAGAGTGACAGAAGGCACTGACGTGTGACCCCAGAGCACGGGTGACAAAGCCCTGCCCCCGCCTGACACCCACCCCGCACCCACTGCCCCGGGCACACCCTACGGAATGTTCTCCAGGCAGTGGGAGCCCGCAGGAACCAGACACGGGACATGGGTTCTCCCCACAAGGTTAAACACAACGTCCTGGCCACAGCACAGATGAGAAGAGCAAAGTGCAAGAAATTTTGAGCACAGAAAACAGACTGAGGTTACTATACCGGGATAAGGAATACAGGCACCGAGGTACCAAGGCAGCCTCTCTGTCCGGGCATCTCCTCCCAGGCCTGCCCGCCCCGCCGTGGGCACCCGGCGCCGGGGGTTAAACCCACCGGCCCGGCGGGGAGCGTCCCACGGGACCCCCGCACCTGCACTGCAGCATGCTGAGCCCCGCACAGAGGGCTCCCGCACACCCCGCAGCATCCCCGCACCCCCGACATCCCTCGCATCCCTGAGCATCCCCCCTGCGCCCTCGGGTGCCTCGTACCCCTGAGGCATCCCCGGGAACCTGCACTCATTCACCCCGGCGGCATCCCCGCCGCCCCCGCAGATCCCGCACCCTCCGCGCCCCCCACCCCTAT
>WEKY01013316.1:268750-304852 GCA_013390045.1 Picathartes gymnocephalus | reverse complement strand
GGGGGGGCGCGCGGCCCCGCTCGGCGCCCTCTCCCCGCGCCGCGCGCCATGGCTGCGGAAGGACAGCGTCTCCTTCCCCCGCGCCGCAGCCCACCCCGCTGGGGGCGGGGCCGAGCTGAGACCCCGCCCCCGCCCCATTTCAGCCAATCAGAGGGAGAGCCGCCCGCCGCCGCGCCAATGGCAACGCGCCCGCCTCGGGGATGCGGCGGCGAGCGCGGCGGAGAGGGAAGGGAAGGGGCGGGGAGCGCGGCGCGAGTTCCTATTGGCGGATGATGACAGCTCCCCCCGCCGCCGCCGCCGCCCTTAAAGAGGCCGCGCCCGCCGCCCGCGCCCCCGCCCGCTGAGGCGCTGCCGGGGAGGACGGACCCTGTCAGAAGTCGCTGCCCTTTTAAGAGGCGCGGAGCGGGCGTCACTCGGCGCTATAAAAGGCGGCGGCGCGGCGGGCGCGGTGACAGCGGGGGCGCGGTGCGGCCGGACGGGCTGTGGAGTCGCCATGGAATTCAACGTGAAGAAACTGGCGTCAGACGCGGGGGTCTTTTTTTCCCGCGCCATGCAGGTGAAGCGGGGCGGATCGCCACGGCAGCGGCACCCCCTGGAGGCCGCGGGGCGGGAGGCGTAGGGGATCCGCGGATCCAGGCCCCAGCGGAGCCAGAGGGGGTTTGCCCGGCCCTGGGGAGGCTGGAGAGGGAGATCGGAGCTGGGTGGGGCCGTTTGTCTGAGCCGCAGCCCCCAGAGCAGCACCCGCAGCATCATCACCTCGGGAGCATCGCTCCCGGCGATGGCTCGGGGGTGCCGGGGAAGGTCCCAAGGGAAGAGCCCCGGGGATGGTGCTCGGGATGGGGAGGGGAGTGCAGGGTGACATCCGTAGGTGGCGTTTATTGATCTTAAAGAAACAAAGCTGTGTGATTTGGCATACGGCTGCTTTGTCCGTGCCCAGACCCACCGGGAAGGGGTGCAGAGCTCTGGAACAGCTGCCCAGGGAGGGCGTGGAGTCTCCCTCTTTGGAGACAGTCCAAACCCACCTGGACGCGTTCCGGTGTCATCTGCTCGAGGTGACCCTGCCTTGGCAGGAGGGTTGGAGGGGTGATCTCCAGAGGTGCCTTCCAACCCCAGTCGTTCTGAGATTCTGTGGAATGGTCCCTCTCGCTGGAGACGGGTGGCGGAGGTGCCCTGCACTTGGTCTGCACTTCAGCCCCTCGGGAGGAGCAGAAGATCCCAGGCCCTGGGAAAACACTGGGATGTTGAAGGGATGGGAAGGAGCTGCTGGGAGCGAGCTGGTCGGGTCTCACGGTGCTGCTGAGGCATTAGGACCATGCGAGGAAATGGCTGGAGGTGAATCGGGGGGCGGTTAGGTTGGATATTAGGAAAAGGTTTTTCCCCCAGAGGGTACTGGGGCACTGAACAGGCTCCCCAGGGCAGTGGTCACAGCACCAAGGCCTGTAGAGCTCAAGAAGCGTTTGGACAACGCTCTCAGGCACAGTGGGGGATTCTTGGGGCTGTGCAGGGTCAGGAATCATACTTCGATGATCCTTGTGGGTCCTTCCAACTCAAAATATTCTGATAGTCACAAACTTGAGATCAGGAGCTTCGTGGGGATGAAATTTGGGTACACATGAGCAGCAGACGTGCAGCAGGTGGAGAGATGGAGCTGCTGAGTGTATTCATTTCTTGGGCATAATGACTGGAAAACTGCTATTGTTTGGCCAGGAGAGGAGAGGCAGGTCAGAACTGGTTGGGATCCTGCCTGGAAAGTCAAGTCCAGCTGGTGACTCTGGGACTGGGCTTCTTGCTCTACCTATTGTGTGGGGGTTGGTAAACAAACAGAGCAGAGCTGCCTCGTTCCAGACCTTCTGTGTAGTGGAATAATTCTGGCTCTGTTGAGAACTGGTCTCCTGTAAGCAGATATCACCTTCTTTAACCGTGCCAGTGAGTCATATGTTATGGAAAAGAGAGATATTAACTACAGGTACAAAATAAGGAGCAGATGGAAAGCCTAAAGATGCTGTTCCCATGCAAATGACCTTGGATGCAGAAGAAATGCTGGAAAGAAATCTTATGTTTAGAAGCCTTATTGTAAGTCTCTGATAAGTGTTTTTTAGCTCCAAGGCGTAGGAAGGAGACGGGCCTGGCAACAGTGTCTGCACACAGTGATTCCAGAGCAAGGAGGCGTTTATAAATTGTGGTTTCTGCCTGCTACACCTACTCCACTGTCTCGTACATGAATATTCATATGCCTAATTACAGTAGTAATTTCTTGAAACCAAATGAGTGCTGGCACTTGTGGACAGCAAGCGTGTATGGAGGGGGAACTGGAAGGAAAGAGATCTCTGAGGCTGAAAACCTCATGAGGTGTCACTGCTGGGGGAATTCAGCCTTTTTGGGTCCCTGCAGAGTCCTGGTGTGGGTGAGCCCTTCTCATCTCCCCCGAGAGCCACCAGTGACAGCTGAGGTCTGCTGTGGGCAGTAAGGGCTGGGTTTGTAGCACTCTTTTAGCACTGCAGATCTTCTAAGACAGGAATAAGCTGTCTAGAAAAAGCTGTTTTCTGTAGCGTTTGGACATGCTTTCTCCAGCTCCAGGCATTTAACAAAGTGATGTTTTACTGGAACTGCAGTGACTGGGAGATAAATGGACTGGCCATTATGTGCTGTTCTACTCAGACAGCATTAGCTCCTGCTGTCTGACCAACACAGAGGAGCTTCACTTGAACTGGAATTAGGGCTCAGCCAGGGGGAAAGGAGACAGGGCATGGTCAGCACAACACCTCAGGGCTGGCTCAGGGCAGGAGCTGGTTTGAAACCTGTCAAATATAATGCAACACAGTTGCTGGAAGAAGAATTTTGGACTAGGGTCCTCATGACAAAAAAACCCCAATCAAAACAGCTCAAACCCACTGCTGCCTTTACACGGCTCTTCCTCGCTCAGGCATCAGTCACAGGACTCCTCCAGAAAAGCAGAGCAGACAGTAAAGTTGGGGTAGGAAGGTAGTGGACAGCTCTGCTACCCTGGGAGTGGGGAACAAGCTTCTAGGCTTGGGCACTGCAGGAGTATAGAGCTTGTGTAGGATTCTGCATCTCACCTGAGGATGGCCTGTATTGACACTTGCACTACCAGTTGCAGCCATCAGATCAGCACTCTCTGAGGGGATGCAGCACCTGCAGACAGACTCCTAACAAGTCACTCTTCATCTTCACTTGAAGAAGGGCCTCTCTCTTTGATCAGATGCACCTTCCAGTTATCAGTAAGTGGGTCTGATCCCAAACCTTGGCCAGTGGAAGCTGTGTGGCCACACACTGGATGTCTCTCTTCTAGATAGGCTTCAAGCCAGGCTCTTTCAGGGAGGTCTGGAAATAACTGTAGGTGTCTGTCTTTTGTCAGGTCTGATGTAAACAGGCTCTGGCTGAAAATGCCTAAGTGTGAATACAGCTTTTGGGTGCTTATCCCCCAGCTCCCTGAACTCTGGTGATAAAATAGACTTCTATCATTAATAGATAAAATAACCCTCTGCTTGCTGACCTTATTGGTGTTCACGAAAAATTCAGAGAGCAGAAGGTGACCCAGGGAATGGACAAGGTCTTGGTAAGGACACAGCCAGGACAGCTGACCCAAGCTGCCCAAAGGGATATTCCATACCATAGGACATTGACCAGCAATAAAATCTAAGAGAGAGGAGGAGGTGGGACATTATCATGGAGCATATTTGTCCTTTAATGTGGAGTAATCACGACATGTACTGAGGCCCAGCTTTCCAGGAAGTGGTCACACATCACTTGCAGATGGGAAGGAGACAAGAAAATCTTTTGGTTTCCTTTGCTTCCACACACAACTTTTTCTTCATTGAACTGCCTTTATTTTGAACTATGAGATTTTTCCGTCTTATTTTCAGCCCCCCGTTTTGCTGAGAAGGGAAATGATAGAGAGACTTGGTGGCACCTCATGTCCAGCCAAGGTCAACCCACCACAACAGTGTTTTTTTTCCTCTCCTAAATGCCTTGCTCATGAGTTAACCAAGCTGTCCCTGTTAATGGCTTCCTTCTGTCCTCTAACACAGTTTCACTTGGCTCCCAGCCTGGCTTTCCTGACTCCGGGTATCCAAATACTTGGAGCAGACTCTATCTGGTCCAGAATTGCTGCAAATCAGGTAGTTTTCAGATGCTGAGTGGCTGTGGATTCTTTCCTACTGCAACCCTGTACAAAGAGGGAGCCAGATTTGCTCAGCTGACTGTGTTGTGCCTTTGATCACCAAAAGAGCAAATGTTACTGTGTTTTGGGCATTTTGAGCTATTTGGAGGCTTTGAAAAACCCAACAGTCTAAATCTACTGGCAGGTACAGGAGACTATTCCTGGTTTAAATATCCCGGCCCTGGTTTGATCTTTGCAGTTTGAAGTCATAAGTAACATCCAGTTGGATAAAAGGGGGACCCTGCAAGTGTTACAAGGGCCTGAATTCTGCCACCAGATCCTCTGCAAGGGGCTGCAGCCACCGTGTCAGACATCACAGCATACAGGCCTGGGCTTTTATTATATTGGGATTTTATTCCCCTCACTTTTAAGGAGAGGAAGGTGCTGATGCTTTCAGCATGAACTATCTTAAAGCCTAATTCTGACGTCCTTTAGTCACAGGCCCAGCCTGTCTGATCTGTACCTGTAGCACAGAGATGCCCCTCCAGCTCAGCGCTACTTGCTGACCATCCTGACATCCCAGACGTGTGTCTGCCGACTGTCCTGGGGGAAGGGGTTTTCCCCCAAGCTGTGAATGCTTAGGGCAGCTGCCCTAACTGCAGTCCAGCATTTATGCTCCTTTTGGGCCTGTGGCCCAAGTGCTGCTTTCCTGCTGGGTGACCCTGTGTGCCCACCTGGGCCCTGATAAAGCACCTCTCGTTCCTGCTGGCCGGCCAAGCCTCCCAGAGGAAACCCAACCTTTGGCTGAATTATTGATGTCCTGGAATGCAGCACAACTCTACTCTTCCTGGAGAGTGAGAGTGGCACTGACAAAAGGCTGCCCTGCATTATTAAGTACCTGGTCTGGGTCAGCTGCAAGGATGTTTCCTGCAGGGGAGCAGCCTCTCAGCCCTGCAACCTGGCTCCTGATCCCAGCATGCAGGTTTGGGAATTGGTTCAGGGCTATTGACCCCGTCCTCAGGTTCTGAAAAACAAATGGGAGTAGTTCTGCCATGGCAGGATGGAGGAGCTGGAGGTTCTTCTCAGCACTGCAATTGCCTGTGCTCTGGCAGCCCTGCCTCTCTCCCCGGGGATCTGCACCAAGCCTGTAAATCAACTTGATGAAACCAGGTATCACTCCCATTTGTGGCAATCTATTGTAAAGGACAGCAATGCTTCTAGTCTGGGAGCAGCAAGATATAAAACACTCAAAATCTGTCTTTTTACAGTCAGGAGGCTTGAGGGTACGATCAGTTCATTTCTCCTGCATCTCTTCTCACAGGGAAATGTTTTCAATCAAATTTCTGTGTTACGAAAACAAATTCTCAGGAACAGAAATCCTTTACAGGGGAGTTCTGCCTGAAGTACTTGAGTAGCCAAATTTCATAAACTGCTGTTCTTCTACCCTTTTTTTCACTGGGCAGCCAGGTAAGAAGGGACCAGCAGCTGAGAGCTGTTGCCACATAAAATCTGAGATTTCCACTTGCACCAGACAAAAAAGCGAGCCAGCTCGTAGGTCAGTGTAAGTTACCTGTGATCTGCCGTGCTGGCTGTGCTTCCAGAAGCTTCATCTGATCTCATGGCAGGCTGCTCCTGCAGCAGGTGGTCCTGCTCTCCTTGCACTTCATGGCACATCCCCACTATAGCTGTGGAGTCGGGTGGTTTCTCTGATAGGTCTAAAAAGTCACATTTAGAGGTCAAATCGAGCTGAATCAGTGACTCCCTGTGCACAGGGAGGAGGAGGAGGAGGTAGCACTGGGCAGGGATAGCACCCAGGGCAGCCCCTGCAGTGAGGCACCAACCACCTGAGGCTGTGCCTGGGCAGCGGTCAGGGGGACACTGAGGGAATTAAATGTCAGTGGAGTCACAGCCTCCCGTGCCTTGCACCCACTTGCCGACCTTCATGCCCTGCTTTCCAACCCTGAAAAAAAGCCTGAATAAGAGACTGTTTTCTGGCCTGACCCTTTGGAACCAGGAGCTGTGACTGAGATTCCTGCCCATCCTCCCCTTCCGGCATAGCCCTCAGGCTTGCCATGATCCTGGTGCTGCCCTCAGCCTTGCTGCAAGACAAACAGCTTTAGTGCCTGACTTGAGATAAGAATTGAGTTTCTGAGTCCTGGTGAATGCTGAGCTGTGACCCCTGCACTGGGTTACACAAAACAGCCACAGAGGACAGTGATGCCAAAGATGCCACTTGCTAATAAAGCAAAGCACCCCAGAGCTGGAGTGGTTCAGGACAGTGGCAGTAGCACTGTGGAGATGCTGGAGGGCTTCAGCAGTGATCTGGCACTGCAGCAGTGCTGTAATAAGCTGACTCAATTCAGCTGATAAGAAACTGGGTTTAGGTTTGACAGCTCCAGGGCAGATGCTGGTGCAGGATAAGCCTAAACTGCAGGAAAAAGAGCTGGACTTGAAAGTGAGATGAGGTCTCAAAATGCTGTCTGGGAAAGGGGAGCAAGAGAGACTTATCTTTGCATCAAAGAGCCATGGCTTGTTTAAGAAAGATCTTAAACAGATGACTCAAGAATTGGTGCCAAATACCTGGGAAGTCCCAGTTTGCTGCATGGCAGTGACTCAGCCCAGCCTGGCAGAGTCTGAAAACAGCCCTGGGCTCCCAGCAGTGACAGAGGAAAGCAGCCTCAGCCACTGAGAACCATATGTGACCCCCAAAGAAATCACAGAGCAAAGAATACAAACACCCTCTCACCTTGAATCTGCTTTTACCCATGTCCAACAATGGCCAGAGGACCATGGCAAGACCCAGGTAGAATTACACGCCAGTGACCAGGGGCTGCTGGTGCAGAGGAGAGGCCAGCGACGTGATCCCTGCTCCTCTGTCCCCAGCAGGCTGTGGGCGACAGTGTAACTGTCCTGTCCCTGCAGCTGGCAAAGCACTCCACTGGCTGGAGCTCGAATCATGCCAAACAGGTTGCTGTGTAAACATACCTGCAGGACTTGTATATCTCAGACATCTGGTAACAGGACTCCAAGGGCTGTTTGCCCCTGCTCTGGGCTCTCCTTATCTCACTTTGTTCCCAGCATCGTGCTGGATGGGAAAGGAACAGAGCTGGCCAGAAGCCTTTCAGGAAGGGCAGCAGACACCAGAGCAGGACCCCATGGAAGGGACATCTTGGCCCATCTAGAGCTGAGCTCTGGTGTGGGGAGGCAGAGAGGAGAAGGTACCAGTGGTAGATCAGACAGGAGCTGCATTTCATCTAAGAGCTTTAGCCAGGCTTTAATCTTTGGCATGTGACTGTGCCAGCATTGCACAGTACCACGTCCTGATACCTCAGCAACGGCATCAGAGACCATTAACAAGGGTTAAAGGACAACTGGAGCCTCTGTAGGATCCCAAATGGCACAGCTGTCCAAAGGGTCTTTTAGCATGATCCAACAAGATGCTGGTTCTGTCAAGAGCAGGAAATTGTGCTCAAAAATACACTGAAGTTGGCCAATTTCACTGAAAGGAGCAAGTGGAAAATGGGATGGGATGAGAGGGAATGGGCTCTTCTCTCAGAAGTCTCTCAAGGAAGCAATGGAGGGTGTCCAGGTCACCTGAGGCTGCATCTCCAGACTGACAAACCTGGTCAGATGTCACTGCCCAGTATGAAAACACTGGAGACTTGCACAGCCTAATTCTCTCTGGTGCTAATTTTAAACTTAAAAGGAATTGCAGAGGGAGGATTGTCCATTGCCAGTATGAATTTAGTACTAAGTGTTGGACAGTGTTACATTTCAATTCCCTGCTTCAGAGTGTATCTCAGAAGAAGAGTCATTTGCTGAAAGCGGTTTTACCTAAATCCTGAGCTTAAGTCTCCTGACTCGAGGTGGTAGTGGCATTCCTGACCCCTTGGGTTTGCAGGACACAGAGTAGGTCAGTAGGAGATGAAGGGATTTAACACCTTCCCTCATGTGAAGGATGTCTGTTGCTCTCCTGCATGAAGCAGTGGAAGCCATGTGCATATTTAAATAGATCCCTCACAACTGGAGTATTTTTGGACTAGACCTTATTAAAAGTTACTTATTCTGGAACACCTCTCAAACCTGGAGTCTGTTTTTAGCTCAATGTTTGTTCTACTCTTGGGCAGAAAATTTGGCCTCTTCCCCTGAAAGAAGTCTGGGAACAAAGAATGACACCTTGAAGGGGTTTTAGCTCTCTTCTAAGGTAAATACACAAGACAAGAGCAGCTTCACTGTCCCTTATTAGCTCTGTAACACACTGTAAATTTGCTTTGGAAGAACAGACCTAGTGACTGCCTTCTTCCTGCAGTTTACTGAAGAAAAGCTGGGCCAGGCTGAGAAGACTGAACTTGATGCCCACTTTGAAAACCTTCTGGCCAGAGCAGACTGCACAAAGAACTGGACAGAGAAGATCCTGCGTCAGACTGAAGTTCTGCTACAGCCAAACCCGAGTAAGTCCAGCTTCTCTTAAGGCTTGAAAGACAAATGTCACTTGTAGCTCAGTGCTGGAAGACATGGCCTCTGACAGAGAGCCCTGTAGAGTTTGTGAGGCTTGGGAGAAAAGTGTCTTTGCAGGGCCTGTCCTTCTTCCCCGTGCTGCTGAGAGCACCTCACAGCCTGGCAGTGCCCTGGGGCAGGGACACCTGCTCCTGGCACTGGTGCCTGCTGTCCAGTGCTTCACTGAGGACTGCATGGGGTGGGCTGTCATGAATCCCAGTTCAGGGACTCTCTTTCAGCCTTCCTGGTGTCCCCATTCCAGGTGCCAGAGTAGAAGAGTTCCTGTACGAGAAGCTTGACCGGAAGGTGCCCTCCCGGGTCACCAATGGGGAGCTGCTGGCACAGTACATGACAGAGGCAGCCAGTGACTTTGGGCCAGGGACACCTTATGGTAAGTCAGCCGGGCTAGTGAAGAAGTCCTGGGAATCCATCCCTTCCCAAGAGAATATCTGTAAGTGTATTGCACTGAAATGTCTGCAGCAGGCTCGTTCCTGACCACACAGAGCATCTTTCTGCTCTTAAATCCTCACAGCTGTCCCTTCTTGGGGGAATTTTGAACTTCTTTAAGCAGCAGACCTGCAGAGAGACGCTGCCTTCACTTCCAGCTGTCCTTGCCCCTGCCATGAGCTTTGCTCCTGCTCTCCAAATCAATAGTTGTTCAATAGTGAGTCCTGTTACAGCCAGAGCAGCTGTAACTGCATCTATAGCCAGCACTGCCTAATCAACTCATGTTTTCTGCTCTGGTGCTTTTTAATTTGCTGCTCTGTTCCTGTACCTCTGTTTTATGAGGCAAAGAAGGATCATTCTGCGCAAGCAGGTAGAGCAGTAAAATACATCAGTGGCATAAGTGCCTCAGCAGATAGATAAGATCAGAGCTGCCCTGGGAGCAGTGAAAAGACGCCTCAGGCCAACAGCAGAGTGGGTATGGCTGGAGCTGGTTTGGGACAGGCATGGTCACCTTGCCCAGGTACAACGGTGCCTGTGCCCCCCAGCACAGGAGTCTGGAAGCTCTGGGTGAGTTGGACGAAGCCAACAAATGTTAATTGGTTTCTCTGGAGCTGAAGGTTCCTGTTGTTGCAGGAAAGACTTTGATAAAAGTTGGAGAGACTCAGAGGCGCTTGGGTGCAGCAGAACGGGAATTCATCCACTCTGCCTCCATCAACTTCCTGACCCCACTGCGCAACTTCCTGGAAGGGGATTGGAGAACCATCTCTGTAAGTGTGGTAGCAGGGAAGGGGAAGCTTGTCAGGTCCCTGGAGACAAGGAGGGCAGGGGGAGAGGGAAACAGTGCTAAGGGAACACCTTTTCTTTCCCTATGACGAAGGATAACTCCATACCTCTCCCCTTAAAGAGTGCAAGGATGAGGGAATATCAACCCTAGATCTGCTCATGTTCCCCCTCCGACAGGGAAGGGTTGCCAGCTGATGCACATGAGGAAAGCAACTCATTTCCCCACTCCTGCAGCTTGTGGGCATCACCCATCACAGGCTGCCCTGTTTCCAGGAGGTTATCCTGTATCCCTGGCAACCAGCCCCAAAACTCTTGCTAAGGAGACGAGCATAGCAACTGGTTCTTTCTCCCTGGCATGTTTTGATAAAGAAATAGATTTGGTTCCCTGGTGATACCATGTCTCCTCCTCAACCCTGCTTCTAAGCCATCTCCTGTCCCTTCCAGAAAGAGCGGAGGATCCTGCAGAACCGACGTCTGGATTTGGATGCCTGCAAAGCCAGGTTGAAGAAGGCCAAAGCTGCCGAGGCAAAAGCAGCGGTAACTCTTCCCCTCATGACCCTCCCCGTCCTTCTGGCCCCAGGGCTTGGCTCACATAGTCAAAAATTAGGTTACCCTGTCTCTGGCAGGCATGGGAAGGGGAATTCCTCATCTGGGATGGAAGGGAATTGGGAGCAGGAGCCACGTGCCTGTTTCTGAGATGTCCTCCCTTGGGGGAATTGTTGAAGCAAACAGTTCTGAGCTTCTGAAGTCTGGAAACTTGCACTTGACCCAGGCTCCTGCCTCCTGACTGATCAGGGTTGCTGGATGAGTTGTGCTAGTAACTAAAAGGCTGCATCTTCTGAGGACTTGCTAATTTTCACAGGGGATCTCAAACCAAGCCAAGAGAGAGCTGAGCTGGGAGGTGCACAAGGGAAAGGTTGCTGGAGCTCTGCATCAGTCCCATCCTGTCAGACTACTTAGGATTCTGTCAGCTCCCGGGCCAGGGCTGGCCAGGGTCAGACTGGCTACAAGTTCTGTCCCTGAGCCTCTCTGCTCGTTCAATTCATGGTGGTCTAGTTACAGGCTTGCTTTGGGGAATTCATCACACCGGGCACTAATGGGTTCCCTGGAGGGCCTCGTTGGAGCTGGTTGTCATCCTGTAGAGCTCTGGCTGTTGGCACAAGGACCTGCCAAGTTCTGCTTCTGCCTTGGGGCCAGCAGCTCAACTGGCAAATGTGCGCAAGTCAGAATCAGACTGTCCTTGTCAGTCAGTCTCTGGGATGCACTGGGATGCCAGCCCAGCAGCCCTGCTATGAGCCTGTTTCTAACCATCTGCCAGCTGGGCCTCTGGCCTTGTCTCTCTCTGGGTAGCCAGTTCCCAGGTGTTTTCCCTTTCCTCCAGCTCCAGTTACATCCAGGCAGATGGGGAAGCTGTGCTAAGCTCAGCAGCCTCCATCAGCAGGTCTGACAGAGTGCTCAGACCTACACAGGACAGCTGTGAACAGATGTAGCTGTCCTTTTGAAAAAGCCTCCTCTAACCAGTCAGGTGCCCCAGATCCTCTGAAAGTAACTTCAGGAATTCTCCATTCCCCTTCTGGAAGGGACAGTGCCCCCAGTCTCGCGGGGAACTGGTGGCCATTGCTTTAAGCTCAGACCAGAGCAGGAATTCAGATACCTCCTGTGCTTCCTCCCTTTCCACCCTCTTTACCTTGCTTCCTACAGGAGGTGATCCCAAGGCCTCTCACCTCCACTCACACCCTTGGGTTGAGGGACTCCCCTGTAGCTGGAAAAGAAAGACTTTGTTTCCCACTGGAACTTTTGGGGTGCCCCAGGCAGGTGCAGAGCCAATCCTGGCTTTCCAGGGTGTCCTCCCCAAGCCAAGCCTTAAAGTAGCAGAGTGGCTGAAACACTGACCACAGCAGCAGAGCAATTTCAGCTGCTGCTGTGGGGACCCATCTCTCATCCAGCTCAGCTTAAAGGTGGGGTCCCTGGGCTCTGGGTCCCTCCCTGACTGCTGGAGGACAAAGTGGAAGCTCCCAGCACCGGGGAGAGCTGCTTCCTCTGCTCTAAACACCTCATCTAGATCACAGCATTCCCTGTAACATGCCTGGAGTCCTGTGTCACACCTCCCCATCCAAGCTGAAGTATCCCAGCTCTCCCAGCTCACCTCTCTCTTGCTGCTCTTCCCCTCTGTAGTGCAAATTCCTGTTCCCACAGCTTCTGTCTTGTGATGCCCCTCGAGCGCTGCTGCCCAGACCCGTGAGCTGCTGTGGAGCACCTGGGCTTGTGCATTTCCCACAGGCTCTGTGCTTTGTCCTTCCTGTTGATGCTGTTTTGTTTACTAACCTTCTTGTTTTGTTTCTTTGTAATTTGCTCAGTGTGAGGGAGATGTGAGTATTGACTATGCTAACAGTGCGGTGATTTTTTTTTTTTTCTTTAACACCTCTCATTGTCTCTTTCCCATTTTTAAAAAGAAAATTCATATCTCCTTTGTCCCATTGGGACTGGCCCTGCAGCATGTTCTGAGTGTGATCAGGGCTGTGGCTGCCTGGGGAAGGTGCTCCAGAAGGATGGGAGTGTCAGAGACCTGCCTGCAGCCCCTCTGGAGCATTCCTCGGGTCCATCCACGCTGCCTGCAAGCAGTGCTCAAGAGAGGCAGAGGCTCCCCTAAAGACCCCCTTGGGCTCCTATGGCTGCAGGCAGTAGGACATGGGGTTGGGTGGACAGTCCCTCTCTGGAAGGGCAGCCCAGAGACAATGACAGGCAGGATGATCTGGTTGTGGTGCTGTTCTGCCCCCTTTCCCCATTACCAGAGTGGAAGGGGGAGCGAGATTGGGTCCCTTTTGACCACTGCTTGCAAATACAACTTCTCCATGCACAGAAGTACAAGAGAAGCTTGCCTCCTTCATCCCATGTGCTGTCACTAGTTTTGGGACTCTCTGGAGACCAGGAAATGGGAGGAGAAGTTTCTTCAGTTACTCTTGATCTTTAAAAAACAAAAAACTTAAGCAGCTATTTCTGTGAAACATCCTTTCTCCCCACAGGGAGGAGTCCAGCCTACTTGCTATGCTGGCCTCAAACCTCACTGGTACATTTTTCTTCCTGTACTCAGGTTTAACTTGTAATAGGAATTGCTCCTCCTTATTCCTTCTTCCAGACATCCCTAAAACTCCTAAATGGTATGAAAAAAAAAAAAAGGTTGGGACTGCCTGACTGCTCTTCCACATACTGGTCACTCATTCCAGCCAGCTGCTGGGGGCCCAGCAAAGTGGGTCAGTGTGTGTAAGTGGATCTGGGTGACTGCGGAGAGATTAACCTGGGAGAGAGAACGAGGGACCTGAGAGGATTAATGCCAGAGCTGAGATCCAGCAGGACCGTGCCAGCCCTGCACAGCAGCCACTGTGTGTTAAGGGCTGGCCAGGAGGATTCCTGATGTCAGGCAGCTCATTGGTTTGTCTCTTCAGGTGGTGCTACAGCCAAAGGCCATCCCAGGAGGAGGCCTGCTCTTAACTGAAAGAAAGCACCATGGTCTATGGTAGTTAATGAGCCCATAACTGTGTGGTGGTAGACTGGATCCATTGCACTTTCAGTGAGGAAACCTCCAGAGTGCTCAAATCTTGGTGCCCCGGGGCAGAAGTTTGGCTATGGGAAAGGTGGTTTGGAGGTTTCCTGACCTCTGGGATGAAAACTCCTACACTGCCTTTGGCTAGACCTGGCTTGGCTAAGCCATGTGCCTTCCTGAAAACAGCAAATCTGGCTCTGTTAGGGGGAAACGTGGCTTGGAGAGAGTGAGAGCAGTAGAGGGCACTGTGGAAGTGCTGGTAAACACTCCTGATTTAAGGACAAGGCCTTCAACAATTAATGTAGGCAGGGGACAAGGGGAAGGAAGGTCCTGCCCACAGGACTGAGCTAATGCAACAAGAGCAACCTGCTGGCTGCAAGGGAATGGGAATGCCTTTGGGATCATGCTATATAAGCTGACAGCTCTAAGTACAGGCAGAGTTCCTAACAGTAGGAGTGTCTGCTGTTCAAGTACCAGGTGTGACTGCACAAGCCAGTCCACCTCCCACTGCACGAGCCTGGCCTCCACACGCCACTGCTGAGATGTCGGGAGACCTCCCTCCTGCCCCTCAGCAGAATCCAAGCAAAGCTCCCAGCACAGGCAGGAAAAAAAAGCCACTGGTCTCTTGTTCCACCCATCACCCAGTGACTCCTGTTGACTCCTCTGGTGCCTTGTACATGACACTCTATTCCCCCCCAGGCTGTGCCTGATTTTCAGGAAACCAGACCTCGTAATTACGTGCTCTCCGCCAGTGCATCAGCGGTAAGATCACTTCCTCCTGGATCCTGCCTCCTCCTAGATATTGCCTCTCCAACCTCTTCCTGCCCCTCTCTACCTAACAAACTCAGACCTAGTGCTCTGCTGTTTTCAACATTTTAATGTGACATGGGCTGCCCAGGGTCCTTCTGACTCGGCCTTGAGGATTCACATCACCCCTGTGCGGGTGCCTGCTCAGGGTCTGGCCCTTTGCAGCTGGGTTTGCTTTCCGGACCAGCTTCCCTGCCAACCCTCTTCCACATTCCTAGTGGGGATCTTCTGATGGATTTTTATTGCTAGGGGAGCAATTGAGAGGAACAACTTCCAAGTGGCCTTTCTGGATGGTTCCAGCTCTACAGTGGCAGTGTCATACATATGATTGCCTGATCTGTACCATGGTGTCAGAGGTTTTGTAGCTGGTCAAGAGAAGCAAAGGTGGAGGAATCTCTCTGCCACCAGTGTCAATAACAGTGCAGGTTTGTCTATGCTGCAAAGGTCATTTTTTACAGTTCCATTGTGCTGGCAGCTGTTCCACAGCCAGATGTGGCCAGGGTGTGTGAACAGCCTGCTGCATTCTCCACTCTGTCGCACTGAGTGGATGTAGCCAAGCAATTGACTCCCCATGCTGTGTTCATGGCTCCCCATTGCACAATGTCACATTTCTCGTTAAAATGTTGAAAACTGATCATCTTGCTTCCTAACTAGCATTCAGAACAACACTGATGCCTGCTAATAGAATAATCTGTGAGTGGAAGTGCTGGGGAGTGGGATCTGCAGATATGGAAAAGGACAGCCCAGCCTTCTCAGAAACAAAAAACACTATGGAAACAAGCTGGATTTGGTTAATGGGAAACCCCTCCCATTTGGAGACAGAGGTGTGTCTGAGCTGACAGCATCAGTGTTAGTTCCTAGGGGGATCTGTCCTGACCTTCTTGGAGAGTGATGCTGGGATCAGAAATAGCTTTGCACAATACCTAGAAAATTATTTCAATTGGTCCCAGGCTCAATGATGAGAGTCCTGTAGAAGAAGCTGATACTGGTGCTGCTGCAGCAACTGCTCAGTTCTCCTGTCTCCTAGTGCAGATCAGAGCCAGCTTGTGGCTCTGGCTTTTCCCTTGGGAAGGTCTGTTCCAAGGGACTGCAGTTAAGCTCTTGGAGACCCAGAGGAGAGAAACTAGGCTTTCCCTGCCTCTGAACAGGCCAGGGTATCCTGACTATTCCCCAAGGCTAAAGCACACCGGAAGACAAGCGTTTGTACAATGGGCATTGGCATCTCATGGAGTGCCCAGACACTCAGTTGGACACTCCAGCCCTTACCAAAAAGTACCTTGATCTGCTTCTGCTCTAATGCAAAGCTGTTCTGGGGAGCAAGTGTCACATACAGGAACATAACAGGAGAACAGATTTTATGAGCCAACAAGTGTCTACCCTGGGACATCTGTGCGTAGTTCAGTGCTCCCTCATCAGGCTCTGGTAGTGCTGGTGGCACTGGGCAGCAAGAGCAGGGCTCTGGGAGCGCAGCCAGCAGTGACCCGATTGGGTTTGGTGATTGCACAGCAGGGCCTCCTACCAGGAGTGCCTGTGGGAAATGTGCTGGCCTGACCAGTGTCAGGCCTTGTGGCTTCCAAAACTCTTTCAGAGGCTGCAGTTGCTGGGCGAAAGGCCACCTGAAGTCCAGCTGCACTGGCAGGGGTGACCTGAATTACAGTTTGGATCTCTAATTAGCAAAACACAGGCTGAGCCCAGGCTGCTCCCCTGCAAGCTCTCAAATCCCAGCATTCATCCCAAGGGGTCAGGCACTGCAGCAAGGTAGGAGCTCTTCATCCTGTTGCTCTGCTTTTCTTCCAGGCCAGAGTCCTTGTGCTGCCTCTTAGTGTGCACTGATAGTGCAGAGCAGTGGCTGCTGCTCACCTCACTCTTGAGCTCGGCTCCTTTCTGGAGGGAGGGGTTGGTTATGCCCAAGGTAACAGCTTTACCTTACAGGTGAGCAAACAGGTCAGCCCTCTCCTGGACCACACACCCTCAGCAGGGCTCTGATTTGGATTCTAAATTTACATTGTTGGTTTTTGGAGAGGTGGATAACATGGTGCTTTTATTTTTTCCCCTTCCATGACAGGAGGGCTCAGATAGAATTAAATCCAAGAAAAAAAGCACCTCCCTTGTTTTGTACGAGTTGGAGGTTGAGGAGCCATTTCTCCTCTCTCCCACACTGACCTTTTGTTTTTGTTTAAGAAGGTGTACGTGGGCTGTGCAAGCCTAGATATCCCTTTCTTTCAGACCCTGCCATGCACTGTACTCCTAGTAATGATGCCAAGAAAAACATACTGAGTACCTTAAAGAGGATTCCTCTGGCTTGAGCTGGGGTGCAGGAAGACAATAGCAGATCATGGCCTTTTCTGCTCTCTGAGCTGTCCAAAAAGGAGCCACACATAGTCTTAGCCCATGGATAGCTCTGGGCAAAGCTGGACTGTCCCAGAACACCACAGGGTCAGATCTGGAAGTAGCACAGCAAAGGCAACAGTAGAGAAACAAATCTGGCTACAAATTCAATGGGTGCTGCACTGATTAAATGGGCGTGCCGTGGCTTAAGTACTGTCCACAGTGTGTGAGTAGGAAGGCCTGGGATCAGAGGGAAAGCTTCCCCTTGCTCCTATAGTAAACCTTGCTCCAAAAACATACTGGCAAAGGCCTTGTGCCAGAGAAGCAGTTCAGGATCTGCTTCTCAGCTTCCAACAGGATGCTTCCATCACCTCCTTCCTGAGTAGGAGCTCTTAGAACAGGAAGGGACTTGTGTCCCCACACATGGCTGAAATTGGCCAGGCCTTACTCAAACCAGTTCCTGATTTGCAGTAACAAAACATCCCCATAAAGAAAACACCCACCTCGGCACCCAGACCAATACAATAATTCCACTCAAGTAAGAGATGCCAGTCAGGCTACATACTGTGGAGCAGAACAGGAAGCAATCCCAGGAGCCTGGCAAAACACCTTCCTGCTTCAGCCCCTTCCCAGTGCAGGCAGGTCCTACAGGTGCTCCTTATATTGGCTGCTGAAGTCTCTCTGCACCTGGGGCTCCCACAGCCCACCTGAGGACAGTTGGTGAGAAAAGCTCAGCTGGGAGAGCCTAGTCCAAACAGAGCCTGTTCTCCTGACACCCATGTCCAGCACAGGTGCCCCCAGTGCAAATTCAGCTGTGTCTGGTGACCTTCCCTGACCTGCAGAAGTGACACTGGGTGGTGAAGCTGAGCTCCACAGGGGCCATTCCCCTGGCCCCACTGGTGTGGGTGTTGCAGACAGGCTGCTGTGCTCCCAGATCCTGGGGGATTTCACATTGCCAGCACTGAGGCAGTAGCTGGCTGCTGAGGAAAGGTCAAGCCAAGGACCTCTAGGAAGGATCAATGTGTTTTTCTGCCTCCTCTCTCCCTTTGCCCTGTGTGACTTCTGTTCATTGTTTCATGTCCTGAAGCCAGATCCCACAAGCAGCTGGAGGTGTCCAGTTTTGTGCTGCCTCAAGTGTGCCCCTGTGGATGAGGAGAGTAGGAAGGAGTCGTGTGATGTTTTGCCTGGTTCAGAGGCAGTATCCAGCCCCTGCTTCCTCCTTGCTGTGGCTAAACAGGCCTGTTGGCAGTGCAGGCTGGTTGGATTATCCCACTAATCTGAGCTCTCTGAACCGTGGGTGAGGAACACTGGCCTCTGTGGGGCCTGAGCTCAAAAAGCTCACTTGTCTGTCAACAATCCTAAAAGAAGGGCTGTCCTTCAACACCAACCTCTGCAGCTTCAGCAAAGTGAGCCTTGCTGTGCAGAGGACTCTGCTGTTAATCCTTTTTCTCCTGGAGCCTGTGGAATGCAGTGGCTGTAGCAGCCCTGGCAGGGAGCAGAGCTGGCGTGCTGCTGGCTCTGGTGGCATGGACTTGCTCTCCTATTGTGAAACTGAGCTCAAGGGTGCAGGAATGAGAGGAAGGGGCATGGATCTGGCAGCTGCTGCTGGGTGAAGGGCTGGCTTGTCCCTGGAGTTGGCCTGCTGTGCCCATGGAGCGTCCTTGCTGTTGGTGTTAATGCCGAGTGCTTCGCGACATCTCCAAGACTGATCTCCTTTCCTGTTGCTCTGTGGCCCCTACAGCTTTGGAGCGACGAGGTGGAAAAAGTAAGTACCCAGCTGGAATTGTGCTCAAACCTTCTGGGGGTGTTCAGGGGCCGGGGGCGCTGTGGAACCTTTCCTGCTCACAGGCAGGGAGGATCAGGGGCTGCTGCTGTTGTGCTGTGTGGTTCAGTGCAATGACAATAGCTTGGTTTGAGCCATGGGGCCGTTGGCTGTCCCTGGTGAGAGACACTTCCCCTGGCATCCAGGTATGTGTCTGTCTGTGGTAAATGGAGGCTCAGAACCCTGCACTGTGTGACAGGAGCAGAGGTCATGCTTAAGGTGTGACCCGGCTCTGCTCCTGTGGCCAAGGCTCTGATCCTCCATGTGCCTGTGGTAGCCACTGGCCTGATCCATCCAGCAGGCTCCACACAGAGCTGGAGCAAGGACAGAGCTGCACAGCCCCAGCTGCTGCAGGGAACAGCTCAGTCGGGGTGGGGGGAGGTTTGAAGCCTCATGGAGCTGATTCTCTCTGGGTGAGCTGCACTTACCCTCCTGATCTGTGGAGGCTCTGGGAGGGAAGATGGATGGAGAGCTGAGACCAAGGTGAGCTCTGTGTGGAGCTGCAGCACAGCACGGAGCTTCCAGAGACACCTTCTGGGATCCTGTTCTTTCACACCTCGAACACCCCCAGCAGGCATTGCCGTGGAGCCTGAAGTGCAGGGGGGCAGAAGTTCCCGCATGCTGTGCATGACAGCGGCCTGTTGCTGCTTTACTCCAAAGGCATCTGCAGAATGGACTGGCTCTTCCTGACCCAGCTCTTCCTGTTCTTTAAATCCTTCGGTCCCTCAACCAAACAAGCTGGCTACAGTCAGCTATGAGCAAGCAAGGATCTGTTTCTCTATCCTCTCTCTTTGGGCTATTCTGCTTGGATAGACCAAAGTATGTAAGTAAATGTTGAAGTTCTCCATGTCTTGGAGAAGCACGAGACTGGAAGGAGCCTCCCACGTCACCATCCAGCTCTGGCTTTATAGGAAACTACATCCTGCAACTGCTCAGAGTTGGCAGGGAGAGGCAAATCCCAGGCAGCACCAAATGGAGCTGGATCTGCCTGGCACAAGTCTACGTAGCTCTGAATACTGGAGTCTCAGCTCACAGGAGCAGGAATCACTCAGTGTTTTGAAGGCATTGCACTGGTATTTCTTGTTACATTCACCCTTCTCCTTTAAATAATCCCCTTCATACAGAGGATGCAAGGAAATAGATCAGTTGGGTTGCAGCTTAAAATAGACAAATCTGATTAAAAGACAGTCAAAGCATTTCTTTGTTGTAGCCTGGCTCTACACTGGTAATGCTGGTAGCAGATGAGAGCTGTGCTGGCCCCAGCAGCACCTCCAGCTTGTCCTGCTGGGAATACTGGGTCTCCTTTGGGGTTACCAGTGATGCGGCCTCTGCTCTGAGACTGTCAGCCCGGCTGGGTGAGCCCTCTGGGCTCAATTCCAGACATGTCAGTCCTGTGCCAGAATGGTCAGGGCATTCCCAAAGCAGCAAAAGGAACCCTTGCGCCAAGGCAGGACATTCCTGGAGGAGGGGAAAGGGTTCTCTTTGCAGTGAACTGGTGCTGAGTGGGTGTCACTCTTCTGTGACCAGTCACAGCACATCCCAGGACAGCAGCACTGGTGTTAAGGAATGCTGCATGCTGGAGAGAACACGTGGGCCTGCTTGTCACCCCTTTCCATCAGCAGGAGGGGAGAGCCAGCACCAGAGCACTTGGCTGCTCCAGCACTTCTGGAGATCTTGCCAGGATACACCTGGGTATTTTGGTACTGCAGAACTGCCCTAGTGTAAATGCACTGTTTGGTGGTGGGGGAAGAGATGGGTCTCCAGTGTGAGTCCGTCTCTGAATTCCCAAAGCCTGCTGTGGAGCTGCATGCTATTCACCAGTGTTTAATTCCTCCTAGTGCAGAATCAGTAACTAGCCCCAAAGGAGACCCTTGGGTAGAAGTTGGCTTGGGATGTTCATCTCCATTGCAGACTTAATTAGCAGCAGCAGTCTGGTAAATGCTGCCTGGCCCCAGCCTTTGTTCTGTGGTGATAAAAAGGAAACCACTGCACTTCCAGAGAGAAGCCTAGGGAGGCTGTGACATTCCTATGCCAGCAGGTGCAGAAACAGGGGATTAAAGGACCTGGCATGGGACTGGCTTTCCACATACCTCGGGATTAACAAAGCCTCCCCATCTTCATGTTCTAGTCTTGTGGGAGTAGGCGTTGCCCTGCTTGGTGCATCATCAGTTTTGAGCTGCCCTTCCATCACCTGCAGTGATCCAATCTAGGATTCAAGAAAGAATCAAGCTGAAATACAGCCATAGGTTTCTGGGATCCCAACCCAGAGTCTCTTGTGCATGCTGCTTAGTGTCACAGCTGCACATGGATCCTGCAGCACTTGTGTCTTGCTGCCAAAGATGGGGTGTGGAGGTAGGGGGCTGCAGAGGCAGCACAGGGCTCTTGCCTTGTGCTGCCTGAGCCCCCATCCTGTTTGCAGGCGGAGCACGAGCTGAGGCTCACACAGACCGAGTTCGACCGCCAGGCAGAGGTGACCCGGCTGCTGCTGGAGGGGATCAGCAGCACACACGTGAGTCCTCCTGGGCACCTGGGGGTGACAGGGACTACAGAGACTCTTGGCTCCTGCCTAGAGGATCCCAGAGTCCTGCATGTGGAATAGAGGTAGAAGAGGTGGTAAATTTGGGGTACCTCAGGGGAGTAGTAGCTGCAGCAAGAGAGTTTCTCTGCTTGGCAACCAAATTCAGTCAAGCTGATGGTCCTTTTTCCTCCAGGTGAATCACCTTCGCTGTCTCCATGAGTTTGTGGAGTCTCAGACCAACTACTATGCTCAATGCTACCAGTTCATGCTGGACCTGCAGAAGCAACTGGGCAGGTGAGACAAGAGACTGCTTTTACTTCTCTGAGGGTTATTGATCTCCTTACCTCCAGCTCAGGGCTCTTTCCCCCCTCCTACATCACAATGTTGGGCAGAAGTTATAAAGTGCCCTCACAGCTCCAACAGAGCTTCTGAGTTTACAGAGTGGTGAGCAGTGCTGGTGGATTTGGTGCAGGCTTTGCCATTGGATTTTTAAATTCCTCTCAAATCACAATGGCCATGGGAGTTTGAACATTTTTCCTCTAAATTAGTGAAATCACACAGGACTCAAATTCCTGTTGCCAAGCAATGGGCCTGAGCATGCTCTGCTGCAGCAGTAACAAATCCTAGATTCCATATTCTGTGCTGCTGGCTGCACATCCCATAGGGTGGGCTGGGATGTTCTCTCTGGTACTGTCACACCAGCACAGGCCTGACCCAGGAGGGGCTATTGCCTCTATGTGATCACTCACATTCCTGTTCCATTCTTTTTCCATGCCTGCAGTTCCAAAGGAGAAATGTAAGTATGCTATTGGCCAGGATGAGCTTTGAGGGCTCTCCTCCCCTGTGACTCTGGGGTCTCTGTGTGATCACTGCCAGGGCCAGAGCTATGCCACCTTAGATAACTCAGCCTGAGCTCCATTACTGTCTCTCTCTACGCAAAGCCTAGGAGCCTCTAGCTGTGGCATCCAGTTCAACAGCAGCAATGCCCATTCCTTTCCCAAAGAATTAGCAGGCAGAACAGGTAACACAGACCATGTAAGAGCAGGGCAAGGATACAGCACATGGACCTAGTCAAACAGGGCCCAGAGCAGCACCTGCCCAGCCCCCTCTGCAGTGCCACATGTCAGTCTGGTACTCTGCAAGCTGGTGAAACAGGGCACTGGAGTCAGAATAGGCAGACAAGTGTCACCTGCTGCACAGTCTCAGCACCTGAGAACTGAAGGTGTTTCCCCACATGAAGGGCAGTATGGGTATGTTACAGCTGGGTATGTAACCTGCAACTCTTGAGCAGCATCTCTGCAGAGCAACTGCTGAAAGGAAGAACTCTTTGTGGTCCTCACTGAACTGTGCTTTTTTCTGCCGTGTAAGATTTTCAGGCACATTCGTAGGCAATGCAGAATCCGCGTCTCCTGCAGCCGCTACCTCTCCTCCAGCTGTTGCTGCTGCCACGCTCCCTGCTGTGCCTACAATTCCGGTGGTGCCCACAATCGTTGGGGTGCCCAACACTGTGGCAGAGGGTGTGCTGAACCCCAGCGAAGTCAAGCCTCCTGCCAGTGGGACACGCAGGGCCAGAGTCCTCTACGACTACGAAGCAGCTGACAGCACCGAGCTGGCACTTCTTGCAGATGAGGTTGGTGGCTTTCCTGAGTGTTGGATTTGGCTATAACTGCCCAGCAGCCCATGGTGTGCCCAGCAAGGACTTTGGTTCCTTTTCCTGCCCCTAAAACCTGTTTTATGAAACTAAGAGTCTTTACCTGGATACCAGTATCTGCTGAGTTGCAGTGAGCTTGTGCTCACAGCCATTTACTATTTAACACCCAAATAAATCCTCAGTTCCTGTTGGAGCCCAACTGTACCCAAAATAAAATATTCCAATACTCAAATCCCAAATACAGCTGCCTTATCCAGAGCCATGGGATAAGCTATTGGCTGGAGGCCTACTCTAATCATGTTTAGAAAAAAAGGAAAATCAGCAAGCTGGAAACTTTTCTGTTCTCTAGACTGAATTTCTATATTCACATGGGATGACATAGCAACATGTAAAAATACCTTGAGTTACTTTGGAGAATGAAAAAGCAACAGGGACATAACTGGGCAGTTTTCCATAGATCTTGTGTAAAAGCTGCAGATAGCTCCAGGGAAAGGACATAGATACCTGCTAAATGAACTTCAGGAATTACTGTTCTTTCACTCCCCATCTGACTGAACTTCTTGGCTCTGTCTGCAGAGTAAGGTCCTGTCTAATGTGCCGTCTTCTCTCCCCAGATGATCACTGTGTACAGCCTGCCAGGCATGGATCCAGACTGGCTCATAGGGGAAAGAGGGAACCAGAAAGGGAAAGTTCCTGTCACTTACTTGGAACTGTTAAGTTAAATGTTAAGGAAGAAGAATGTACAAGCAGAATGCATCCCTCATCTGGCACTTCTAATGCGGATTTCCTCATCCGAGACCATTGCTCTCTTCAGGGTTGACACTCCATTGCTAATATGGGAATTGTGAGAAAGAAGTGGGAAAACTGTTACGGTGAGGTTTTGGGAAAGGGCTGATGGCACCCAAGACTGAATTTGCTACCTACCAGCCTGCTTTGAGGTTAGTGTTGATGGCACAAGATTCCTTGATTACTTTTTCCCTTCTCTGCCCTAGTCTGTTCCTTGCAGTGGCTTTCCCGGGGCGAGCAAGCTGTGTCCCCCAGCAGCTGCTCACCAATTACACTTCCCTCGTGTCTGGTGTGGGTTAGTGCCTGTCTGCCCCTCCTCTCTTCTCCAGCAGTAGAACTGCCCAAGTCCAACCATCGAGAATTCCAGTAGGGAAGTGTCCCACACACCCTCTCTGACATGTCCTGGCACGTAAGGCAAGGGGGCTGCACTTAAGATTTAGGAGCCTGTTAAACCCATCCACCCACCCTGCTCACCCATGGGAGACCAGCAATGCACGGCTGGGCAAGAGCCACACTCACTGTCCTGGGGTCTGGAGGCTCCCACCTACCCCTGTCCCCTGAAGCTGGAAGATTTCTTTGTGGAGACCAACCTGCTACGGTAGGGCCTAACCCCAGACCTCCGTGCAAGGGACCATGCATCTTGCTTCCAATTCCTCTGGGAAATTGCTCTTGGACTGCAAAGTTTACAAGCCTTTTTACAAGCTTTGCTCCCTGTGTTATTGTCCAGGCTTTTCTTTCAGTGTGTCTGCCCAGGCATGTTTTAGCCTGACTTTATTTCCACCCTGAATCACTGATTTAATGAATGTTTCCCCTCCCATGTCAGCAGTGAACAGACTTGGTGCATCCTAGTGCAGAAAGGGACAATCCCACCTGCTGTGACCACCAACAAGGAGCTGTTCTTGGCCATACACACACCACGACCCAGGCTGTCCCGGAGGGATGAGGTGGTTTAGCTCAGGTGTGTGCCTGTTCACTCTGGAATGAACTCTTAGCTCACCTAAAGGACTTCCACCTGATGTGTCACGAGTTTTCCACTCAAGCTGGATGGAAGACAAACTCACCTGCACCAAGCTCTGTTCACAACCTTCCCCTGGGTATGTCAGAACTAACTTTGCTTGTTTATTGATCTTTTGCACTTTCCCCAAAGGTATCGTGACCATTCTAATGTAACAGGGCACTGAGCACCTGTGTTTGTGGGGCTCATGGGTTTCAGCACTTATTTGCCAATAAACAAACTGCCTGACCTCCTGCCTCAGCATCTTCTGTGGGCTCAGGGCTGTCCTTGCTCCCCAGCCACAGGGCTCTGGGGACAAGCAGGGAAACAAAGGGAGCAGCTGCTCCCCCAGGCTTGGAAGCTGGGGTTAAAAGCAAAACAAAGCTGCTCATCCTTCCTGTCCCACCTGACACTCCCAACCCACTGTCAGAGCCTTGTGGTTCCTTTCCCAGCTCACATATCTCAGTTGTAGTACAGGTTCAGGGGCTCTGAGAAACAACAGCTCCTCCTGTACCTGAAGCAAAAATAGAGCACCAGGATGACTTCAGCTGCTGAGAGACCCAACTACTATTCTAGATCTACCACACTTTTTTAGTTGTTATGGAAACTAGAGCTGCTGCTAATCTGAAATTCTAAAGTCTTGTCCTTAACACCCAGCTTGGAAGGAACTCCTGGGAAAAGCAGCTGTTGAAATGCTCTGTAGTGCAGCAGTAATGCTTGGCTGTTCTAGTTAAAGAGAACAGGGAAATCAAATGATGTTGCTGTTTCTAGTTTTAAAATTGCCAGGACTACCATTCCCATAGTCGTGATCTATTAGAGATCTACTCCTGCCTATTTCCCTTCCAGCATGTATATCTTCCCTCAGGCCAGTGACATGCCTGTTCCTATTATTCCTCTCCTTGGTACATTAAAGCAGCAGCAGCTTAATGAAGCAGAAAACAGTCTCTTCCCTCAGAGCAGCCAGAAGGAATTCTCTTCCTGGCACCAGCACTCTGTTCCTCTGCAGTAGAAAAAAAAAGCACATGGAATATCTATGGCTACTCCTGACTCTGTACAGGAAGGTGACACTTGTGCTGCTTCTTTGCAGATGTCAGGGGAGCCCCCCTTGGCTGGACCCCCTCTGTGCCTGAGGGACAGGGACAGGTACAACTCAGGACTGAAATGCTGCTGTAGCTCTAAAACACGTAACCAGGGGAACCCACTGCTTTTGCTGTCTGGCACCAAGGGCTCCTGCCAAGCACCACCAACTCACTCTGGTGCTTGGATAGACATCTAGAAGAATCCATTCTTGTTGAACACCACTACAGTGATGAGCACTCTGTAACTTCCAAAGCCGTAACAAAAAGGAAAGATCCCGACCAGAGCTGTTAAGTGACAGCTTGTGCTGTAACTGAACTTGCTTATATGGACCAGATTCCAGCTTTGCTTCCCCTCCCCATGGCAGCCCTCATCCATTCGCTGTCTCTGCACAGCTGTTCACGTTCAACTCTCCATGGTCACACCCAGTTCCCCCATGGCACAGTGTTTCTGGTTACAGGCTGCCGCATCAAAACACCACTGGGTTTAGGACTGTCACACCACCTCACAAGCCCCCCTCTCCCTTCTACTTTAAGACTTTACTCCAGCCAATTCAAATCTCTCCAAAGCCCTCAGGCCACATGACACTAGATCAAATAAATATGTGAGGATATTGCCAGCACTTAAGCTTTCAAGGTAAAAAAGCCCAAACAACCTCAAAGCAAGATAATCTCATTTTCTAGGTCTAGTCTCTTAAAACCATTGAAATTAAAAAGGTTCTGGCTGGCAAAGCAATCAACTGTCTATTTAGGAAAGAACTGGTAGGTTAATAGCTCACAGCTACACTGAAATTCGATTTCTCACCTTAGATAAGTCTCTCTAGATTTCAGGCTGTATTTTAAGCAATAATCACTGACTTTCTCTTACTGTCCTTACTACACACTGAGCCTCAAAACCTTAAAGAGTTTGTTGATCTAGAGCTACACCACATGATGCACCTTCACTGCAGACAGTGATTCCTGTGCAGGGCCCTCACCACCATGTGCAGGGAGTATTTTGTAGTGCTGCTCATTTCAAACCTCCTACGAGTTCCCCAACAGGAGTCAGAGAAAGGGAGTGGGTGTGGGGAACCCAGGGAATCAGTCATTTTAATTACAGTCATTTCAGACAGTCTCTGGATTGTCATTCAGACATCACTGCATTAGCTGGGACTTCAACTCAGCAGAACCACCACCTAGACACTGCAGAATTGGTGCTGCTGTGTCCAACACAAACCCATGAACACAGCTGCTGTCTATAAAGGTTTTAATATCAGTATAAATAGGGCACAGTTACAAAAAACTGCAAGACTGGAGCAATGGAATTTTGATGTAAAAACCTTAAGTGAGGCCTTGCTCTTCAGAAACACACACAACACACAAACTGCAGGGTGAAGGGAAGGTGTGAGCACACATACACCATCGTGCCTTGAACCATTCAGTACAAAAATAGCACTAGAAAGATGGTCTCTGAATTGCTGGCTGATCCCTTGGGTGTGCCTTAACTGGACTCCACACGGGAGACGCAGATTGCACCTTGTGTTAGGAGCAGAGTTAATGCCCAGCAGAAAGTGTCTCCTCTCTCCATCCAGCCACAGCTTCCCCAGCTGACGTACAAGCTATAAAAATAAAGGTTTTGACTGTTCAGTGCTTGTACCCAGCCAGGATGCTCTGGCAGACAGAGCAAGCAGACTGTGCATGTGGGCTGGTCACTGCAGAGCCACTTGGGCTCTCCTTACATTCACTCTGCTCCTGGGTGGCAAGAGTTCCATGGGATCTTGCTGCTCAGGTGACACCACTACCCACACCTGGCCTCCCTCCCTTCCCAGTCCTCATTACAGCTCTGCCAAAGGTGATGCCTTCTGTGATGGACGTGACTTGTTCCGCTGCAAGTCCTGACAAGGGAGGCAGGGCCAGGACAGGATCTATCTCTGCACGTGCCGGACAAAGGCCTGCACGAGCTGAAACAAGGGCTCCTGCCCCTCTGGACCCAGCTTGGAGGCAGATTTTCCTTGGGGAGAGGGAAGGACCCCGCTGGCAGGTGAAGAGGGACCACCCCGGCGGAAGTAACGGGACAGGCTGGAGAGCAGAGTACTCTGAAATTAGAGTGTGTAACAAGTCAACTTCATTCCACCACACGCCCTCTCCCTCCCCAAACCAGGTGCTGTGGCACAGGAATTTGCTAGCATGAGGAGCCCAAGGCTCTTCAGTCATGCTGGGAAATGGGCAGCCACAGACAAGGCATATTGAACAGTGAGAGAGGACAGCACAAGGTGCTCACCAGCTCCGAGCTGAGCTCCTGCTTCATCCGCTGCTTGTCCCGGGGGTGCACAGCCGGGTCCCGCAGGTACCGAACAGCCTGGGAGATGAGCAGGTAGAAACAGTTTTCCATTGTAAACATGAGCAGAGACCTGTGCAAAGAAACAAAAATCAGCAGGAGCCAAAAAAGGTCAGCACACTCTGGTTTCCAGGTCAAATAGTTATTGAGAGACTTTACACATAAGGGATGTACGAAGATACACAAATGCCTCCAAACTTCAGTTCTGATCTGAGGAGCTCTGACTTCTGTTGCTTGGCTGTAACTACATCGAGTAACTAGAAACTTACTTGAGGGTTTTGGTGCCCTCTTGCATATTCAGCCCTGCAGCCTGAGGGAAAGGTTCTTTCTTCTTATCCATCTTCGAGGAAAAAAAAAAACAGGTATTAAAGACAGGAGATAGAAAAGAACTACTCATGCTCTTCAAAGTATCAGTTGAATGAGCACTCTGGGATCACCGCAACTGCTGTGCTCCCATATACAGAAAGCGTCAGTACCTCTCCCAGCATGTTCAGGGCCACATTGACTGTGGCAAGGAGGGTCCCAAAGGAAGGTGCAACATCTGAATCAAAGGCTGGTGTGGTGAAACTCAAGACAAAGAGCACATTGTACTCAGCAAGGTCCAGCGACTATGGAGGAACAGAAAGAGGAGTGAGACCCCAGAAGACATGAGTATGGTGTTGCCATAGAAACAGGAATACCCAGTCCCTTATCGAGCTTTTTACATGGAGAAACAGAAGCACTGTGATAATTTCCCAAGTCTCAGGTGAACAGCTGGAGCAGTAAAGTGTCCTGTACAACACTGCACAATCAGACTCCATGGCTCTCCTCCCACAGCTGCCATCACTGGCACACCAAGGTACTGGCTGCTCCCAGAGGCCCAGAAGGATGTTTCCTATCCAACAGTTAGCAGCAGGACACTGCAAGAATCAAGGATTAAACCTTCCTTTTCTGAACCTGGAGACCAGGCACTGGGTCACACCACCATGGGAGGATGACAAGAGGATTTCTCCTGAAGAATGGTGTACTGAAGGTACAAACCAACTGGGTTATTGTCTGCTCCAGTAAGGTCACACACACACACAGCCTTGTGTAGAGACACAAAAGCTCAGCCAATTCTTCCCTTCACACTGTGCAGTGCCTGATTCCCAAAGCAAATTCCATCTCCTGCCTTCCTGCTCTGTGCAGAACAGCAGATAGGTATACAGTGGGGTCACTGTATCAAGCAGGACACACAGACCCAGAATATCCCTGGAAATGCAGGAAACTCCCCCCTTTAGAGAGCAACAACTCTTCTCTCTCCCCACCTGGTCGAGGAGGATCTGGCAGACATCAGGGGTGAAATGGCGCAGGGCAGCAAGAGACTTGCTGAGGATTTTGAGGAGGCTGTACTGCACTGTGAGCAGGGCTTTCTGCTCTGCTGCTTCTGACTCAGGGCTGGGGTGTTTGGAGGAGGCCTGAGGGTTACGCTGCACTCGGGGAGTCACACTGGATGGAAGGGAATCGCCATTTTTTGTCTGTGGAGAAAAAAAAGGGAAAGTCTTGAATACAGATATGATTATTTTGCACTAAGACACGTGTTTTGAGAAAAAAAAATAATCTGTGAACAAAGAGAATGAGGAAAAAAGGCACCCAAAGTCTGTCACCTGCTGAGAATCTACAGATGGTGTGGGCTGGGGAGACACTGCATTGCAGGGAGGCAGCTGCAGAGGCTGTTTAGATTCCATGCACCAGAAAAAGCATTATCAAGACACCAAGCCTGAGCCATGCTGAAGGAACACTACAACAGCAATGCATCATCTCCACCTCGTGCATCTGAAGGTGTCCCAAGAACAAGAACTATCTCCCTTTAACAAATTATATCAAATCAAGGACACCAGGTCAACAGTGGCTTAACTAATGGCACTCCAGAGTCCTTCAGCAATGCAGCCTCCTTATGACAACAGCATTCAGCACAGGCTATTGGTTATCTAGGACTGGCTTCACACAGTTCAGAGGTTTTCAGAGTCCAGACTACTCTTTGCACATATATTTTTTGCTGTGAAGAAATGCAAATCCTAACTATTGATGGCTGTCAATAATCACCACGAGGATTATGAATAATCCATTCAATATCCAAGATCCTTGATAATGAATAATGCTCCCTTTTAACAGGGAGCATGGGCATGCAGCATTTAAAGTTTAGTGTAGGATCCTCACCTGCAGGTAGTGCTGGAGCATTTTGCGGCTGTGCAGGAGGGAGGTGCAGGCCTGGCACAGGTAACACAGATTCACCTGAAAGAAAGGAGAAATCTCATAAAAGCTCAAACCGCATCTATTCACTGCCACTGCTGGAAGCTAGAAAATCCCTACACAGCCCTGTGATCATAAAGGATCCACGCAGTCTCTTAATTTCCCAGTCTTTTCTTGAAGTCACCTGGCACTAAAAATGGAAAGCAAGCCAATGAATTACCCAAGTTACTTTTCCAAGCTACCACTTCTCTCTCTCCCAACAGTTATATTTCCTCATTCGAGACAAGGTACTAACAGAATGGGTAGCTAAATAACCTCAGCTATAGTTCCCATTAAAGAAGTGGTAATAAAAACGTGATACAGTGCCATTTTCTCTTAAGACATCCAAATCCCTGCACTCCAGGGCACTGTATTATCCCCAGCAATATCCTGATTCCTACCTGCATGTCCCTCATAAGCTGTGGCAGGTGGAAATGCCACTCCTTTGTGAAATTTGAGAGCTGAAGAATGAAGCCAACAGTGTGATCAGCCTCTTCCAGACAGGCCAAGCTCTGCACGGTCCGTACTGCATTCAGGCACTGGGAAGGAAAGAGAAGTAAATCAGGGCCATGACAGATAAGGGACAGATGAGATAACATCCTATCCTCCTCTCACAGTTACTTCCACTCTAACCCTTCACGAGGCAGGAGTGACTTTTCAATGCTTCTGCCCTTTCTGACTCATTTCCACTGCTTTTGGAATAGAGGAGCCACGTGAAGCACAGAGGCAATTTGTGGCACACCTGAAGGATCCTCTCTTGATGGACACCCACAAAGTCCAGTGCTTCTGTCAGGAAGTTGTATCTCAGTGTTTTGAGAAGACGTTCCATCAGGGACATGGAGAGGCGATAGACCCCGGGCCAGGAGGGGGCATCCAGGGACTTCCGGGATGAAGCAGATGTCTGAACAAATCACATACAAAAATAAGTGGCTTTTTTTTCCTCCACACCATTCTGGCAGTCTCCAGCCACAGCCTGTGCGGGCATGGGAAGCTCTCCAGGTGCATTCCCAGCTGGAATGAAGGAAGCAGCACCCACCTGAATGGCTCCGTTTGCACTGAGCTGGTACACACTCAGGAGGGGCAGGCAGACACTCTCGGTGACACCAGCTCCAGCCATTGCTGCTGCTCCCTACAAGAACAGACTGCTGTTGGAACCCGTGCCTCTGCTCTCTGAGACTGAAGAGACCTGTTTTGCAGTAGATATTTCTGTCCTTTGCATTGTCACCACCCTTTTACAGAACTTTCATCTACACACACACCTCTATGTTGTTAAAAAGTTCAATATCAAGAAAAGCAAAATCTAAACTGCATAACTGCACTTAGAATTCCATTTATCACCTGCTCTGGCATGTACGTAATCTTTGCAAAGGGCTTTGGAACAACCTTGTGTTCACCTGAAGCCCCACACAAGTTGAATTTGAAATAGATAAAAAACACTTTATTAAAACTAACAAAGAAGCAGGTTCCAATACTCAATGCTGGTTTAGCAACGGGGTATTTGCATTGCAGAATCCATTCAGTGAAAGTGCTTGCTCTAAATGACAGGTCTGCCTGGCTGACTCAGCTTTTCCCAGACATCCTACTATGGAGAACAAGGCACACTAAGCAGGTGTACATACAGGACCTGCTGCTTGCCAGCCTCCAAAAAATACCCCTTTAACTACAGTTCATCATTCAGCTGCATCACAGACAGGATAATGAGATAAAAAATGAGACAGAGTTTTTTTATTTAAAGTGTACAGCTATGTGCTCACACTTCTCTGCATCTCTCACCTGCTGAGTCCTTGCTAAGGTCAGCAGCAAATGTAATGAGGCCTCTGTGAAGTGAAGGTTTTGTTTAACTCTAAGGCTGATCTCCAGTGCAGCAAAGATGGTAGGAAGCACAGGGACTTTCCTAGTAATCTGCAGCCAGTAGTCTCCATCTTCATCCACTTCACAGAGCTCCTTAGCCAGGTGCAGACCCAGAACACACACCTGCAGTGACAAGGAAAGGCAGGTAGGTACAGGGTTGTACCAAAAAAAATCTCAAAAGCACTTACTAACACAACCTAAAGTTCAATCATTCTCAGAATCACGAATGAAGGCTCCTGGTATCTCTCACATTATCCTCTGTACACTTCTTGGCTTTATTAGCACTCATGACAATGTTTTTTAGGACACATCTGAAGAAGCAGCAACAACAGCCAACTTCCAGACTGATGTGAGCCAAGAAAACATCGAGTAATTCTGAAACAGAAACTGCTAAAACTTCCTTTGAAGGCAGCAGGCTACACGGGAAAGGTGTTCCAAGCATCACAAAGCTTTTGTCTAGAGAGAAGAGCCAAGGCTGCAGAGCAGATGAACAGGTCCTTTACCCCATCTCGCTGGTCTTTGTGCTTTACTCGGGAGGCATCATCAGTCTCCATACTGTCCTTGTCATCTGCAGCATCTCCCAAGGTCAGGCTGTGCCGAGTCTGGTCCAAAAGCGCAATGACCTCATCCTGGAGAGTCTCACACACACTCAGCACCAGCTGGGGGTATTGGGGGATGTCATTCACTGTCACACACACAACAGACACCAGTTAACACACAGTCCTTGTACTCAGCTGTCCAGTTTAACTGGTAACATCACTTGCAATTAGCGTTTATTCTGTTATCATTTCAAAACCTACAAAACAATGTGAGGAACTGTGACTAAGTTAAATGTTTAAGTCTAAGAGGATATAATAAGGGATTATATTCATCTGGATAACAAAAACATGTAGTTTTTGTCACATAAAGTCATATAAACTCAAGACATGTCAAAACACAAATCAAGCACTACTATGGACAGATTATTCCACCACAGCAATTCCCACCCATTGCTCCAGACTGCTGGTACCAGCCCATGCAGACTGGGTGCAGTCTATGTTCACATAAATACTACATTCTTATCAAAACCATTATAGTAAATTGCACCACCTTTTACCAGAATGACTAGAAAGCTCAAATTCAACAGCAAAGAAAACAATTAAAACCAAACTAACCCTCCACTTTCTATTTATTTTTCAAAACATACAGGTTTGCAGAGCCAAAGCAGTGGGACAAGGAACACAGACAAGTAACCTGACACACTTTTAATCACAGTTAACTTTGTATGTATTGTACAGAGAAATACTGCCCAGATTCCACTGAGGGTCTTCAAGTGCTACTGCAATGCCAGATGCCCCACAAAGGATAGGAGTCATGGCCAGACTGGTTTCTGTGGTTTGTAACAAAATGTACCCTTTCTTGTGTTTGGGTCTTTTGTTACCTCTAACTGGAAATCCAGGTCAGAATCTAAGCTCTACAGTCCCTTTGAGAGAGCATGACTTAGGTGTCCCTCCCACACCCACTGAGCTGTTTCCAAAAACACACAGGTACCAAACTCATCAAACAGAGGTTATTGTCAGGAAAAGACTAGAGAAGGGAAGACATGGACATAGAGTGAATGAATGACAAACCTCACCTCTTTCTAAAACCAGCTAAAGAAAGAAAGAAAAAAGAAGAGATGTCCCACAGGCTGGTGATTGCATTCAGCACCCTGCACTACCACCAGCATGTGTTTATCTTGCACATGCTGGGTGTAAGGTACGTTCAGCCCTGGCACCTTAACACCTGCACATGCACCACCTCACCTTTCATCTCCTTCATTTGCAGAACTGTGATAAGAGCTGAGAACACTTTGGCTTTGGTTTTCTCCATCATCTGCTGATCTGCCTGTAGTACTCCCTCCAGAATCTGCGTCAAGGAGTTTATGATTTTATCCACAGAACCGAACTCGCTGACAACAAAAAGGGAGAGCTCTTCAGATTAGTCAAGATCCCTCAGGAAATATATTGGCTTGAATGAGCTGTGTGGATTGTAAGTTATATGATCCCCAAAAATAAAGCAGTTCTTCAAAGTAAAGTTTAGGTCACCACCTGGATCTCACTAAAGACATTCCACAGAATGAGAATGCATTTTCCCTTCATTGTGAGAATGAGAGTGAGAAAACAGGACTAACTATCACAAAAGTTCTTTTGCTACTTTTCACCAGCAAGCAGGAAACCAAATAAACTGTATTGTTACTAGAGATTTCTTACAATTTCAGCAACAACCCAAAAGAGATTTGACATCCCAAAAGAGAATGATAAGGCTTCACTTTTCTCCCCAGATCACTAAGGGATTCTCACTAGAGCAAAACACTTCAACATAATCTCCCAAACTTTATTTAAACATGATCTCTCAAGTTTTTATTTCTAGCAGTGACTAAGAATTATCCAAACAAAATACCTACCTTTTCCACTGCTTGAGCAGGATCAGAAGAAGGGTACACAGCATAGACCCTAGCTGCAGACAGGGCACTGACATGGGAACTTGGAGCTAAGGAGAAATACTGCAAGAGTTACAGCTGGAACAGTGACATATAGAAACACTTCAGAAATGCTCAACCCAAGTAGCATCACCAAATGACCAGGTTTGTTCTTCAGCAGAACTGAGGACAGGACCCTCGCAGGGTCACTCAGTGATGACAAGAATGACACAAAGAAAATAAAGATTTAAGCAGCTCATCAGTTCAGGGAGAGAGACTTTATTTCAGCCCAATTTCACAGGATCTAAAAACCCTAAGAGTACAAGCATCTGCAGAAATAGTGCAAAGAAGATAAGCAACTAGGAAATGAAAGAACTGATAGGAAGCAACACCTACCAAAACCTTGGTGCCATTTAGCACATCCAGAAACAACTGCTGACGAACTGCAGAATCAGTCAGATGCATGATATCTGCCTAAATCAAAGATAAAGATCAATCAGCACAACAAAAGGTGCATCTTCTAAGGAGCTTAAAATCAGTTTACTGTTTTGTTACTTTAAGAATCCATCTGTATTATAGCTGCTGAATTTTACAGAAATCACTTTAGTCCTACATTAACCACCGACAAGAGGCAGGCAGTGACTAATTGTTTAATAGTGCATCCCTGCCCCACTAGACACAGGAAAAGCTTGTCAGGATTACAGAATTACTTAGAATCCCTCTAAAAATTACTTACTACCTCCCTCCTCTGCCGAGAGAACAGTATGTTCATTTTGATCAGACAGCAAAATACCACCCACTCTAACCTCTTGCACCATGCTCATGCCAACCTGTGCTGTGTTCACTTACACAACAAACCTGAAAGAAGACCAGTGAATTCTGCTTAGCTGGCACTAGGAAGCAGTTGACATTTTATTATTCAAAATGTTAATTTCAGACTCTCATGTAAGATAAGAGGCAGCCCTTACATGGCTTGTGGAGATGATGAGCAGCATCCGCCAGGCTGAGATGAGCATTTGATACTCGGTGATGGAGGCACAGCTGGTGCCCTCGGTCTCTGCCACGTGCTGTGCCAGGGACTTCACGTACTCTGACCAGTAGGCAAAGCGCTTTTTGGAGGAGAAATTCTTCAATGTGTCTTTCAGGGACTGATCCAGCGAACCCCTGACCAATTCAAGAGGAGAAGTTATCTTGGGTCAGAAAATATACTTCTTCTGAGATTCAGGGAGGAAAGCCAAGGACACAGCTTGCAAGTGAAGCTTATTCCTCATATTAGACCTCTGCAGGGAATCCCACTTTTTGCATCAAACATGAAGGAAAAACATGATCCCTGAAGAAAATCTTTTATTTTTTTTAAACAGATTTTAGTTAATCCTGACTTTTCAGCATATGAAACAGCTGTTACTTTCAGGAAAACAAATCAAGTGGGAGAAAACTACTAAATGTGATTCAATCACTACAGGTTTACTTGGCTTAGGTGACCATTAGTTTTAATAAATACTGTATATTCTTATTCCAGGACACAAGGAAAATACTGATACCTTCTCATTAAAGGCTGCAGAAGGACTGTAATACCTTTCTGCAATTAGTGATTGCAAGAATCTCAAATGAACGTTCGTAATCTGTTCATGAACCACTCCCAGATTTTCACAGGATTACATGTGCTTTGCCCATCAAAGCCCACATGGTGTATCAAGAGTTAACACACACAGTTTAGGTAACTTAAAAGTATAGGGATGAAGGAGAGACTACCAAAGACTCACTTGACAACATAGTAGATTTCCAAGCAGATGATTTTCATTATTAAGGCACAGGTATCCAAGACACTGAGCTATGAAAAAAAACCAAAACAAAACAAAACAAGACAAAAAAAA
>WEKY01013316.1:253227-268666 GCA_013390045.1 Picathartes gymnocephalus | reverse complement strand
AAAAAAAAAAAAGAAAAAAAATCAAAATCTGAGCTCTACAGGGTAAGTGAAATTCTGATTTATCCCTACCCATCCACTTGGGATGGCTGATACTCCAGTTCTGCAGGAGACTTATTTCTCCCACAATAGCAGTACTTATGTCATTTTGACCACGGACTGGTGACAATAAGGACAGAATACTGTGCTCAGAGTTCAAACTCTTCAGTGAGAGCACAGGGCTTTCAGAAGGAAGGGAAAAACTCGCACAGAGAGGAAGAACAAGAACCTAATCAAATCCTCCATGATACCAGTCAACCTGAGCCCACAATATGGATACACTTCAGACAGGACATCTTCCACAGTGAGTGTTACCACAGCTGCCACACAGCTATTTTTGTTTCATATGTGAATAAATAGCAGAGAATTTCAAAAGACACTTCACGGCTGCCCAGTCTCTGAAAAGCCAGACAGCATTCACTTCATCTCCTGCCTGTGTTTAACCCACTTGGTCACAGTTCCTTTTAGGAAGCTGCAAGCAGAGGGAATAGACACACACATCACTTAGAAACCTTTTCTGAGAAGTATATAAATCCCTTCATTTTGTTTGGATCTAACTCACCTCTGATGATTCGGAAGGTGGAGGAAGGGTCCCAAAGAGGGGATTAGTTAAATTTTCCCAAAACTTTGGCCTAAAAGACATAAATGAAAGTATTATCAGTTATCTCCCTCATGCCACATGCCTAGCAGCACTTTGCATGTTCCAAACTTTGTAGAAAATATGCTTTGGTAAATACATGTTTCTTTAGCTTTGTATAAAAGAAACAGAAATCTATTTTCCTCTGATATATTGAGGCTTCTCATCTTTCACACTCAAAGCCCACACACTGCACACCCTCACCAGGGCACACACTGACTAAGATGCAAGTGTCCCTGAAAAGTCTGAAACCACAGAAAGAGTGTTTTGGAAAAGAGGAAGGAAAATGCCGTGTTGAGGAACACCAACTCACTTTGTCCTCAGCACGAGCATGGCGCTGTCACGACGGTCCTGCCACAGCGCGTGCAGGAAGGCGATGGCAGCGCGGTGCAGGAGGGGAGGGCACCAGTACCTCTCCTGCTGCTTGGAGTCAATCAGCTCTAAAACCACTTGGAGACAACTCCACTCCCCCAAGTTGAATTCCTAAAGCAAAAGGAGACAAGAGATTACAAGAGGTTATAATGCTGGAGAATTATATTGTCCCTTGTACCCAAATCTTCAGCTTTCTCACTGCCAGAGTGCCATGAAAGAGTATTTTAAGGTTGCTTAAAGAACAGCACACAGAGTCATGACAGTAGGTCACAGGCACCCTTCGTCTCACTACATGTTCTTTTGCTAACTCAGTATCTATCTGCCTTAATATACTGGGGAAAGTTTCTCTTTGGTAACCGGCAAAAGTGAAACTGGGATAGCACCACATCCATTAAATACAAGCACAGCCTGCATTTATCTTTACATTAAGCACATCAGGCGACAAGTAAGAACTATCAGATTTTAGCATCCAGTGCCCTAATATCCAAAAAAAAGCCAGTGAGTCCTTCAGCAAGTATCAGCTATTTTACCTTTGACCCATCACTGCCATCCTTCACTTCCAAGTTCAGGAACAGCTCAATGAGCCCAGGTTGTGTCTCCACTGCAACTGTGAGGAACTCCAGGATCATGACCTTGATGCGCATGTCCTCGATCTTGCTCTGCAGGTGGGTGAGGAAGGCGTCGCGGATGGCAGCAGCATCACTGCCCAGGCAGGCGTACACGGACATGGGAGCAACCTGCCCATGGAGACAAACATCAGAGGGAAAAATAAACGTGCTGTAGAGAATGCTTAATTCTACATAAAAAGGTGATTGTATTGTCTTGAAACTCAACATTTAATACTGGATCTCTGAACATATCAAAGTAAGTTGTCACTAAGCAGGAAGAAATATGACAAGTGATCTAAATTTTCCTCTTGAGCAATTCTGCTCTATCCTCACTTAATTCTCAAAGGTTACAAAAGAAATAGAAAAGACAAAGAAAACAACAGTTTTGGAATTACATTTCTTGAAATAAATAAGCCCAGCTCTGGATTTATACGCTTTAAGAAAATTACAAATACACAGACATTCAGCAGACAAAAAGAGTTAAGTGTAAAAGGCTTTGTAAGTCTAAAGTCTACTTTTACTAAGTCCAGAAGACTGGAAGTTGAAAGGTCCCAATAAAAACTTAAATAGGATCCTCTTCCTAATTAAGATGTTAAAGTTTCAGGTAGGAAGGTCTAGGAATAGTATTTAAGAGTGTGACTTGAGAAAGTTGCTCAAAAATTGGGAAGAGTACAACAGGAGGCGCAAATACTTTGCAGAAAAAACCCCACTCACAGGATGCCTCTCAGTGAGTGCTGAGTGACTTCTGAAACAGCAGAAGATTACATTAAAAAACTAAGGGGCCTTTTAGAAGATTTTTTATGTGCTCTAACTTACAGCTGTCAGTCCAACCTGCTTCAAGTGACTTGCACTAAGCTCCCTGATGCAAAAAAAGCCTGAGGAAATTATCTTGAAAAAATTTCAGTACTGGAATCAGTCACAAGGGGAGAAGCAAAGGAGCACTGGTGTGCCTTATCTTACTGTAGCCAGTCGTTTGAGCAGCTGGATGGCCAGGCGTGGAAGTGCAGGGTCATGCTTGTGATAGATGTATTTGGCCAAGACAGCAATAAGGTTGTTTCCATGAGCACCTGGAGAGAATACAAATAAAATCAAAGAGAAGAAACAACAAGATGTAACTATTTACCAAGAAACAATTTCCACAGCAGAAGATAAGAACTTAAGTTGATCTCCCAAAAGAACATGCTATGAGTCCACCCAGAGGCATTAACAGCAGCTGATTTCGTATATTCTGTAATTACACTAATCTCATTACAAAGCAGCAAACAATAAGCCATGTTTGATTAATCCTTTAAAAGCTGTTCCAGAGGGGAAGAATGCCTTAGAGGGGGAAAAGAGGCCTTCTCCCATTAGTAGCAACCACTTTTTGTAACCTGGACACCATAACTAGTGTTTGTGATGAGACACATAGTGCCATTTGCAGATCACCCAGAAGCACAGCTTCCAGGCTGCCCCTGGGAGCAGTAGTACCCACCATGCTGAGTGAGTGCCTGCTCCAGGGGAGACACCACACTGGATGGGGGCTTCAGCCGGATGACGTTGTTGGTAACAGAGAACGCCAGCTTAACTGTCTGGATCAGCAGCTGGCCTTGGCCTTGGGACTCATCACTGCTTCCAAAGAGAAACCAAAGTAAGGAACTCTGTTCACAACCAACATTTATTATTTGCACAACATTCAAAGAGGAAACTCCATCAGGGTTCCTAGACATTTTCACTCAGAGCCAGCACATGAAAGCTGCCCAAACAGCCACACCCCACTCACCTGCTGGACTGGGAGGCCATGACCATGTCAATGGTGTCCACCCCAATTCCCATGATGTTAATGACAGCTTGCCCTGCCTCCGTGTTGGCCAGGCTGAAGATGCACAAGGACTGCAGGCTGGGGGCATTGCTGTGACACAAACACAGGACAGTGTCACCAACTTGTGACATTTTGCCACATTGCACTTAGAAACCTACCACAAAGTAACCATTTCTATACCCCCACTAACCCTTTACTCTCCCTTCTACTTTCACCACAACACACCAAGTAGAAAAGTGGATGGCAATCTGTCCCAGGAAATCTATGTACTCATTTCTTTTTTTTTTTTTTTTCAGAAATTCTAGAAACTAATGTCATTTGCTCTGTCCCTAATCCTTTTCTACCCTTCCTGTACTCAGTAATGCTGAAACCAGCACTACACAGCTATGCCAGCTCCCTCCTAGTGATTCGAATCACTCCTAGTGATTTGAATTCAAAAACTGAATTCAATTCCTGCACTATAAACCAGGCTACTGCAGGTCTGAGACGTCTCACCTGTCTTACCTGCTACGAGGATCCATTTCAGGGCATAAGTTCAGTATAGCATGGATCAGCTGCAGAATTAGGCACCCTAAAACAGAGATGAAATGAACTATTCAGTTTTTGGAAACTTTTATCTCTTTCCTAAAATTTTCAAACGAATCACAGCATTTAACAATATCAGGAGATGTACAATGCAAATCCCACATGGCTGCTAGAAAAAATAAGGCAGGTGATCTCTTTTATTCCTTTCCCCTCCTACTCCCCCTTCTAAAATCCTTACCGATTTTCTCTCTCACTCCATGAGAGTTGTATCTCCATTTGTGGTAATTTGGTAACATTTCCTTCAGAACAAACACGATGCAGGGCACCAGGCCTTGGCTCTGGGTACTACCAAGTTGTCCCTAGGAGAAACAGAAATGTTATTTAACCAGGAGGCCAACAAGAAAACATTTGGAGGAACATACTTTTTATTGTCTTTGAAGTGTGAGAAAACCAGGGAACACGGGGACATAGATTTACAAGGAATTTCTAGTCTTTTGTAGCCATTTGAGATGAGTCAAAATGGTTTTTTTGTAAGAATCGGATCAGAGAAAGCACAAACAGCAGTGCAGAAAGGAGTGTCAAGCAAAGATTACTGACAGAGCCCTGCTGCACAGAGACTGATGTCAGACATGGCTGTATTTCACTTCCCAATCGTAACAGCTCAGAGCTGGTGTCACACGAGAGCATTCCAGAAGCACTCACCCGGACAAGAGTTGTCACCAGGTTCAGGAAGGAGATGGTGACACTGTACTCGCCTTGGGGCTGTTCCATGCTCATCAATAAGTTTCCATAGCCCCCAGCATTCATTCCCTCTGCACTGTGAAATGAGCAAGAGGGTTCATCATATGAACAGCAGGATTCTGACATGAGTGAGAGATGTCAGGTGCAGAGACTGTACACTAGCAAAAAGTTCTTACTGCATCAGTTCTTATGAATCAGTTAGGTGAAAAAAAAATGGGGTGAGGAACATGAATACCTAATCATGTGATTCATACTGGACAGTGGATTGGCAACAAATGGCAAGAACCCCGTGTGGTGAAGGTCAGTCCAAACCTGCAAGAGAAGAGGTAGAGATACTCTTTCTCATTTACATATAAATGTATTAGCTCTCACCAGCAGGTCCTTTCCTCACCTTAGCTGGCATCCGAACAGCCAGGACTGTCAAACAATTGACACAAGAAGCAATAACATCCACAGGGGGAGAGATTACAGTTGTTAGCCTACAAAAGAGAAACAGCATGCATGAAAAGCACTGCCACCTGTGGTCTAGTCTGGCTTTTTAATCAAAAAAGCTTCTTTCCCTCTCACTGAAGTACATATATATAAAATTTAAGCAGATAAAAATACAGACACTAGAGTCTGCACTTTCAGTCTAGACTTGCCACCACCCCTCACACCTGAGTCAGATCAATTTACTGCCAGAGCAAGGCTGGCAAGACAGCAGGTTGTCACAGCAAACAAAAATTATACAGCTGAACATCAATTCCCAGGCAGTTAACTCTGGGAGGAGCTACTGCTCTAATGCTATGTCTTATCCCCCTTTCATGTAAATATAGCTACTAAGCAAAACTGCCATTAAAGGGATAAAATTGCACACCTTTCAGGAAAGAAGTAGAAGAGGGGCCATCCTGCTGCATCAAAACATTAAACTATGTGTAATCAGAACAGTTTTGAGAGCTGAACACCAGTCTTGGGGAGTTCAAGCACTGACACACATCTTGTAAAGCTCTTGGCAAAATAAGTAATCAGCTATTCTTCCAGGTCACTCTATCTGCTTAGGTATCTCTGCTGTCAGTGACTCACCTCTGCAGCAGCATGTAGATTCGTGATGTGATTGGCAGAAGACAATCTGCTATTGATACGTCAGTGCTGATGACTTTATGAACCAGATCAATTATGGGCTTGACCCTCTGGCAATGCTGAATCACATCTGGGTAAAGAAAGTCAAAATACTAGAATGCAAAATCATACTTCAGCAGTAATCAAGCCTGGAACAATGCACATTTATCTTACCACCTATCTACATGATTCAAAACCATCCATCTCCCTAACCAAAAACCATTTGTTTATCTAGCTCGGCTTTTCCCTCATCTAAAATGTATCTCATTTCACTACATGCTCCTGGCCTTTTGCAGTGAATTTTACAAAATAGTAATAATAACCATCATCAAGTTTCTGAGAAAGTGTTCCAAGCTCTTCCAAATGTACTCAGACCTGTTCAGTCCTACTACTAACCTCAAACAGACACCAATTAGTAATTATTTATTCTCTTCTACAATCCCAGCCTATCTCACCTGCTGTTGACACAACATGGAGCAGCATCTCAATCTCACAGGTGAACAGAGTCCAGCTGCTGTAGGAATACTCCCACCGTACCAAATAAGCCCGATCATCCAGCATCACTTGGCCCACGGTTCCCTGAGGTATCCGTAGATTTGTTTGACCTAGTCCTAAAGATTGAAGAAGCAGGTGAAACAAAGTCACAAATTTACCCAGGAGTTAGAAGCCAGGTAAAGAAAGAGCTAAATTCCCCAAAGCATTTCAGTAAGAAAAGGTGAAGTGCAGTTTCCTTACCAAGAGGATAGAGGAGCTTTGGAGTCTGTCTTCGCCATAGTGTGCCATCCTCATGGGAGATCACATCTGGAGGTTTGTGCTTGTACAGTTCAATATAGAAGGACATTTTATCCAGGAAACTGTATACCTGCATCAGACAGAGCTTCAACAACACAGCCAAAGAGCCTGAGCTTCTTAAAAATTTATCAACCAGGTCATTTCCAGGAACAGGCAAGTTTTCTTCAGGTGTACAATATCTTTTAATACATGAATCCTACTGAAACATTATTACACAGCCCATAAGTAAAGACAAGTCTCATCCAATGAATCAGGTAAGTACCACCTAAAAATTAGTCAGCATCTTAATCTTCAGCCATTAAAGTTGAAAAGTTTTCTAAAAGCAAGAAACCACTGTCCTGCAACAGCACACAACTCTGGAGGAGCCATGTCAACTGTTCTTAGACAAAAGCTTAATGTCTGTTACCTAAGACAGCAATTGAGATAAGCACATGTAATGGAAATAAAGAATCACAGAGCATGTCATCCCTGACTTGAAATAAATCATCTCCCAAACACCAAGAGAGATCCTGTACCTTTTTTGCAGTAGATTTATCAGACACAAGGGCTTGGAGCAGCTGAAGGAGAGGAGTGAGAAGATGGGGGAACATCCCACAAACGCTGTCCAGGATAATACCCAGACCTGCAGTAGGTTCCTGGTGGTGGAAACAGGAAACAAACGTCTTGTTACTAAAAAGAAAAGCTAAAAGGGTCTCAGTATAGCACAAGGTTACAGTTCCTTTTTAAGCTGTACATTTAACATTAATCATGCACAAAAGTATCACTTCAGTGACTGGGGATCACACTTGCACAGACCAAAGCATGAGGCAGTCTGCAAGTATAAGGCAAGAAGTAAGACTGTAAGGCATTACATGTCATCCTAATTCTGTGACAACAAAAAATAAGCACAATGCTTCTGCCAGCAGTTAGTTCAATCCTTGCAGCCCCAGCCCTGCTATCAACTATCACCTATATTAAAACTTGTTCCAGTATCCTTTTCAAGAGTAAAGCCAAGGCTGTACCTAAAAGGCAGGAAAGGGCAAAAGTAAATCAAAGATAGATGCAAATGAACATTTGCTCCTCAGGCCCTCCTAGAAACCAACTCACTAAATACAACCAACCTGTTCCTTTCCTAAAAGGGAATTTTTTATCAGGTCTTAGTTATAAACACAAGTTGCAAACACACTCACCGTCTTCCAGAAGAGCTGAGGAATGCTGGAAGCTGCCAGAACTTCACATGCAGCATCAATTATATCCTACAAAGGAAGACAGGATGGAAAAAACATGAAAGTTACTTTACACAGGGGGATTTCGTCCCAGCCAGGTTCTGCCACATCTTTGGAATTTAATTTTCTCTGTTTACCCACCAAGACGTAACTACTTCCTGGAGTGAAAACACACCCAACACACCCACCCCTAGACCACAGCCTACAGCCATGCTCCTCATCATGAATGAACTGGCCATGACAAACACGTCCATGATATCTGCAGAGGGCTTTAAGATGTCCAGTCCAACTCAGAAATGGAATTTGTATTATTTCCATTGTTTTGGGACTAACAGATTAATTACTTTCATATCTGTAGGATTTCAAATGCATGATATGCTCTTTCATTACTAATCTGTCAGTCTGTAGAGGTGTTTACTAGGTTTGCAAGGTGTAAATGCAACAGGAAAATCAGTCAATCACTTATTTGGGTCTCCCACATAAAGCTTGCAGTTGGAAATACAGGATTACAATTTAATAGGCAATTAGCATCAGTTATGACAGGTTATTTTAAATTATGTAACTGATGAAAAGTGCCTTGGATGCTTACCTGCTGATTGCCCAATGTATGTAATTCCAGTGATGTCAGGACAAAGGAAAGAAGTCCATAAATACACATACAAGCTGTGCTGGCTGTACACTGCAAAGACAGAGTACACAAGGCTGTTATGGGAAAGACTATGAATTACAAACACACTGTAACTCTACTCAGTCTGCTTTACACACCGAGTAACTGCCTTTTTCATATATCCTTGCTGCAAAGGGGCAACAAAACAGGGAGCAGTCATTAGCTAAGCTCCACATTAACACAAAATATTTCACTGAAAGAAGAAGGCTTGCCATTACCGTTATCACTAGAAATGCCTTGCAGACATGAAAATAAAAAAAGAAGCACTCAACATTTCTAGGAATCAAAAAGACTTGCTTTCACTGGCTTCTGTCTACAAAGCAGTTTACCCCAATACACCATGTTGTCCAATGAAACCACATACAGAAGAGTGCAGAGTTGTATCATCCAATACTCAAGATCCACAACGGCAAATACACTTATAGAGGCAAATCAAAAAATGTAATTAACTGGAGTCTATTCTGCTCAAGAGAGATGTAGTTCCTTGCTTTACAAAACTTTCCTTACTTCTCTGGACATAAAAATCTGTGTCATTCCAACTTGATTTCTGATATTCACTGAAAGAAAATTAAGATGACAGAACATGCTTTACTGCATGTTTGAAAAGAACATTGGTTCAGTCACCTGCTTCCCATCACAGCTTTACGTCAGGAGCAGTTAGCCCTTCAAAAGCTTATATGTACAATCTAAGAAACTCACATTCTTGCCCCCACTGCTGAGGGATCGCAGCAGCTTTGTCAGATACTGGAAGACATTCAGCTGGACAGCAGCGCTGCCCATCCTCCTGATGATGTTTGTGGACTCCTCTGCATTTATGGTGTGACGGAGCAGAGCCCAGGCCAAAAGCACCGGAGCATGATGTGAGACATCCCCTAACTGCAGCAGCTGATTGTCCATCTCCTGCACAGAGACAAATCAACAGCAAAATAACTGAGATCTGAAAGTAATCCATACTCAGCAAGCACATAGCTGATTGTGTCTTTCTCATAGTATGTGGATGCCAGTTCCTACACTTGGCCAACAAGCCCAAGGACCAGAAGTTTACAGACACAGCAGTGCCTGGGTAATCACAGTAAATTCTGTATTGTTAGGCTTGAGGAGGGGTTGGTTACTCTGCCAGTGTTTTACCTGGAGGATGTGCTGATTCACGGCCAACTTGTGCTCCTCTGTCCTGCCATCCAAAGCACGCTCATGGAGGGAGTCAATTTCCATGCCTTCCACCAGAATAAGAGCACTGAAGTAGCTACAAGCAGTAGAAGAATAAAAACCAGTAGGTCAGAAACTTTATTTGAGAATTCAGATATAGTTTCTTTTAACTATAAGTGGTCAAAAAGCAATCTTTAGTTTGCTTTGTTCAGCTTTCTTTGAAGCAATAAGAAATAACAAGAAATGAACAGCACGTAATCCAAATTTTGTCTTGAAATGCTGGTATGAGACAAGTTACAACCTTCAGAACTACCTTTTCTAGTTGAACAAAAAAGGGTCACTGAAATTTGAAGATAGTTTTTTCACCTTTATAACTGTCTGCCACCAGGATGTATGGCAGGATTCTCATTCCCTCTTTGAGTCAAAGCCCACAGAGAAAAACTAAGACATAATTATAATTCCATTTTTTCCCGAGAAAAACAATTGTTTTGCTCTGTATCCACGTCAAAAATACACACAACACTTACCCAATACGATCCACAAGGTGATCCATGCTCTCATCTACTAAATGTCTGTTGGTTTGTCTTGTGCCAAATCCCTGCTCTTTGAACATCTTTGCAAACGCCAGGAGCTCCTCAGGTGCCATTTCAAAGTATGCATAGTAGAGGAAGATGACTTCCAGGAGCATGGACTGTTCCCGAAGGCATTGCACAAACCACCGGGAAACCTGACGTTCTGTCTGCACAAAGGAAAGTTCCAGCATCATATGTCAAAGCTCACAGGGCAGCCAAAACAGTCAGAAGCCCAGAAGTATGGAGGCATTTCAATAGTTTGTGTAGCCAGCAATTGTGTCAATGGCCAGGAAAGCCACTCTCAGTACAGAGAGATCATGAACAACTACATAAATGGCTGTTGGCCCAGTGCTCTCCACGGATTTATTACAAGGAACAAGATGTTTCATGAAACTCTGAGCAAAAGTGTGTTCTGTTAGAGAGAAAACAAATTTTATGTTTCTTGGACCAGGAGAAAAGTCCTGTTTAACAGGACAGATGTATTTTCCAATACACTGCACACAAGAAAAGACTTTATAAGTCTGATAAATAATAGTAAGAAACAAAATACCATGAGATTTCCATGTGTTTCCCACGTAGGAGCCTCTGCTTTGTACAGTGCTTCAAACTGTTTGCGGTAATTCGGAACGAGTTCCTTGTCCAACTTTTCAACGCACTGGAAGTACTGTGCCTTAAAGAAACAAACAAGTTCATGAACTTCTCATACTCGTGGGGTTTTTACACAAGCAGGGAATTACCCCACAGCTTCCCTATTTAGCCTGTTTCAATGACATCACATCCTGTACTCACTGTGTAAGGGTGTCTCTCATCCTGGAAATAGGTGAGCAGGTGGAGGACGCAGCGCAGGATGCAGATCCTCTCCTCATAGTAGTAGTCAGCGAGCTGTGAATGTAAAGTGCCATCAATACCAACCTGGCACAGCGTCCAACTCCCATCCACCTCCCTCCCCCAACCACTGCCAAGGCCTGCACCACAGGAAAAGGGAGTTATTACAGATGGAATTTCAACTGAGCAGTTCTGAATTTGGGGAAAAAAACCAGCTCTTAATTAACATTACAGAATTCAGTAAAGCACTGCCATAACAACAGGTCTATAATTACACTGTTAAGTGAGAAATCTTAGAAAACAAAGGCAAAAAGATATCCCTATTACCCTCTGTCAGAAATGATCATAAATCTTGTCATGTCAGACAGTGATAAGCAAACCTAAAAGCTTTGGAAAATAAGGCAGTTTACATCTACCCAGCTAAATTCCCTAATATCAAGCCTAAAATTTCACTTTTGTAGCAATTACTAACACTCTTCAAATCTACATGCACATCCCTCAACTTCAGAAGCATCTTCTAAAAGCCGTCCTTTATGCAAAGGAATACTTCAATTATTTCAAGATTTTCCATAGAAATAAAGTAGGTTTGCTGCCAACAGATCTTTTCCACAGAAAATACAAATGGAAATGACTAACCTTCAGCATCAGAGCCTGACTCTGCCTTTCATCCTGAAGAACTGTCTGTAAACAAAATACAACAAAATAAATAGCTACTGGAGAAATATCTACTGACAAAATATATGTTCACAAAATGATTGAAACAAATAAAAGACCATTTTTCTTTTCAGTTCATTTGGAAAGACAGATTCCAAAAGCACAAAGCCAAAACACTCATTTTTAACTACATATTTATTTTTCAGCTCCACTCTCACTCACAAATCTGTAGCTTTCCTGTATTCCTGTGACAGAGAGAGCAGTTGAGTTCCTGCAGAGACCCAGGAAGGAAGAGATAAACCTGGATGAAGCTCCAGAGAAAAAAAGCTACAAAGCCATTTCCCAATCAGAACTCAGACTCACATGTGATCATTTGCACCAAAGAACAACTGATATTAAGGAAAGATGTGGAGTAAATAGAACATAAATGGGAGTTATGGACCTTCAGTGAGTCTCTTGTTCCTCTGTAGTCCTCTTGAAGATAAGATTGTAACAACTGCACACTCTGCTCTTCATCCAGACCCTGAACGAAAGAAAGTGAAATGCTCTGAAATTAATAAAAGGCAGCTGAATTCATTAGAGATTGAGACTCTCTCCAAATACTCAGGCAGCTCTTATCATCAAAACAAATAACATGCCAAAAGAGTATTTCTGCACCAGGCAGATGCTTTAATCAGCACTTCTTTTAAAGCCAAATACAAAAGCTTTAATGTCACTGAGCTGCAGTTTAACTTCAGCTAAAGGAGCATCAGTCATTTAAATAAAGCTACCACCAGTCACTGAACTCTAAACTTTTGGCCTATAGAAACAGAACCTTGCAGGTAAACTGAGAGGATTGTCAAACAAGGCAACTGATTGAAGGGACATCAGTCTTTTAGCTGAGTAGTTGTCCTGAAAGAACCCAATTCAGACCAATAGCAGGTGGCTGCTGCTGAAAAGGACCAGGAAAACCCCAGCATCTGAAAGTTACGCATCACCTTGGAAGTCTGACCTAGAGCCTCAACATGTACTTCAATGTCCTTTAGGTTACTTTCAACTGAAAGGACCTTAGGTTTCTCTCTACTCAACCTCAAGAAGGTTACTTCAATATCAGAATCCCAATAAAAATTCATTCCAGGGATAAAAAATAATCCAAGAGCAGCTTCACTCACCAAAAACTTGCTGACCCTCAGACCCAACTCTTTTAGTGGAGCAGCTACATCTTTATCAGCTTTAATTTTTTCTGCTGAAGTAGTACTAAAGTGGAAAGAAATTTTAGTCATTAAAAATGCAGCAATCTCAAGGAAAGAATTAAATAGGCATAATTTCAAAGTTCCCAGTTTTATCAGTTTAAACTGAACATTTGCTTTTTCCTCAGTGACCTTTCAGTATTTCATACAACACTATTCTGTAACCTTTCTTTACTCACTAGGAAACTCAACATTAGAGAGTCATTTCTAAAATCAAGCAGTGACTGTACCTTGGTGGTTTGTAGTATGACAGTCCCTCTAAGAGCCTCTGCCAGTGCTTGTTCAACTCTGCAGCAATCTGGGCCTAAAACAGAACCAAACACCACTGAACAGGCACCTCCAAGTGCATTACCAAATATCAGATCTGTTAAACTTAAGCAAAGCAAAGAAATTCCACCACCACAAAGAGGCAGGAACAACACAAGACAGGGAGGGTGGGGAAAAGGGAGGCAATGGACTGGGTTTAGAAACATTTGGATTCCCAACCTCTGCGCAAATTCTTGAAAGCACAGGCTCCAGCCCTCAAAATAAGATAGCAGTTGTACCACACATAAACATCCCAAGGCACCCCAGACAGCAGCACTTGTACCCACTCCAAAAAAGGAACCACCTTTTCCATACACCCTTCCAGGCAGTTCATGCAGCAGCTGTAAACAAGCAGTGGAAGAATAAACAAGTAGCAGAGGTATGAGAACAAAAAAATCACACTGACAAAGAAGGAAGAGAAGCAAAAAATATTTTCACTAATATTCAAAGAGATGTACAAATTATGTACTTGGCCATGGAGCCAAATAAGTGCTGGCCAAACCTGCTCACCAGGACATAGACTTACTGGTTCTCTTAAGGCTGATCTGCCCAGCAGAATTGTCCATAATTCTCTGCTGCTCCTGCAAACACAAGGAAAAGGTGAAAAGTATTTTAATGATGAACATTATTCCAGGCTTCCATTTAGCTTACACTTTTCAAACCTGCAATTAACTTGCAGCAAATGACACTGCAATGTGAGAGAAATTATTTAAGGAACATTAGTTTTTTGGTTTCTGATGTCCTAGAAAAACCAAGGGAAAACCCAGAGAGTGTGACAACTGACACAGCAGGACTTGTGAATTCATATCAAAGCTTTCCATTGATATCAGGTTACCAGCTTAATTTGATTTTGCTATTTGAACCTTTAAGGCTCCTAAGAAGAAACCTAACGAAAGCACAGAGCAGTATTTTATTGTTACATTCAATGCTCTCCTTCAAACAAATTCTTCCATCAGTTTCATCCTCCACTCTAAGCAGAGCATAAAACTCTGCAAAGTGAAAAACTGCACCATCTTTACACAGACACCAGAATATTTACACTCAGCTTCTTGTTTCTTCGGGGGAACTCCATAGAAAAGCCAACCTGCACTACAGGAATTACAGATCACATCCTGACTCTGGCGTGTGCATTCAAAAAAGAAGAGTCTCCCCACAACAGCCCAGAGAAAAGGTATTTCCCAAAAAGAGTATTTCATTTAGACAAAGGATGATTTGTTAGCAACGTATTACAAGTGAGGATTTAAACACCCCAAATCCCCACGCAAAGACTGTCTACACAAGAACACTCATTGCCTTATTTTTAGAATAACATTATTAAAATAACTCACTGTAGCAGTGAAAGTCATCTGCAACTTCTGACATGTGGTGACACTTAATGAATGACAACACCTGTTATTTCCAGCACACCCATCAACACAATTTCTCCCTGCTCATTCCTCAATAGTTGGGTGCATTTCTCTGACATGAACTTCTCCAGCCCACAAAGAGCACACAAAGGCCCAGACTTTTACCAAGAATTGAACAGTAGTGTAAAAAAAGCAATTCAATGAATCCCGGGTTGAGTGATAACGTCAGAACGGTGCCTTCATTTGTCTTGAGCACAGTTTCTTTCACTTGTTGTCAAATCTGAGCCCCAGCCTAGCAGAGCCAACCCATGTACTTTTCAATCCCTCACAACCTCTTCTGTGACTAAAACAGATCGTGGTTTGTTGTCCCCTCATTAATAAGGCTCCAAGACAGCTAAGAAAGGAAAGCTCTCTGTATACAACCACAGTATCACACCACAAGTACCAGTGGTGTCATTAATTTAATAAAAATGAGACACTAGGGAAACTCCAGAGCATAAAAGCGTTATAATAAATGACAAAAAACGAGCTCTGGAGAAACGAAACCACCGAACTAAGGTGATCACTGAAAATGGGATTCATTGACTCGCTTCCGTTATACATCTCCACACGTGTATTTTGATTTGTCCGTCTGCAGGAGCCGCCCGGAAGGTGCAGCCGGCCCTGGCGCGCCCCTCGCCCTCAGGGAAGAGCTGAGCATCTGTCGGGCACCTCCGCGAGCGCAGATCGAGCCCCCGGCCCCGCCAAAGCAACAGTTCCTACGAAGTCCTGCCCAGCCTCTCATGTCGTACGACAGAATAGAACAACCACAAAAATGCCCAAGAGTCGCTTCTCATTCCGGTCCTTGGGGCCGGGGGTCTCTGAGGGTCCCTCAGAGGGGGG
>WEKY01013316.1:240125-253187 GCA_013390045.1 Picathartes gymnocephalus | reverse complement strand
CCAGCCCGGCGCGCGCCCCGCAGCAGTTAAACCCTCCCGGCCCCGCGCTGCGCCCCCCCCCCACCGACCCGTCTCGGTCCCCGGTCCCGCGGAGCGGGGTTCGCCCGCAGCGAGAGCCGGGGCCTCCCCAGCGATGCCCCCGCGTTTCCTCCACCCGAGCGCCGCGGCCCCGCACCTCGCGCTCAGCCCGCCCGCCGCCATCTTCGCTCCGCTCTCACGTGGCCCCGGCCCCGCCTCCCTCCCCCACGCCGGTGTCATGTGGTGCGGCCAAAGCCACGCCCCCACCACGCCCCCGTATGTGGGTCATGTGACAGGCGGCACGGCAAGATGGCGGCGTCCTGCGAGGTGGGTGCGCCTTGGGCTGCTGGCGGTGGGGTGAGACCGCAGCTTCGCGCTGGAATCGGGAGTCACCCAGGAGTGCCTCCGACACCTCCCGCGGGCGGATGTGGTTCCCAGTAGCGGAGGCTGGGTTGTGGGTGTCGCGGCTGAGCGGGAGAGGAGGCGGCGAGCAGCGTGGAAGGACAGGGCACGGGCAGCCCGCGAGCTGAGGGGAATCCGCCGCGCTGCGGGGGCGTTGGGAAGAGAGGGAGCAGACAGGGGCTGCAGCGAGGTAGGGCTACCGGGTGTTTGGCAGCACGTCAGTGGGAAGCTTCCCTGCCCAGGGCAACGGGGATGCGGATTACGAAACGGGCAGAAAGCGCTCGGTCTGGCTTGCCGGGGGGTGACGGGTCCCGTTCGGTGTTGAGAGAGCGGCACTGCCGAGGAGCTGTACATTACCTGAAAGAAGGTGTGGAGGAGTAGATTACGGCAGGCACAAGAAAACGAAATAACTCAGCAGTGAAATACATCGCGTTGCAGATTGTCAGGTCTAAACGTACAGAGCTGCTGCATCAGAGACCTCACCCAGGATGAAATTTTGCCTCGTCTTGCAGCCAAGCAGGGGAGCTGCTATGTGGCATTAATACAGGAGCTGGGGTGCAATCTTAACGTTGCCAGACTGAGTAGGAGGAATCTGCCTTTGGTTGGCAGGTGACATTTACTCTGCCTTCTCTCAAATAAACCTTAGGTTTCCCCCTCCCCAGTGCTCAGAAACAGCAAGGAGAAGGACCCCAAAACCATTGTTGGTTGGAGGTAAATATTGCCTAGACCAGTTTTGGTTTTTTGACAGTATGATTAATTCTTCTCCTGTTTAAAAATTAATTTTGATGACAAATGATTACACCTGGCCTGATGGAGCTGTGCAGCACAAAGCTGTTTGGCAATCAAGTATTTCAGGCTATATTAATAAGGATACCAAAAAGCAATCTATTACTAATTAAGTTTTCAGTACAAAGTCACAAATGTCAAAACACTGCAGACACACAGTCTAACGAAGTTTGACAGTATAAACTGTAATAGTTCCTCAGTAATATTGCTATTACTTTGTTGGCTTTGTAATCTGGTGTCACCATTCAATGCTGGCTGAAAACCCAAAAGAGAATCTTAAGTAAACTTCTGGCCTTCCATGAGGGAGCCAGTGTAGATATTGGCAGTGAGACTTGGGGAGCAGAATTTAGTAAGAGTTTGCTGCTAAACAGCTCAAGGGTGGGCCAGAAAGGATAAAGTAATCCCCTGTTTCACAACTGGATCAACCATAATATTTCCAACAGAAATAAAGAACCTTAGAGCTTCAAAGACCCCAGAAGAGGTGCCAGTGTAATGACAGAGGTTTACATATGGCTGATTATCAAATTATGTATCCATAGAGAAATCAAGGTTGCCAGAAAGCAATAAATGCTGGTGAGAATTGCACAATGTTGTCAATGCCCACAATTCTTTGAAGAAGATAAGATGAGATTGAACCTAACAGAGTAAATAATGCCTGTTGCTGATTATCGCAACTGCTTATCTTCTAGTCCAAAAGTTTAAAGGAAAGTTTGGAAGTTTGGTTTGCAGGGCAACTATCAGTGAGCTGTGAGCCTTCACTCAGAGAAGGTGAAGTGCAGGATTGACTCACCTCACTGGTTTGGTTTTTTTTTTTTAATCATCTGTGTGTTGACATTAGCAATTGGCATATAACTATCAGTTTAAATTGAGTTCAAGAACAAAATAGCTGTGCAAATACTTTAGCTGTCCAAACAGTTGCTTTAATTACTTGCTTTTCTTTTTTTTTTTTTAATAGGAATTGCAGTAGCATGAAAGGGAATTCTTTCTAACGGACAACTGAGCATATAGGGACAACTGAGATTCTGCAAGCTGGAGGCAGGTCGGGCTGGAATCATGTTAAACAAGCCAGTGCTGGTGGAGTCGCTGCTGGTGTTCACCGTGGTGCTGTTGGTGCACGCGGTGGTGTGGGACCGCTTCTCCTGGTGCGCCGTCGCTTTGGCCATCCAGGCCTTCTATGTCCAGTTCAAATGGGACCGGCTGCTGCAGCTGGGGGGGGCCGTGTTCCAGTTCCGGGGGGCAGCCAACAGCGGCCTCCTGCCCGCCAGCATGGTCATCCCCCTGCTGGGGGTGGTGATGAAGGAGAGGTGCAGGGCTGCTGGCATCGTCTACTTCGAGCGCTTTGGCATCATCGTGGCTTCCACGGGAATGCTGCTCGCTCTCTTTCTGTCCATCTTAGCAGTTGGCATCACCAAACCTGTGCCAACCAACACTTGCATCCTGACTGGTATTGCTGGCAGCGTAATTATCTACACCATGAAACATTCCTTGACTGTCTCGGAAGTGATAGAGGTTCTAGAAGTGCTGCTTATTTTTGTCTACCTCAGTATGATCCTGCTGTACTTGTTGCCTCGGTGTTTTACTCCCGGAGAGGCACTGCTGGTTCTTGGAGGTGTAAGTTTTGTTCTCAATCAGCTCATTAAACGCTCACTGAATGTAATTGAGGGCAGAGGGGATCCCATTGACTTCTTCCTTCTGGTAGCAGTTGTCGGAGTTGTTCTTCTTGGTCTTTTTTTCACCGTGCTCTTCATTTTCATGGATTCGGGCACGTGGGTCTCCTCCATGTTTTTCCACATGATGACAGCAGTGTTAGGCTTAGGGGTCATCATGCCTTGGCTGTACCGACTGATCCAGAGGAACCCTTTGTTCTGGCTGCTCCAGTTTCTGTTTCAGACACAGACAAGACTTTACCTTCTTGTGTATTGGACTTTCTTGGCTGCCTCAGCATGTGGAGTGGTTTTCTACCAGAATGCCAAGAGATCATCTGAATCTAAGAAACACCAGGCCTCGACTATAACCAGGAAATATTTCCATTTCATTGTTGTAGCTACTTATGTTCCTGGACTAATTTATGACCGCCAGCTCCTCTACGTTGCTGCAGTACTGTGTCTGGCACTGTTTATCTTCTTAGAGTATGTTCGGTACTTCAGGATCAAACCCTTTGGACAAACCCTGAGGCATTTGCTCTCTCTCTTCTTGGATGAAAGAGACAGTGGACCTCTAATCTTGACTCATATTTATCTCCTGCTTGGCATGTCACTCCCAGTATGGTTGTTTCCCAGACCTTGTGCTCCTAAAGGCACCTTGCCCGGGGCAGGAGCACTGGTGCCCTACTCTGGGGTGCTGGCAGTAGGGATAGGAGACACCATTGCCTCAGTTTGTGGCAGTACAATGGGGGAAATCAAATGGCCAGGAACAAAGAAGACCTTTGAAGGGACAATGACAGCTATTTTTGCTCAGATCATTGCTGTGGCTCTCATTCTGATCTTTGACAGCAGTGTGAATCTGAACTCCAGCTACGCCTGGATTCTGGTATCTGTGAGTTTGGTTTCTCTTTTGGAAGCTTACACTACCCAAATTGATAATCTGCTGTTGCCTCTCTACCTCCAGATCATGCTCATGGCATAGAAGCACTTCCAGGAACAGAGTTTTCTCCCTTCCTGGAGAAAAGTGGTACTAGAAAATGCACTGTAGTGAAAGCTCAAAGCTGATCTTTTGGTACAACAGAGAAAATTGTTGAGAACAGAAATGAAAAAAAGACTTTATTTTAAATAAAGATTTTGATTTGTTTTTTACCCCTGTTGAAAATAGCCAGATTTATGTTCTAACAGCAAGAAACATGATTGATAAAAACAGCACTTGTGTTTAATAATCCAATTTAAGTTTCTTCTGGGTGCCCAAGGGAAGCAGAGGAAGAAGAGGTAAGTCAATTAGAGAGGAAAAAATAAACGAGCCAAGCTCTCAGACATTGCTACCTCTGTACTGTACCTTGTTTTCTGTACCAAGTCCTGTGTCTTGTGTTTGATGTGTGAACTCTCATTTCTGTATAAGCACGATGTAAAGCATGTTTGATAACAAGGGTGGGCACAAGAACCAGGTACAACTATCCAGCTGTGTCCAGTCTTCATCAGCAAGAGCTAAAACCACACCACAATGCACAAACAGAACTCCAAAATCAGTAGCTGCCACAGCTGAGTTTACCCAGGGTGGGTTGTAGAGGGTTGGGAATGTCAGACACTGCTCATTCTAGACCATACTATGAACAGTGAATCTTTAGCCCTGAAGTTTGTTTCAGCAAGAGAAATGGTTTATCTTTCTCAAGATTTAATCTCTAAATTAATTTGGAATTAATATGGGGGTGGGAATTAAGCAAAGTCACAGCTAAAACTAGTTACACATTAATCCTGAAAGCAGAAAAGCTGTTGAAGTCAATAAAATTTTCTACTATTGCTCTTGCCTACTTCTCACATTTTTTCAGACAGATGTTTAATCAAATAATTTATAAAAATGCTTCTATCAACAAACTGACTAAAGACACTTAATTCCATCCATTTAATTACAGCTACCATTTTGTGGCCAAAAAAACCACTTCATTTTTTGTATTAAACCCTTCTATATCAACAGTCGCTTCTCACTGGTTTGCCCAGTGTCCATTAGAACAAAACACAAGTGTCCTCCCTGCCTCTTCCTGCCTCCAGGGATGTATCCAAGCAGGAGATGGTCCTTCCAGGATTCTAGTTTGCATCATGAAGTTCACTTCTGACCCTTTTTTTAATTCACTCTTGGGAACAGTTTGGGGGAAGTCCAAGGTACCTTACACAACACTGTCCTGCAGCCCTGTAGCTCTGAGACCATGTGTTGGGAGGGAGCGTAAGACCAGGGGTGGAGTGAAACCAGTTCCTGGGTCAGCAGAATTGGCTCCAGAATCCAATATTGTGTGTCCTTGCAACAAGCCAGGACTGGAATAGCTGAGAGGCAGCATTGCCAAATTCATCCCCCTACCTGGGAAGGGCTCCTGGGATTTGGTGCTGCTTTTCCTGACGATGCCAAAGTTGGCCAGAGCTGGTTACTAACACAGTAAGTTGTCAGATACTCTGTGGGAAACCACTCAGTAACTTCTGGGCTGCTTCTTTCACGTTTAACAGGGAATCCTACCAACCAATCCAGCTTTTTTTATTTTATTTACGCACTTGGAGTAGATGGTTTTGCACACTGCAGGTAATGGTGTGAGTCAGGACAAACTATCCCTCTTAATCAGAATTCTAAATTATTAACTCCTCTCATGGAAAGACACAGACAGAACTTGAGTTGCCTCTGTCACAAGCCACAGCCTTCACCACTGACATCATAAATTGCACCAGAGGTAGAGAAATTTGCTTTCCTTCCACCCTGCTTTCAACTTTCCAACAAACTGTAGAAAAGGTAGTTTTTGAATGCAGAAACTTTGCATTCAATGTTCCTGCTGCTGCCATGACCCAGCTCCCCATTTACTTTTGAAAGGCATGAGTCAGTAAGGTTCGGGTTCACTCTGCTACAGCCCTCAGCAGCCTTAGGGTTACTCTGATATAATTCCTGCATTGGTGACACTGGGCTCCTATCTCAGGATGCTGGTGAAATCACACCTACACAGCTTCTGTTCAGTTCAGGATGCAGGCTGGAGCTTGCCTGGGATGTAGCCTGCATTTCCAAACATTCCTCGCTATGAGTTTGGGTTTGGTGAGGTTTTGGGGATAGAAATTGTTCTTGTGCATATTGAGAGTTCCAACTGCTCACCACACAATTTAGCTCTGTCCCCATCTGTTGGGAGAAGGTCACACTGTGTCTTCCTCAAAGAAAAGATGATGGAGATAAAAAGGAGAATTTCTATCTTTTTATTTATGTGTAAAGAGTTTGAGGTTTTTTGTTTCCATCATTTCAACATGAATCTTTAAGAATTGTCATAGTTTTAATCAACACAGAGATGAAACACTCAGCTATAGTCTGCCAGGAGTATTCAGAAGATTGACTATAAAAACCAGACCTCCTGCTTCATTTTGCTCACAACAAGATTGTTTTAAATCACTGTTATTCCAACAATAGGACAGAAACCTAGGGGTGAAAATCAAACTTCCACAACCTGTTCACCTGCATTGCTGGTATCAACCAGCCAAGAAATGCACTTGAGCTGTTAAACACAAGAAAATACTGAGTATCTGCAAGGAGAAATACTTGGTAAGTGGTCCTACTCAAGGTGCAATGGTCTTAACCGGTTTGTTTCCAAGACTAGAGGTGTTTCCTTACCAAAAGGCCTGACTCTGATACCGGCAGGGCTCCTGCTGCAGTAGAAGCCTCTGTCTACTGCAGGTTCTGGGCTGTGATAACGGTCCTGGTTTCAAAGAGGAGGATACATGAACATCAAGAGCTGATCTAGTGAAGGTTATGTTTAAAGAGACCATGAATGCACAATCAGAAACGAATATTGATCAGCTACTGACTCCATAAGCCAGTCACTAACTTCAAGTGTAGAGTGATGGAAAAGGCAGTTCAGGAGTTGGCTGGAGCCTAGGGAGTAAAGAAGAGGTAAAAGCAAAACTTCAGAGGCTGTTCCAGTTCTGCAGGTACGAAATCAACGCCAACTGAGGCACTACCAACACACTGTGATAGGCACGACCTCCAACAGTTATCCTGACTATTGCATTGGAAAGGCTTCAATTTCCTCAGCCACTTGTGAGGATCACAACCTTACCAGTTCTCTTTGCTCCAGGTGGTCCCTTTGGCTTCCATCACATGGAAGGTGAACACATGGCGAGACAACTCCGAGCTGTTGAGTTCACTCTTATGGACGACCTCGCCATGGATGAGGATGAGTCCACCTGTGGGGAAGAATCACCTGGACTGCTGTTTTCCAAAAGATGAGCTCTGACTTTCCAGTGGAAGGGAAGGTGCAAGGGTTGAAATACAATTTTCTCTCCCTCGTGTTTCCTTGAGCTGGGAAGTGCCACATTTCAGGCTGTTTGTACCTTTACTTATAGGCAGAGGTATGAACTGCTTGTCATCGTAGGCTGGCTCTGAGCCTACAAACTCTACGCACGTTGAGGCACCTGAAGCTGCACGGACCATCCTCCGGGTAATCCCATCTGCAAATCCACAGAATAAGCAAACACAAAAATTAAACACCTGCCTACATTCTGCATAGCAAAGGAGCAATATCAGTGATTTCTCTTGGCAGTTATAGGAACTTTATTATCACTATAGTCACACTTTCCTTAATAATTTGGGTGGGGACTTTCTCATTAAGTAGAGATTTAGGGTTTTCCAGTTGTGGCAGAAACAGATAAAACAGCTGCCTTTTGTTTGCCTTTCTGGCTCCTTCTGTGCATTGCAACAGACCCTTGGGAACACAAACAGTCACACGCTTATGCAAAGCCAACCTTTGGTCCATTTGTGCTTTCTATAGGAGCATAAACCATAGTATGAGTACAGTTAGCTCCAAGATTTGAGGAATGAGTGGTTTAAAATCTGAAGAGCACCATGATTACACTCACTGAGTGAATCTTTAGGTAAGCAGAAGTTTAAAGCTGCCCTGTGTGCTCTAGAGGTGGGGAAAAGCAGAACTGTGCTGGTGACCAGCAATGGTCACACACATGCTCTTACTGGTATGAGAGCCAGGGATGAACCACAAACAGCCATTCTCCTGTGTGGCATCTTCCAGGGCAATCCAGAACCCCAGGATCCTGCCCAGAGGCTCTGTGTGCAGGAAGGTGGCATCCTGGTGTGGTGTCACTGCAAGGAGAGACTGTCATTGGGGTCTTTAGTTGGATTCAGTTCCTCTAGAAGGACTTCAGAGTTGCATCTCCCTGACTCAGAGCCCTCCCCTGCCCACCCATGTATCACACACATTAAATCTTACATAAAAATACCACCTTTCAGCCTGCTGCAAATGTAAAAACAGCTCTTTGTACAAGCTGCATATGATGTAGAAACTTTTCTAAAAAAATGTGGATTTCAAAGATTATTTTAAGAAGGTTTGGACCACCAAACTCACAGGTTTAAGTCTGATTCTGAGCCTTTTCCCCAGCAATATTTCTTTCCTAAAGGAGCATTATCTGCAGTGAGATATAGAGATAACACAAATCTCACCTTCACCGCCAATGCCAGGTTGCTGCAAAGAAAAAAAAGTGATGTGTGAAGAGTTTCACAGCTTCTCACCTAACAGGGTCTTATTTCTTGAGTGACAAGACAAGAATTACTGTACCTTGAAGATATACATGCTCTGCACAACTACTGGTCTCTCAAGGCCTAGTTTTCTCCCCAGATCCTGCAAGAACATTTTCCAAGATTTATGTTTTCTGCACACTATTTAACATTATTCTTCGAAGATATTTAAGTTTCCTTTCACTGACAAACTGACTCCCCCTAGGAGTGTAGAAAATTAATATTAACTACTCTGCAATTTGTTTTTTCCCCCAGACCATTCTAGGAAGCAGTAACAGCTCACCTGCACCTTGGGGGAGTGGGTGATTTGCTTGAAGACAGGATCATAAGCATGTAGAGCTAAGGGGAAAGAAAAGGCTCAGACAGAAGATTTCAGGAAGAGAAGGGAATGTGGCAGCTCTCAGTGATGAGCTGCAGACACCACAGCCAAGCATAATAAATTGCAGCCAGAAACTTTCATCCCTCCCAAGATGGATAAACATGGGTTATCACACCTAAGGTGATAAGACACTTAGAGGTTGTACAATCATCATTAAAGACCATAAATATAATCACTCCCTGCCCACAAACTGCACACATATAAGAGGCAGTGTATAACAGAGTGAACAAAATGGAATATTATGTGATTCAGTATTATATTACACAATGATAACCACTACACATGACCCTGAGGCATATGGGTGAATTAATCCTTTAAAAAGTGAAGTACTGCACAAAGGAGATAGAGCTCGTCTTTGGTGCCCTTCAGAGAGCCCCAGCCAGCAGGTCAGTGTTTGTGTAGACACTTAATACAACCTAGCTCTGACAAATGCACAAAGCAAAGACTCAGAGTTGTGCCTCCAGCTCACCATGATCAGATTTGCCACAAGGACACACGCCCAGGTCCAGCAGGAGCTGCTCTCAAGCAAGGGATGAGACTTGACCAAAATGAGTAATTACAGAAAATAAGACCAGAGAAAGCTTTTGAATTGTTAATTACTGGGTCAGCAGGAATCCACAATTGTTTTCACTTCCCCTAAGGAAAAGTGTGACAGAGTGGCAGCGGGCCTGGGAAAGGGAGAGTGTTTTTCTGAGAAAATCAAAGAACAAGAACTCTTAGTATTGAATTTCCAACTGCAGTGAAGTTTAATCTGAACAAAGTTCATGTCTGCAGACACAGGGAATCCTGCTCTCATTTTCCATGTATTGTTTGAAAACAAAAGGGATCAAAATGCAAGTCCAGGAACGAGGAGAGAGGAAATAGGTCAAACTGAGACCAGTAAGGATAAAGAGAAGGTGTTGGTGACACCACAGGAGGGGAAGCAGCTGCAATATCGGCAACCCAGCATGGTACAGGACACAGGAGAGAATTTGGTCTATACTGAACATCACCAGTCTCAGGTAGTAAATTTTTAGAGCAAATTTCTTACATAAAAGAGCCAAGGGCTGAAGTCCAAACTTTCGCACATCAGTGACTCTGAGCTATTCATCACTGAAAGAGCTCTGAGACAGCGTTTTTGAGAAGGAATGGAACAGAAGATACAGTCCTCTCAGAGCAGAGAGTGAGGGGCAGCATGGAGAGAATTGCAGAGACAATTATGTACAGTGAGTAGGTCTGGAGAAATCCTCATGTCTGAAAACCACATCTCTTTTGTCCATCCCTCTCCAAATCCCAGCCTTTAAACATACCATGGCCAATCTTGCTGATGGACTTCTCCTTTGGAATTAGAAAGTTACCTACAAAACAAAACCATAATTAAACATTGTTTGCAAAGCACAGATCATTCCTTGAGCTGGAAACTGGCCCCAGTCCATCACTCAGCCTTTTCCCATCCCCTCCATGTGCCTAACTCAGGCCAGGGCTTACCTTTCTCATCCAAAACACCTTTCTCAAAGAAGAATCTAATCTTGTCTCCACTGGTTAGGAAATAATCCGAGCTACCCTACCAGGGATAAGAGCTCAGTAAACATAGCATCCTTGTACAAACAGAAATGAACCTTCAGTCAAAGCATTAACACTCACCTGCATCTTTTTCCCACCAAGCCGCAGCATAAACAAAACACAGTGAAAAATCACTCATAAAAAGGCTTTCCACAACACTACATGTCTTGGTGCTGATCAGGGCTTTACAAGAACCTTTCACATAGAGATAACCCTTGCTTTTCTTTTGCTGGCTGCCTGGAAAATAACCAGTTTTCTGTCTGCAGAACATGTACAAAGTGATCTGTGAGAGCTGCTTGTGACTACCGGAGGTTGAAAGCACGGCAGAGCCACACACTGATAGACTCTTGACAAGACCCCAGCAAACATTTGCAGAAAGCTGGAGAGCAAATTCCTCTTCCGGTATTACGTTCAGTTAAAAGGAAGAGTCATGTTCCCCCAGAGTGAACCCTGATCAGCAATTTGCCTTTTCCCTTCCTCCTTCCAGCACTCCAACGGGGGCAGCCCTGTCCCTCTCGGTACCTGCGCCTGGAGCTGCTCCTCCTCCCTGGTGGAGAAGGCGGTGCGGCAGTGCGGCGGCACCTCCATCTCCGCCACAATTCTCTGGATCTGGCTCCTCATGCTGTCGCACTCCTCTGCGCTGAAAAACTGCTCCAGGACAAGGAAGCCATCCTTGTGGAACTGGAAGAGACGGGGTGACTGCTCTTCCCCAGAGTCCTCGGGAGAAGCAAGAGAAAAGAGTTCTGGCCCCTTTACAGGGTGAAAAGCATCCCAGCTCCAGCTCTGCAGCCACGCAGCATGTTCTCAATGTTTAATTTCAGGAGGGGCTTCTGTTGCAAAAGATTCACTAAGAGGCTGAAATTCCAAACAGTTAAGAACAATCTATCTCAATCCCTCAGTCTACACCAAGTAGAGATCTCAGCACTAGAGCCTTTTGTGGTTCAGGGATATCTTATCCAAGACCTGTAACCAGCAGGTATTAAACTACCAAGCCCACTAACGCAAACAAGGCAGTCATATCTGTGTGCCAAATCAGAATGAGATTCCTTTACAAGCTGGAAAGCTTTGTCCTCTCTAAGGAAAAAAAAAAAAATCCCTGGGGGATTTCTCACAGTTCACTACACAGTCCTTTACAAAATGAACTCTGTTCACAGTGAACTCAGTTTCTTTATATAGAATACCCTGGAGATTATCCTTTGCCAGGAAGATTTCGAGTTCAGGGATGACAGCCGAGCAGCACAGACAGAAGGGGCACAGGAGAAATCCCTTCAAGAGCTCTGTGGGACAAGCTGCCCCTGGAAGAGTTTGTAGCCATGACACTCACGCACTAAAAGCAACGTAATACAGGAAGCTGAGGAGCATATGAAGTGTTTGTAAAGCGGATCTTTGCTGGAGCTGCAGACAGGTTAACTAGCAGTGACTGTATCTTACACACGGTGTCACCTGCCTGCATTCTGGACACGCTCCCCCCCCGCAGAGCAGCTCCTTACCTTCTGTATCTGCTGCTGCGTTACGGATGCCATGGGGGCAGAAGCTCCCCAGATCCCACCACCAACACCACGATGCCACCCGGGCTCTGAAGGGCTGACTCCCCGCCTCTCCACGTGATCCTTGCCCCATCATGTGATAAAAGCCAGCTCCAGAGATTTTTGTCCCCGTCGCTGGCTCTTTGTTCCTAGCTGGGACATTCAGGACTGCAAAGTATCGCTTTGGCTCTTGGTGGTAACAAAGCACACAAAAATTTTCTATTCAAGTGTAATCACAAACTAGAAGAAGATTTGAGGTCCAAGGAGGAATCACTTTTAATTAATAACCCAGATTTAAAAATAGGGCAGTTAAACTGGTAATCGCAGGGGTAAATAAGATAAGGGGGGTTAAAATAAGATTCAAGTGTGAAGGAAAGATCAAGATGTCTCAGAACAAATTTAAAGTACTGATTCAGGGTCTTACAGAGCCCTTTTTGCTCAATCAGTGAGTCCTGCCAGCACTTCAGCATATCCCCTGAAAGGGCTCCACCACCCAGGAGGTGACAGACTAAAGGGTGGTAAAGAGCTTTCACTGAGGGTTTGGTAAAATTCAGAGAATACTTCTGCTATTTTCATTCACAGTTGCTTTTTGGTAATTTACAGCTTCATTTGCTCGGTTCACCCTCCTGCAGCTCCAGAAGTCCATGTAATATTTACAAATCCACCCCAAGTCCAAACCAGAGAGCGAAAATGCAGAGTGGGTCTAAAAGGCGGAGAGGGGGGAACAGCTGCCAGCCCAGCGGTGGCGCTCCCAGCCAACACATCCCTCCCATCGGGAATTCCTGGGGAAGGTTTTTCTCTCTAGAAGGAAGTGTTTGGCTCCTACAGGAAACACCGAAAACACTCTTGCAGCAGCACTCCACAAAAATAACACCATGGGGGCGGGTTCTTGCATCACTCACCCAGCCAAAGGAAAACCCAACAAAAGGAAGGAATGCAAAATGCCCACAGAAAAGTGTTTACATCCCAGAAACTGAAAATCCACTTAAAGAGAGGTTGCTTGAAAAAATTAAGTTTGCTGTTCTGCAAAGGAATTGATTGTGGGTAAAATCCCTCCACACCTTATTCAAACTTTTTTTTTAAATAAAGAGGAAATTAGGGGTTTAACTTGTTTTCAGGCTTTTCCCTGTACACAAGAGGATATGAATTCAGTAGTTTAAAAAGCTAAATTCTGCCAGAGACTTTAATCACTGGGCTACAAACCTGGAGGGAGAAAAA
>WEKY01013316.1:163329-240082 GCA_013390045.1 Picathartes gymnocephalus | reverse complement strand
AAAAAAAAAAAAAAAAAAAAAAAATCAGTCTCCAATGTTGCAAAGCTCAAAAAAATATTCCTGTAGTTCCTTCTTTGTCTCAACAGTCTCTCACCAACTGATGGAGTGGAAAAGTTTTTAAGGAAGATGCGTGAGAAAGAGCGGGGAAAAAAACCTGCTGTAGGTTGTTGCCTGCAAGTTGATCGTGTGACCCACCTCACCCCTCCCCAGGAGGCAGCAATCCTGGAGAAACACTCCTGGAAAACACTCCCAACACCACTCCTTAGTCCCTCTCCGTCACTGTCGTGTCATGTCCTTCTCATTCCCACACACGGTGGTTTTTTCCAGCAATTTATCACGTCAGCTCCTCCACTCCCAACCTTACGCACACACGATGACTCTGTTTAGGTTCATGCCACAGCAGCAAACCACAGTTTTCCTGTTCCATGGAATGTTTTGAGCAATATAAACAGCAGATCAAAACCAACAATACAGCAACTACCAGGAGATAAAACCCATCCTAGTTCCAGGAGCTTTCCACATTTGTTCTTAAGAGTCCTCCCATTCTTTGCCACTCCAGCCATGCCCCTATTTTGAGGCTTAGAAAGACCTTTCCAGCAACAGGAAAACCACTCCAGCCAAACAGGGCCCAAAAAAAAGTCAAAGAGAAGGATGCCACTGTTGTAAAGCCTTGTCTCCCAGTAAGTTTACTTTGAAAGGTTATCAGTACTTAGACAAAACTGGGAAATGGCTCCTTTTCCTTCCCTTCCTCCCCCTCCAAGAGCTCTTTTTGCAGACTCAACGTTTTCTCCTGCCAGCTCTGCAAGAAAACTTCTGGCAAACTCCATTGGAGGCTGCCAAAACCCATCCCATGTCTGTAGGAAAGGTACAGATCAAGTGTTTCAAATGCCTTTTGGACTGGCACGATTATCCCAATTTTCTCCTCAATAAGGGTTCCTATTGAAGCCATTTGGAGCCAAGCCAGCTCAAGCAGCTCAGCACACACACCAAAACTGCTGCTGTGGAGCTGCCAGTGTTATCAGGGAGGAAAAATTTCCACTAGACCACCTCACTTCTCCTGAAATCTTTGATATGATCAGTTACAAGTGACAGAATATTTAATGAGAAACAAGGAGCAAAGGAAGCATGATTTTCTCAGCTCCTCAAAGACCAGGTAAATCCTCACCAAAAGGAGCTGAGGTCCAGGTAAGGCTTAGATGACAAGGGGCATTTTGTCCTCTCCTTTCTTGGTTCAGTCCTGCATTTCATTGAAACTCATCAATAAGCAGCATTACAAGCTCCCACTCACCTGTTTCAAAGCCTGCTAACATTCTCTGTCTGAAGTGGGGCCAATGTCACTGTGGCCAAGTAGTCACGGACAAAGAAAGTGAGGGAAGGCAAAACACAAGAGAAACACCTTTCTACACAATAAAAGAGCTGCACAGAAACTCAAATTTTCTTTGCATGTCACAGGCCGATTCTCTGTAACACATCGTGAATTGGGAAAGACATTGTCTGCTAGCATTTCCAGTTAAGGAGCCCATAGGGAAGGCAGATACTGAAATAATTTACCAGTCTGAAAACAATTCCTATAGCAACAGGCAGTTGTCTCCACTCCCTTCACTCCCTATCCCTTTCCTATGGAAGGAGCGCCATGTACACTGTTTGAAAACCCAACTGGACTTCTATAGGACTGTGCAGACAAACTCCAATACCCTTGAATTCAGCAACAGAAACTGTTTCAGACACTTGTTGAAGTGAAGTCTGTGACACAGCCCCAGCTTGTCACAGAGCAGCCCCTCTTTCTCTGTACATCTACTTAATTCATAAGGGATTGTCAAAATCCACAAGGACTTGTGTAATGAGTAAAAGAACCCAATAATCCTACACAATAGCTGGTATTATTAACATATGCCTTTTGAAAAGTGGCATCATGGAAGGCTGAATGCCTTTATACGCAAGAAACACCAAAGAAAGCAGGCATAGAAGGAAAATGCAAATTAAAACTTTTATTCTTGTCAAGTGTCCAGTCATACAAGTCTTTCAAAGCAAAAAAGAGCAGCCTTCAGTGCTCATGGGGAAGGTGCTGTTGCTCAGCTGCCCAAACAATCCCAGGTACAAAGTGAATGTCAATTCTGAAATGTTACACCAAGTTGCAGGTCCCAGATGCCAAACCACAGCCCTGCTTGTGCATTTACACAATGGGAGTGAATCATGGTTAAGCCATGAGTAGTGACTTATTGAAATGGACACATTTGTCAGCTGTAAAGATGACTCAGGCTCAGTAGCCCCCTTCTCATTAAGTCTCCTGCAGAAAAATTCTTCCATTGTCCAATTCCTTTAAAGGAAACAGAGGGAGGAAGGGATGAAAAATTCCAGGAATCCTAAATTTAGCCTTTGTGTGAACTCATACGAAGTTCACCTTTGCCATTGGGGTCCGGCAATTAAAGTGTTTAAAAATAAAGTTTGAAACTGGATTTTGAAGATGAGATTTCTGGATGATTTCATACTCCCAAAGCAGTTCAATATTAACCCACTGCCACAGCTGGAGGGAGAAGGGTTTGAACCAAACTTTAATAATCCTGCCCCATTCCAGTTGTGCTTCATATACTGTTAGAATGAGGTAGGACAGAAAATTCACTTGGTTTTGGCACATGCTCAGGAAAAGTACTTTATCCACTGAGGCCAAACAGTAGGGTTAAAATAGAAGAAAAATTTTAAGCAATAATTTTACTAGTCAGTATCCCCACAGCCTTACCTTAGGTGACTTCCAGAGCAGGTGACTCTGCTTACAGTATGACAATATTGTCTGGCAGTGAGAAGTCACCCCAGAAGTTAGGAAATCTCTCCATGGTTGAAAGAAAAAGAATCTAAGGGATGAGCTGGCTTCAGGCAGGCACTGCTACAAGTACACTCCAAGGGGGAAGTGCCTCTGGGGAGATGTTACATTAACAGATCTCTAGAGAAGGCACAGCTATTGATGAGGAGGAAAAAAGTTACTCCTCCCCTGAAGGAGGACTAAAAGAAAGTTTAAAAATCCAAAGAACTCAAGCCATGTGAGCTCCATCCTAAAGCAGGAAAAAAAGTAAGGAAAGGAAACCATGTCACAGTCTAGGAATCAATACAATTTGAAACTTTTTTCCAGACAACTCATCCTCTGTAAAGGATGTGTTATTGTTCTCAAAAGTCCTAGAATCAATTGTTAAAGAGGGGGAAAAAAAAAAAAAAAAAAAAGAAGAGCATTTCATGTGGTTCAGTAATAGAAAGCCACTTAATACTATTTATGGTAATGAACACCAAGAACTTTAATTAAAATGGAGTAAGCTATATGGAGTGTATAAATGGTAATAAGAAAAACTAAAAAATGAGGTAGGATATTACAAAGAAGTGACAATTAATAAGAAAGAACAGCACATCATGAAAGATACCTGTAACAGCTATTTAACCACTCAGACTGACAAATTAAATTACTTCCAGCTGCTGAACTTACTGGGGATCAAATAACAAAATCAAAGTAATCTGAAACACAGAACAATTTCAGCTAACATTCCAATGCATAGTGTCAGAGCACAGCACAATTTGACACATTTAATAGGTTTGGTATTCCTTGCCCTTCAGCTGGTTCAAAATAATTAATTGCAACTTATCACTTTTTGGGGTATTTAGCAGGAAAAGTAAAGTGCATGTCACTAACCTTCAATCCTAACATGGGATGAGCTTCCTTGTGATCTCCAAGAACTTGTTCAGCTCAGAAGTGCTATTAAGGAAACAGGTGGGTTTAATTCAGGTTGCTGTATGGTTTAGCAGCTAATAAATAATCTGCTTTGCTACTGTTTTGAAAAGCCTGTCAGAAGAACAAGACATTGACCAGGACAGTGACTGTCTGCTTAAACTGAATGCTTTTTGGAAATGCTCAGATCTGTGTCAGAAATAACACCCCTAAGCTTCACTCCGATAGGAACTTAAAGGAAAATACAGAATACTCATGGATTGAATATTTGCAAGTAAGGAAGGATTGCTGATGTAAGGTCATCCCTCACAGAATGAGCAATCCAGAAAAGTTTGGGAAGTCCGTGAGTCGCTCTGCTGTGGGTTGAGTTTTGCAGCAGTCCTCAGTCAAACATGTTCAGGACTCGTGGTCTAGATCTCATCCTCGGAAGTTTTAAAGCTTTTTCCATCTTGTCATACAAGACTGATACTCTGGAATCAAAAGGGAGATCAAGCAGCACATCCCAAAAGTAAATAATACATATTGCTGTCTATCAGAGTGGTAATGTATTTGTGCCACCTGTGTTTCTGGTACAAAACGTTATCAGACTGCTCATCCCCATTGTGCCACACAGGGAGCTCTCAAGTCCCAGCAGCCATAACCAAGAGTTAAGCTTGGACTATTGCAAAAGCAGCACAAAGCTGGTGTTTTCATGCACGATCAATACCAGCTTGTCTTACAGTTGCTTTGCACATCTCAGGCCCAGGGCAGTCTCTACTCAGGAAGCAGCAGGAGCACAGCACTGTGACTTGGTCAGGAGCTGGAGGCAGTCCCTCCCTTCTGGCAGAACAGCCTGCTGTTCACCCATCCTGCTGGGATACAGAGCTGTTCAGGAAGCTTGCAAGCTTTTAGAAGCACTGCAGTATACTTTCAGGAGCTGCTTACAGAAACTCTAACCCAACTGTGCAAAGTTTAGGTTGTATAACTAAGATCACACCTAGAATCAAGAGTCAAAGCATTCGTCTCCAATCTAGACATCCTGGAGAAATCTCACTACTCCTGTGAGCCAGGTGAAATTCCCAGGTGGTGCTTTGCACCTTCAGCCCTGCCTAGTCTAAAACACATGTGTAATAAAACCCAGTGGCCTTGAATAGCAGAGTCCAAGGCTCCATTCAGTGGTCATTACTCTGCAGTGCTATCTTTTAGCACAGACCAAGGAAAAAAGTTTCCTTCACCATCCAAGCAGCCCCCACACCCTCCACAGGGAAATGATTGAAAAACAGCATTTCTATAGCTAAGCCTGAAGCCATTCCTGCTTTACCCAAGAAGCAAAGCCCACCTAGCAATTTCTGTCCTTTCTGTGATCCAAAATGCTCAAGCAAATACAAATACAATCCAATCAGCATCAGTCCTTCCCCATCCTTCCAGCTATGGCCCCAGCTCTAACACGATTTCAGGACACTAACCCTATTAGAAGCCAGAAAAGCTTTTAAAGTACCTTGCCTCCCAGATGGAGATTTAATTATATTATCCCCCGGACTGTTCAGACTTTTCATAATAGGCTAAGAGAAGTAAGATTTAAATTTTTCTTAAAAGCATTTTTATCAACAGATCTCCTGATTTTAATGTAGCTTTATTTAAGCATCTGAACATCAATAAATCCAGAGTCCAGTTAACATTGTTCATGGTTTCAGCATACTTAGTATATATATTTCATATCTTACATCTGATGAAGAGAGCCACACTGTGCATTACTGCCCCAACATCCACGGGATCACCATAAGCCAGGTGATAAGCCAGGGCACTCGCTGGCAGCTTGTCAGGCATCACTCTGGAGCAGGATGTAGCTTCCCCCTTTGTATGCATGGGAGGCCTCCAAACTTCTCATGCCCCAGCTTGTAGCACTGCACCTTGGACCCGACCTGTTGGTCTGATGCAGAATGCTACAACCAGGACCTGTAGGTCCAGGCACCTCCTCTTCCTTCTGATGGAAAAGCATATACCTTTGTGTCCTGGAGACATCTTAACCACCCCACCTTAAAGACATGATTATCAGTAACTGTTACATATTATCTACCTCTGCCAGCCCAGAAGGTTGAGGGGTTTTTGTCAAATACCACCAAACAGGTCAAACTTGTTTCAGTAAAGGCTGCTCTGTTGCAGGAAGCCAGAAGAGCTCAGTCCACAGAGGATTCTCATTCTCCTCCTTCCTTAACACTGAGGGAATGAAAAGGGGAAGAAACAGGAGGACAAAGTTTCTTTTCCAGCACCAGGTTCAATCAGCATTAGCCTCTTATTTAGGTCAAGAGGTGTAACAGGAACTGACAGCTGTTAAAGTGAGGGGAACAACAGAAGGGAACAACCAAGCAGCTCTCTAGATTGCATCCATAAAATCAGAGCATCGAACAACTTAATTGTGGGGGGAGGCAGGATGAGGGACAAGAGGTGCAGAGGAAACCCAAATTTCCTCTCCAACCCCTTGAGAGCCCCTGACACACTGGCCAGTTGTACATTCCTACTTGATATGCAACAAAATACCAGCAACCAAAAAGTAGCTTGGAACTAAAAGACAGATCCTGAAGCAACTTGATGATTCTGAGAGTAGCTTAGACAGTCCAACTGCTTTTTATCCAGATCTCTCATTTGCACTATAACCATCCATTTCAGAACAGGCTAAAGCTCTGGAATTGTCAGCTAGTGCCTCCAGGACATCAGCTGGAGAAGGATGTTGTGATCTACTCACAAGTGACTTGAAACCATTACAGTAGTGCAATCTTAAAGGAGTAGATAGTTTGGTTCCTTCTCCAGGGGCAGAGGAGAAGGTGGGGAGTGTGCAAAGGGAAAAGAAAGTTAGTAAAATAAAAAAAAATTCGGCCTTCAAGCAGCTACAAGATGTTTATCTCCCAAACCCTAATGCCAGCATCTAGATAAAATCAGCTGTCTGTGTCCTATACCACCCCAATCTGGGGCCTCACTGACTGAATCTGAGTCAGAGGGGAGCAGTACCAGCTGTCACAGAGATGGAGGTTCAAGAGGTTTCCTTGTCTTGATCTTTGTTTGCAGGACACTGGCCTCCCTCGGTCCCTGACACATATAAGCCCCATCAGGGGCAATGCAGCAATCCTCACATTCATTTTCTCCTCCATTCAAAGGTCATTTCTTCTCACCAACATCATCCACCTCACCCCAATTCCTGTCCAGAACAGTAACACCTGTAATTCCCCCCAGGCCCTCCTCAGAGGCCAATTAATCTGTCTCGATCCTCATCCCAAACTCAAGCCTCCCCCATCCTGCATCTGAGGCAAGAGGCTGATTCATTCAGAGTCATGTTTGTCAAGGACTCCTTGGCCAGTCTGATAGTGATTGGAGTGGAGAAAGGGGAGCATCTGGGTGAAAGGGGACTGAAATGGCCTTTTGCTTCCTTATACTTGATCAGAGGCTTTTCCCTTTTCTCAGGGGTTCAAGCTTGCTCTTTGTCTGCCCTCCAAAGGCGCTCTTTGACTTCCAAGGGCAGGGTGTTGAACAGGTCCTCCTCCACCACGAGCCCACTGCGTTTCAGTAGCGGACACTCTCCCAGCTCCACAGGCAAGCACTCCAGGCGGTTCCCTCGCAGCTCTATCTGTGACAGATTCGTCAGCTCTCCCACCCGGGAGGGCAGTGACTGCAACACGTTGTTTCCCAGGTTCAAGGTTCTCAGCTTCCTGCACTGGAACAGCTCTGGTGGGAGACTCTCAATCTGAAAAAAAGAAATCAATCATAGGCAAAGTCACCAGCAAACATGGACATGCGTTCACAAGTGACCAACAAGCCAACACCAAGCTCCAAGGGTTACAGAGCTATTGTTTTCAATCATCCACTTCTCTCTTGAGTGAGTTCCTGCTTTCTGAGCTTCCTGCTTTGGGTGCTTCCAGCACCATGATTGTATGGATGCCTCTGTCAGACACTGCACTAGTTACAAGAGATCACCAATGATGGTGGCTAAAGCAAATATTGTCTCCAAGGCCAGGATTAGAGGACCAGAAAGCTGCTCACAGCTGGCCTATACTGTCACATGCTTCCATCTGTATTGGCTTCACCCCATCCCAAATCCTTTGTTCTGTCATTGGATCTTAGTTCCTTTGCTTTAAGAAGCCATTCTAGAGTTGACATTATACTGAACAAAGACTGGATTTAATCAGGACTTTTAGTTTGGCTGTAAGATGAGCAGAGGCTACATGGGTACAACCTCCAGGCCCTGAGAACTCGGAATCTTCTTCCATCATTTCTGTAGGACTGTGAAACATTGCAAAGACTTTCTAGGCGCCAAGTCACAGGGTTTTTTACAGTGCCAAAATACAACAACAAAGACAAAGCTACCAGCTGTTAGCTTTCCCAGCACCACCTTAAGGTAACCATGAATCACTAATTTAATAAGGCATATTTCTAGCAATCCTTGTAATAGCCCTCCCAAAGAATTTCTTTCTATGGCTAAGGTTTAGCAAACACTAGCCTAGAAATGAAATACAGCAACTCAGGATTCTCCCCTTAATACAAAGTCTCAGCTAGGAGGCTATTGTTTGCCTTTAAAAGCAAACACGACTTTTCTAAAACTCAAATTATGTATTTTATCATTTGTGGCTAAAATAACCTGTAATCCATTCTGAATGAGGAGGAGTCTAACAAAAAGCCAAGATTAAACCAGACCAATTAGAGACAATTCAATGCAGTCATTTTTACTGGTACTGGAGTCTTTTGCACTCCAACATATGATCACAGACTCTTGAAAATATTTAATAGAGTTATTTGAGGGACAAGTATTGGTTTAGGAAGGAAGCAATGTGTTGTAACAGCCTGCTTTCCAGAATGGGACAGTAGTGCCAGCCAACTCCAGAAGTCTCTATTTACTAAGACTGCTGAGCTAGGAGAGGACATTTGAGATAATTCCTGGCCTTGGGAAGTGCCAGTCTACCAGTCCTTGTGTTTCTTGCTGTCACCTATTACTGGGAGTAATCAGGTTGTCAGAGCCCCAGCATAATTCTGCTTGCCCAGGTACCTGCAGAGGACACAAACAGGTTGGCTGTTCCATTGGGTCCTCAACACCTTTTGTTTCTGAACACACCCGGAGCAAAGGCTGCTGCAGCCTTCCTGTTGCATGTTTTTTTTCCAGAGAGAAATGGGTGGTGCCACACTGCACTGCAGGAAATGGAGCTGCCTCTAACTCCTCTCATCCAAGAAATGCTCCACCCCAAAACTGCAGAGGACAGACTACACATTAACCCTCGAAGCTGTGCTAGTGAGGCTGCCAGAAGGCAAATGGCGCAGAATTATGTGAGTTCTGAATAGTAACATACCACAAAGTTTACTAGAGCTTCAGCCACCCACACAAACAGATGCACCCCCCAGTGCCAGGAAACCCTAGTGAGCAGCTGTTCAGCTGGAACTGCTGAACGAGTGCCCCTTGTCTGCCCCTACTCTGCAGAGGTACAACAAGCTTTCAGACACTAACCTCAAAATGTGGCTGGAGTTTTAGGAACCCTAATACTGAAATGCATTAGCAATTAAATACTTGATTTAAGAGCACTTCTGTGAAAAGCCAAATCACACTCAAGCTGTTCTGTGTCTCTCACAAGCAATCTGACAGTGTTCAGCCAGGAACAGATCCTGCCAAGAGCAGGAAGGACCTTGATGTATGGCAGTGAAGACCAGCATTGCTCCAGAACAATTCTGCTTGGTCCCAGAAGAACTCAGAAGCACCTAATTATGTCTGTCTGCAATTTGTACTTGTTAGAGGCTCTTTCAACTTTAGCTGAAAATAAACCCAAAGGGAAAAAGAGTCACCCAGGAATTTGCAGATAGAATGAATGAAAGCTTCAACTTTGTCAGACATGGTAAATGAAGTCTCTTTAGTTTTAAACAAAGGAGCAAAAAAGCAAATAAACACCCTCCAACACAAGCCAAGAAACAGCTTATGATAATCAGGCAGCAAAGCACACTTGGTCATCCTCTAATCTGCCCTGCACTTAGACTGAAACAAAAATCCCATGTTTACAAGACCAAACTATGGAGTACTCCCTGCAAATGCAAAGTATTCTAAGGAAAGCTGTAAGCCACAGACATGCATTCTGCTCCCATAGTGTAGGTACACGTCTGAAGTACACAAGTTTAAGCATATAGTTTAAAATTAAGACTATAGTTTCTCAGATCTCCATTTTAAGCCCAGAATCAATGTCAGAGGCTACATGCTTCCAGCTGCAGAAACAACTGACTTGCAGGGGTTCTAAACAGCCTCCAACTGGCATTTGGAAGCAGTCTCACTGTGAAGAGAGGAAATGCAACAGATCAAGGGCTCTTGGAAGACAGGCTTACCCTGGAGCTATCTGCAATGTTTGGCCTTAGATAAATCCCTCAGAGAGATACAAAAGCAGTGCCAGTCGTATCTACAGACCATTGTGGCATGTTTAATCATACAGGTAACACAAGTGCCAGTGCTATTTCATCATATAGCAACTCAACTCTTTGCTCACTTACCCTGTTGGCTGTCACAGCCAGATTCTGCAGGTTTTGAAGAAGTCCAACGTCTGGTGGTATGAAAGTTAAGTTGTTGTGGCTGAGATCCAAGTACCGAAGTTTTCGGCAATAGAAGAGCTGGGTAGGGATCTTTTCTATCTTGTTACGGTTCAGGTAAAGGCGTTCTAAGTTGGTGAGGTTGCCTATCTGCATGGGGATGTAGGCAATGTGATTATACCACAATTTAAGGCAAGTGAGACGATGTAAGTGCTGGAAGCTGATGATTTCCTCAATGGTCTTTAGGTTGTTGTCCTTCAGGTCTATTTCCTGCAGATTGTGGAGGCTAAAGATAGAATGAGGAATGCGTTCCAAGTCACAGCGGATCAGCTCAAGCTCTGTCAGGTTGACCATCTTCTTAAGGCTGTTGAGGACAATGAGCTTGGTGCCCTCGTTGTTGATGGAAAGCTTCTGAAGATGCACACCAACATCTGTCACCACCTGCGGCAGCTTGGTGAGGTTACTCTTCATCCTCAACACCTTCAGCCTCTTCAGCTCCCTCAGTCCATCTATCACAATGTACCGGTTGTTTTCAGCACTCAAATTCCCTGTCAGGTGAAGCTCCTCTAGTGTCTTCAGGCTATAAATCCAAAGAGGAATCTCCTTAATGTCTGTGAACTTGATGTGGAGAGATTTCAAATTCTCCCTCAAGAAGGCAAGGGCTGGGGCCTCAATTTTGGCAGCTGTGTGGTAGAGCCACAGTTCCTTAAGGCTGGTGAGCTGAGCAATGCTGGGGGGAATAGTGACATCAGGGATAAGCTCCAGCTTCAAGACCTCCAACTCAATGAGGTCAAAGACTGTGTCAGGAATGCCACTCAACATGAAAAGATGCAATTCCAGCTTATCCTGAGAGTTTTTGGTGATCCTCTGGCGTAGTTTCTCCAAAGTCCACTCATTGTTGAGGTTCAGCTGCCGCAATTTGTTCTCACTCACCTCTGACAGAAAGACAGCAAAGCGCTTGGAGTAGAGGGGGTCGTACTGATCGATCAGATGGAGCATAAAAGCAAAGTCATTTTTCACATCAGGAATGTCACTGTAACTGCTCTCCTCCCGGATGGACTCAAAGGAGTATTTCTTGAGTGACCGCCTCAACATCCACCACAGTGTGTACATGCAGATCAAACCATAGAAAATCACCAGACTGATGTAGAAAGAAGCCAAGATTTTGAAGAGAGTGGCCAAAGGATGAGCACAGCGGTACATCCTGTAGCCAGTCAAGCTCTCAATGTCCACTTTACAGTCTACATCAAACGTTATGTTGTTGACATAGTACACAGTATAGCAAATTATCAGAATGAACTTGATTACTTTGATTATGGTCTGTCTCATGTACAGGCGATAAACTATGTCTCCCTCTTCCACATGAGTACGGAACTTTTTCACTTTCTCAAAAAGTGCTTTGGCCTGCTCACCTTCCTTTTTGTCCAAGACACCGGTCTCAGACCTGTCCACAATCCCTTGCTCAATTCGAGACTTTGTTCTCTGCAGCATGGGAACAGTGGCTTCCACATCCTCACTGACCGTGGAGGATTTCTTGTCCATGGAGCCATTCATTTTTCCAAATGCTGGTTTGGTATCACTCTCTTCCACTACTGTCTCAGACAATGCTCTCGTTGTCCATGGAGAGTCAAAACACTTAAGCAAAATAGACACAAAATGCTCCAGTTTGGAGCTGGTCCTTGGGAACTTGAACCAGAAGTTGCTACAAGCCAGAAAGATGAGGGTATGTAGCAGCACTAGATAAGGAAAATACTTGGCAAACCAGTGAAGACGGTTCTCATAACACACTGCATCCACATAGTTGTATTGGTGCCGGTCCAGATCATATCGGATCCCTGTAGGCCCCAAATCAGCAGAGGGAACAAGACTAGTGTTGTAGTAGGTGCGTTCTGGGGCTGCTGCTGTCCATCCCCTGACAGAGTCATTGCAGGAGTCTTTGGTAACCCATTTACAGGGCAAACAAATCATTTTGTCCTGGGTGACCTGAAGTGTCCCTCCGAACACGGCGATCATCAGCATCACTATGGAAATGTAGTCCGTGAAGACGTCCCACCACGGCTTCAGGATGCGATAGGCTGGCTGAGTATCAGCAAAGTAGCGCAGCTCGGTGACTGGAATCATGATTCACCTGGAAGCAAACCAGAAACAGCTTAAAGGGTTTTGCTCTGCTCTTCAAGACGGCATGAGAAAATACATGTTAAGTGCTGGCATAGCAATACTGGGATTAGCTGAGATGCAATTTCAAGTAACTGTGAGACAAATGAATGAGGCTGCCCGTGAATCATTTGCTACAGCCCAGGCAGTGAAGTTTTTTCAGCCTTTCCTGACAGACAATTTGTCACAAAACCTCAGAACTGGTACTTATTGTTAGCAGTCTGTGGGGCAAGACACACTTAAAGAAAGCTCACAGGGCAGACTTAACTCCCTTGACCAGACCACTATTTGGAAATCTACTGTCTTATCTAGGGATTTTATTTCAGGGATGAAGGAGTTTGCCAGCACTGTTAGAAGTGATAAAATCTACACACCGAGCATATTTATCATTGGTTTGTTACTGCTTCTACATAAAAATTCTGCATATGGATGGTTCTCAGATTGAAGGGACAAGGAAAAAGAGCTACATACAGTACAGTTATATTTCCCATAACCAGTTCATTGATGCAACTCATTATGACATTCACAAAGCAAGCTGGAAAAGAGAACAACATTGCTTAATATCATGACTTTTCCAAGTAAGTAATTTTGGCTTCCTTCCTTTGTGTTAATTCTCCAAGGAAAGATTAGCTACTTTCCTTCTGATAAATTCAGTACTGAAATGCTGCCGCAGCTGGGTTTTTGCCTTATTTCAGAAACAGAGGAAGGGGGAAACACACTTTGAAGAATTTGCTTCTCTGGCCAACCACTCCCACCTAGAGTTCATCTCAGCTGGGATTTAAGTGTCACAAAGGAAACCAAAAGGTTCTGGGAAGCACAGGCCTGATGGCAGTGCTTGCTCTGTCCTTCAGACTTCCAGATGAAACTTTGAGCATGCTCTTCTACAAGCTATAGAAAGCCCTGAAGCCTGACTGATCCATGGATAATGGAGCTCACAAAATTCCCCTACTTGACAGGTAACACAGAAGAACATGAAGTCACCGTAACTCATTCTAATGATGGTGAAAAAGCAGTAATACCACAGCATCCTTCTAGCAATGTTCAGGAACAAGACAAGCACTAATCTTTCAGTCATTTTGAAACTCACACAATTCAAGTATGAAGGAGAAAACAGAAATTCAATCAAGCCATAAGATTTCATTTGTACAGACAGTACAAGAAGTCCTGGGAGACTGAAAGTTCAGTATCACTGGCTGGGACAAAGCCCTCTGTGACCAAGGGGCGTGCTCACACCACCTGCTTTGGCAGAATTAAATTTTTTATTAAATATGAACTTCCATCACTGAAATGCAAAGAAAGCCATTCCTAACATGAATTCAAAAGGCACCACATTCCCTAGAGACACTAAATATAGAACTCTATTCTTTGGTTTGCTATTTGCAACAATAAATGGTCCAATGACAGCTTTGGCTGAGTCCTGCTTGGGAAGGCTTCAAGCAACTACAGGTAGTAGATTGATAGATAAAAACCACTCCTGAAGTAACGTTTTTCCTTCTGCCCATCCAGGTCCAACACTACAGTAGCTACATCACAAGAGACAGACTGGGGACATGCCACTTTTTTTTCCTTTCTTTTTGAGTGGGTAATTTTAAGACACAAAGTGGCATTACCTGTTCTAGAAATTCAGTAAAACAAGGAACAGCAAATCTATTAATGATCAACCAGTGAAGTCATAAACAAGGGATGAAAATAGCCATCTGGAGCACTGTCACAGGAAAAAAATGTCCTGTAGGACTGCAGAGCCCCTGAGAAGTGGCTGGCACACCTCTGCAGAAGGAACTGCACTAAACAGGGCAGGAGAATTGTGAACCACAGGGGAGGGAGCAGGCAAAGCTGAACGTCTTATGGACAGCACCTGAGCTGCCAGAGAAGAGTGAGGTATTCAGAGCCTCCCTCCCAGCCCTGTGACTACCTTGCTGCAAGTCCTAGGTAAGGTATTTCAGCTTCCTCCTTTGAATGTATCTGTCTCAGGAAGGGGAGAGAGCCCATGTGCACGATACATTTAGGAAAAGCTGTCTGTGCATACTACAGAAATTATAATTGCATGATAAAGCAGGGTACAGAAGCTCTCTCTACACACCAGAACACCTAAAATGAATCCAGTAGTTAAACAGCTATTAAGGAAAGAACCTACTCCTTCTACTCCATATCAAAGGGAAAAAATATGTTTATCTCTTTCCTCTTGCCTTGATACCACTTCTCAAAGATCCTTCCTGTTTCCTCCTTCATCCCTCTTGGTAGAAAAATTTGTAGGAAATTATCAGACCATTCCTAGTAGGCTTATGAAACTGGGATGATCTCTTTTCAGGAATTGGGGTCTCATGACATTTACAAACTTGAGTTGTAGTGCTGGGTTTACTCATTTTGCTCAATCCAGAAAATACCTAATTTTTTTCTCACAAGAAATGAACCTTCTACTCACTTTAATTTGTAGCTCAGGATAAGTAGGAAGGAAACCAAAAAAAAATTAGCACAGCTGGCTCCCTAATTCTGCTTACCAGTTACATGGGGTAGGAAATCCCCCTTTACAATGTGCACTTACAAGACAGCTAAAAAAAAATCATGAGCATCCCCTGAGAATCTATTACAGTCCAGTGTCAGCAATTAACAGGGTAGAGCAGGAAATCTCCTGCCTTCCAGGACCAATGACAGGGGCACTAGAGGAAGAAAAGAACATTCACAGCAAATGCCCACTTCTGGCAGCAGTGAAGACCCCATTCAAGCCCCAAAGAGAAACAATAAAACCTTTACAGGAACTGGAATTTGCTATATCTTATCTAACCTTATTCCCAGCATCTACAGTAAAAGAGAAAAGCACCCAGCAAAACCTTGAAAAAGTAGACGGGGAAAGTCACATCCTTCTCTACCTAGATTCCCTGTGCATGCAATCGAATTCAAATTCCTGAGGGTTCTACATCAGAAGATGTTATCTTGTCATCAAATGTCATCTTTATTTTGTGAACTCCATCTTGTAATCATTTTAGAACACGATTCTTGTTGCAACATTCTCCATGCTGGATTAGAGCAGTTTTGCTGCTGGGGAGGATGACAATAGCAGACTAAAAATCACATACTCAGGGGTCATCTCTGACACTTGATTCTCCCATGCACAGAAGGATCCTTTCCACAAGGACTGGGATTTCCATCACTCTACAGGAAGGAAACACGCAGGTAGCTGGACTGCCAACTCTCCCAATGTGAGCAGTAGAACACAGGGATTTACATAGAGGGTATTATTCTGGCATAGGACTGGGAGCAATCCTGGCATGAAGAGAGCTGGCCAGAAATGAAGTTACCTCCCTTGTGACCAAGATCCACAGGACCAGCAGACAGGAGATGTCAAGCTCCTGCTCTTTTTAAGAGTTGGATTCCAGGACACTTTGTCAGCAGCAAAGTATTCACTGTGAAGAAGCTTTATTTGCCAAGTCACTTCTATCAGCCTCACCAAGGGCTGAGCACAGAACACCTGAACTGAGTGACCGAGTTTACAGACAGGAACGGCTATGGAAAAGGAAGCTCAGTGTCAGACCAGTGTTGGTGAAGGACCCAAGCTCCTTCATATATACTTCAAATTGAAGAACCTTCCAGCTGGATCTCAGGAACAGGCAATTTATCTGAAGTGTGATTACCTCTGCCACATGGAAGTCATGAACACTGAGATTTTGAAAGACTGCTTAAGTTTAAGGACAAGTTGACTTCACTAAACTTGCATAAGGTGATACATCAAAACTTCTCTGACTAAACTCCTGTCGACTTATCAGACACATAAGAAAGTAAGTTTTCCAAGGGTATAATTAAATACACAGGCTTTGGGAGGGGGTGAAGGGGGGAAATCTTACAATTGGGTGTCTCAAAGATTTTTCAAGTTTTGCATTCCACAGAGCTTTCTTTGCTACCACACTGTCCCTGAACAGTTCCTCATCCCCTGCCCTCTTCAGAAATGCCTTTACATTGGAGGGTTTCCGCTACATCAAGCAACACTACTTTGAGCTTTTCTATATGCAATATAGAATCACCTCAGGACAGTTTAGAGCAGCAACACCTGAGATTGTTCAGTGGAAAATCTGTATGCTAAAGCCTCATTATCATACAACAGGATCAATCCAGCCTAGATAAACACACTCCTGAAATATTTACACATTCCATGTTTGGCTACTATGTACTTCTTCAGGGTCTGCAAATTCACCTGGATCCAGGTTTGCACCTCACCAGAGACCATCCCTGCCTCAGCCTGCTGGGCACAAACCCACAGCCCCCCCACTAATGCTGAACAGGCTGATCCAAGTGAACAACAGTTCCAGACTTATATAACCAGCCTGCCAAACCTACCCAGCCTTCATTCAACCATAAGCATCACCAAGTAATAATCCTGCATTTTACCAAACACACCTGGAGGAGAAAGATAATCACTCACATTGGAATAACAGGGACATTCTGAGCAAACCATGCCTACACAGTAAAACCAGCCAGAAACAAAATTAAACTTATCTACCTGACAGACATCATAAAAACAGCAAGTACCTTCTTAAAGGCAGACAGAGGTGAGAGCATGAATGCTTCCCACAAACCACAGGTATTAACAGAGTAACTAGTCTCTGATTTGGACAATTCCTAATCCAAAACCATTTAATCCAAAAAAACTGAAGATTGACTATTGTCAACAGACACCTAGCTCAATAGTGCTTCAGATTCCTGCCTGCAGCTGCTGGCCAGCACATCCAGCTCAGGACACAGTGAACAGAAACAACATCATGGTTCTGTTTGTCAGCTTGACTCATCATTCCTGAATACTTTATCCAGCCTCCTCTTTCCTGTTGGCCATTTCATTACTAACAAAGCTACTGGCCAAAGAGCACTTACATGCACAACCTCAGGATACACACAAGAAAGCACAAGCCTCCTTGATTTAAAGAAAACCCTCACCTTTAGTCACATGCAGCTTTCAAGTGGGTCAGTCTCACAAAACAGTCCTGGGTAAGTAGAAGTGGATGAATTTTACATTAAATCTTGCAACCTTTTAGTTTCCTTTACATATACTGATTTCATTTTAAGATTGTGGACTGCAAAGCACAAGTCAAACCCTGCTGACAGAATTTCCTACCTCTCAGAAGCCCAAAGAGGGAGTTGTTCAGGTGCTGACAGCATCAGAGGTGGATAAAGGAAATAAAAGCCTTGATGCTTTCAAGACTACAGCCCTGATTATTAACGAGCTACAACATGTTACAGTAAGTTTTCAATAGAGCAGAGCTTCCCTCTTCAGCAAGCTGCCACCTGAAATCCTAAAGAAGGGCATGACACAGAGCTCTTTGTTCAAAAACCAGGAAATGCAGGAGCTTACTGGGCAGAAATGGGACCGAGAATTTATGTGTCTCCTCCCCCACGTTTATTAGGTCCAGAATTAAGAGGGGGGGAAAAAAAAGGCTGAAAACAGAGCTGCTTTCAGGCACCCTCAGAAAACCTTCTAGCTCAAGGACAGCCACGTGATCAACGGAAAAAGCCCAAGACATGAGATGGAACAACTTAAGTTGTTTTGTCCTTTGCTGTTCAGAACATAACAGCAGTGAAGCCAGATGCCAAAGCCCTAAATAACAGCTATTCCTGTATCAGGCCCCCTCTACTTTAAAAAGATAAATCCCTCCTGTGGGACAAAACATCTTCTGAGGCAGAGAACATGATCACTAGATGATCTTTAAGGTCCTTTACAACCCAAAACACTATGATTCCATGTCAAGTTAAAAGGGTCATTTATCATTTAGACAAGCAGAGTGGTGGAACAGCAGCTGCCAGAACTTCCACTCCTCTCTGAGTGGAGCAGGCAGTGAACCCAACACTGAGAGCAGGGTAAGGTGGTTTTCACAACATTCAGCCCCACCCAAGCCACAAGACACAGCAGGATAAAGTAAACTCACTGCATCACATTGTCTATACTGAAGTTCATTCAAAAGAATAATCCACCTAAAATATGGGTAGTATTTTATCAGCTTCATATCTACCCATTAGTTGATTCGTTCTGTCAAATGCAAGACTGCCAGTCTTAAGTCTAGTGCAACGGCTCCTGTTTACCATCACACAATCACACATGTTCAGACAAGTACAGGGAAGAACAGCTGCACCACCAGAACAATCCATGCTGGACTTGGCTTGGCCTCCCACATTTTCTGCCTCCTGACAGTGTTTCACCCCAGCTGCACAGAAGTGAGCACAGTCTGCAGTTACCAGCATCACTGACACTTGGGGCAGGGACTGCGTGCTGGTGTTGTAAATTTAAGTGCCATCAGATGACTTGCAACACTGATGTAAACCAGAGGAAAATGGCTGTGTCAGCTTATAAATTATGAATGTACATGGCTATAGGCTTCCTATCCAAAATTAATTTTCTTTGCCATAACAAAAAGACTTGAAGGACAGGGCACTGAAGCTGTCTTGGAAAAGTACAACTGACTTCCTCCAACAGGACACAATGAAGCAGTCCCTTGTGCTGCCTGATACAGGTGATTGAATTAATTCTGTTAGTAACTACTCAAGAAAACCAGAACAGCTCCAAGCACCTCACCAGACCAGACGCAGGAAAGGGCTCTTCAGCACTGAACTCCAACAGCGAGAGCTGGAGGAACCAGCTGTTCCCAGTTCTCTGTGGGAAGGGTAGACAGAGCAGAGCTTTGGCACAACTAACAACAGATAAGAAATCAACACTAAATTCGAAGTGAGTAAAAGCAAGGATAACTTAATTCATTGTTGACAGACTGACGACACCCACAAATCCATGGGTCTTGCCACAGCTATTTTCAAGCTCCAAGAGATGAGCCGGTCAGGATGAAAGACGACACAGACAAGAGCAATGCAAGACAGTTAAGACATCAACTATCAGCACACTAATATTTCGCCCCAGTCTGAGCAAAGAGGAGAAAGTATCTCTTCACATATTCCCTGTACCCTATAGGGCTTGCCCTCAGGACCACCAGCTCCAAAACTGTAACTGTTACTTGCAGCTCAAAACATTTTCTGACTGTATTAATTAATAAAGAACAGAAAACCTTACCCTTGATCATCAAGGCCTGATAAAATCACAGCTCTAAAAAAGAACCTGTTAACTAGTTCAGCACACATCTTTACTGTGCACAAAGTAGGCTGAAGCTACAGGAGCAGCAGTGACCAGTGGAGCTTTCTGAATTGCCAAGGTAATTTTATAGCAGATGTTAACAATGTTTGGTACACAAGGTGAGGGCAGCACTGTTACTTCAGCCAGGGGGTCAGGATTGAATAGCTTTTAGTTAAAAAAGCAGTTTCACAGCAGCAGGAAGGGCAGATATAACCCAGCTACAGGAACTCGATTTCCAGTGGCAATACAAGACACATGCACCACATCAGCTGTTCAAGGAAAAAGCTGCTTGGAAGCATTCGAGATACACTCTTCAAAACATGTAGACTGCTGAATGCCTGTTCAGTATTAGTGTGCATATCCTAAACAGAGGCTGAGTTTGAAAACACTTGTAAAAATGCATAAAGGAGACTCACCACTGCAGCTGAAGACTTTGAATTTTAACCATTACCAAAATAATAGCTGTGCACACCCCTCCTCACTCTAATGAGCCCCACACAAAAATCCTAATGAACCCTTCTCCAGCACCACTCACCAGATAGCACCTCTATTTTCTGAGATATCAGTTAAGCTCAATTAAACACAAAAAGGCTTACTTCTGAAATACTCTACTGAAAAAAATCCTTCTTTAGTATGTGGAAGAAGTACATGAAGGCTTCTAAAAAGCCCGCTCTAATCACACAGCAATAATTTGATACATGTGACCTCCACTGCTTATTTAAATTGTTTTTGAAAATAGCATCAGGGACCCCCAAACCACAGACCATCTCTCTGACTGCCTGCAGCAGTTACTAGAATGCAACCAGGTTCAGAAAGTCACCACTGGAAGGCTTCAGGCACTCACATCTCATGCATGGCAACATTAGCTTTTAACACATGGTTTCTGGCATGCTTTAAGGAAATATTTATGCATGTTGTCTTTGACCTACAAGAATTAAAAGGGTTTCAAAATACCACAACAAGATTAATTAAAAAAAAAAAAAAAAAAAAAATCATTGAACTGCCAGAACACCAGATAAACCTTAGGGGTTTCTTCTGTTCTAGAATCAGAACACTGAACATCCCTGCTCAGAACACGGCCCAGCTAGACAGAATTTGCCATCTTGAAGATGGGCACAGAATTCTGCAATCCCTTTATTCACTGTCCCAGTGCATAACCAAGGAAGCTGGGAGATTCTGCAACTAGTTTCTGCCATTGCCTGACACCCACACAGGTGACTGGTGGGTGCACTGGGAAAAGCTGCCTGAAGACACTTATACAGGAGGACAAACATCACCCCACAGGAAATGGAAGGGCACCCACCAAACCAAACAGCTCTTCCTATTTCTCAGCCGCACTCCTTTTATGCAGCAGTCACCAAAATATTTACTGGGCAGCCTCTGTATTTATGGTTAAGTGCAGTGAGAAGTCAGGGTTTACATGGCTAGGAATTAGTTTTATAGGTTATATATACACAGTTATATTCTACTTTAGACAAGGCTCAGTTTCTTTGTCATCTCCAAGCTGGCTAAGGGCTCCCAGAATTTAATTAATGCCACCACAATTAAATACCACCACTCTCCCCATACCACCCCCCTGACCAGCCACCTTTCCTCTATATCAATTATCTCATGTGCTGTGCTTTGCATCTATGTTTAAGCAGGACCCTGCTCTTTTTTTTTTTTTTTTTGACTTGACCACTCAGAGCTGGACCAGAGCCCTCACCTTGCAGCAGGGTTCTGCTATCTGCAGGTCAGTTCTCTGTGCCGGAAGTGGCTGATATTCCTACGTGCTGGATCCTGAGCGAGTGCTGAAGCGCTGCACTCCCCACAAGCCATGGGAACAGCTTCCCTGAAATGAAACACAGATTATCAGCAAAAAAGAGGGGACTGAGTTCACAGAGGGACATGTAAAAGCTCAGTAAACAGTACCTAAGAAGCAATGAACAACTCAGAGGGTCACTGGGAGTCAGAAAGAGACATGCTGATACTAGAAGGATGGCAAGAACACTAGGAGCCAAGTAAAACTCTTCGCAGGAAGTAATTTCCAGCATCTGCTATTCTAACAGAAGTTACCAAAAAGCAGGTGTTGCAGACCCAGCCAAAAGACATGTTGAATACTAATATCACAACTAAGCCTACACAGGTAGAGACAGAACAACAAATCATTGTCAGATGGGGAAAGCGATGACTATACTGCCTATTTTTTAGTCTGAAAAGTCTGATCCACTTTAAATGTTACTATCAGGAGTATCAGAAAGCATAGAACACACTCGTAACCACTCCAGGTTCAAGCAACTGCCCTCTTCCCTCTCAACATGGATCTTCTTGAAGTGGAAGCAGTTTAGCACTATCAACAAAAATTACAACAGGGCTGGGTTTTTTCTTCCTTGCTTCCTGCATATCAGCACGGGGCATGGGAAAACAGGCAAGGGAGCAGATCCTTGGAGGGATCTCTCAAGCATCCAGCCTCCCAACCATGGAGGACAGGACTGCGGAGCATCGGAGAGCATTGTGTCAACAACAGGAGAAATGAAAAAAACCAGACATCAGTAGGATATAGTCCAACCCCAAAATGCTTAAGATGTCCGAGGGTACATTCCTCTTGATCCCAAAGTTACCATTCGGGCTGACAGATTTTGAAGCAACACCCTGGAAACCAAAGCTATTGCATTTTAGCCGTACCACAGTGCCGCAAAGGCAGCACTAGGAGGAGAGGACTCTCTGACCTTCTCCCCGCTCCAAGCTATGGGCACCAGCCCCAATCCAGCACACCTCGGCACCAGCTCCCGCCACTCCACCGAGGCTTTCCGGACACAGAAAGAAACACCCTCTGGGATATATAAATAAATCCCACCGCGCTTCCGTCCGCAGGTAACGAACAGCGGCGTCTTCCCCTCGCCGGGGGGACACTGAGCACACCCCCGGCCCTGCCTCACCCCATAGACGGGGCGAGAACCCCCCTGGCCCGGGCGGTGAGAGCAGAGACGGCGGGACAGGGAGGAACCGAACCGCTGCCGAATTACTCAGCAAGTCCTTCCCGCTCCGCCGCCCCCGAGCCCCCTCAGCCGCGCCCCGCCCGACCCGGCGTCCCACCCCATCCCCTCCAGGACACCGCCCCACTGAGGGACAGGTCCCCACAGCCCACCTGTGCCGTGAAGGGAGCGCGGCACACCCACCTGCCCGCCGCAGCCGTGATGGAAACCCACCGCAGCCCCCCACCCTCCCTCACGCCGCTCCGGCGCCTTTTGTCCGCCCTGGCCGCAGCGCCCCGCCCCGGATCTGACCTCACCCGACCGGCACGGCCATCATCGCCCCGATCCGCCGCGATCTTTGTGTAGGGCGCTCTCCACAGGGGGGGTGGGCGGGAATGAGGGTGGGGGCTGAGGGCGGCGGCGCCATCTTGGTGCCGGGCAACCCTCAAAATGGCGCCAGCCTTAAAGGAGCCGCCTCAGCTCCAGCCTGAGCTGAGCGCTTTCAGCTGCTGTGAATTTTGCGGTGCCTGAAAAAAGTGATTCGCGGGTGGCTATTTTTTACTTGTCTGACGCAATGGAGGACACTTTGCAGCATAATTTCTTTTTAAATTAATAAAGGGTGGTTCAAAGGCATTCGCTGTAATTTTATTAGCGTAGAGCAGGCGGTTCTGAGTGATTAAGTGCAGCCAATCTTAACTTGTATACATCAGTGATGACTGTAACAGTAAAATAAGTGTATCACTGGCTTTCTAGGAATATTATAAGTCTTGGCAACCTCCTGTAGCCACAGGCACAGGACCTATACCACAGAGCTGGGATCCCAGTGCCAGGATATAGTGCTGTGGACTCTTATCAGCCCAGTGCAATAGCTATTTTTTTTTCTTTTGTTACTCAACGCTAATTAAGAATTATTCGTGTCCAGATGCATTTGTTAAATTAAAACTTCCTGAAGAAAAAGAGAGTCGTAACCGAATTTTACAGTAAAAAGTAAAAGGTCAGGTGTGTCCTTTACATCACTGACCTCATCCAGAAATTTCTGCTGAATTTCAAGAGGGCATTAAGGTGAAGTTTCATTATACTGTTGGACCATTACAAAGTCTAAATCCTGACAGAGAAGGTGGGGGCTTGCATTCATACCTTTTTCTCTCTGCTCCTCACTGCCCACTTCTTTTTCCTTGCAAGACCTTTTGCCCTCACATCCACCTTGAGCCAGTTCAACTCATGGACCTGAGAGAAAATGGGCCACTTTTCTGTCAAATTGGCTTTTTGCTAATATATCCAATCAATTGAGCTCAGTTCAGGCACAAACAACAACCAGGGAAGGCACAAGGCTGGTGGAGGACAGGGCAAAGAAGGCACAGGAAAAAATGCCACTGAGCCATTCAATGGCTCCGGATTTGACGCAAACATTCTTACAGAAGCAAGTTTTCCTTCCATCTGTTTGTTTCAGTGTTTGAGTTAAACAGAAATTCAGAAGACAGAGTTTTCCTCTCCCTGCACAGACATTCCCTCCTGCTTAATCATCTCAGGGATGCCTGAGAGATGTCGGGTTGGGATTGGGAACCTTTGGCACAGCGGATGCAGCCGCTTCCTTTCCCCACGGCTCACTTTTTCCTGCTGTGAAAGGGAGACAACTCAAGAGATCTACACAACCTGACTCATCAGTGCAGGTCGAGCCTTGTCACAAAAGGAAGAATGAAGAGAGGGCAGTTTTCTGTCAACACCTCGCTGCAGCAACTATCAGCTCTCAAACGCTGATGGAGAGTTCAGCTCCCGCATCCCCGCACTGAAATCCCCCCTGACCAGGCTATCCCTGCCTGCCCACCCAGAGCCCAGGGGTGGGAAATACTGCAGGATCTGCTTTAGCTTGTGTCATGGCAGGAGGTCTTTACCCTCTGATGGACCTTACACTTATCCCTTCCCTTCTCTAATAATATTAAGTCTGCAGGATTTTGGACAGGATTTGGACTTAAAAACTTATTTTTCAAAACGACCGAAGGTTTCACTCAAAGGGAAATTCCCTGCCATTGCCATGCTAAAGTATGTACAGCCAAACCACAAAAATTATGCCGCTATGGTTACGCCAACATGAGCTCCCACCTGAACAAGTCGGGATATTTCCCCGGGCAGCCAAACCCCTCTGAGCCCACAGAGCCTTTTCCCGGTACGCGCTTCCCCACCAGGGCTGTAGCTCCAATCCTGCCCTCCTGCGGCCTCTGCGACTCCTCCCAGGAAGTCCCGGCCGCAGATGAAGCCTTTCGGGCAGAAGAGAAGGCAGGATGTGTGCCCGGGCAGCCTGCGCGGCTGTGCCAGCCTTTGCAGCGTAAAGCGGCGCGGCCCAGCTCGATGTAAGTTGGTTTTGTCCCTCTGGCAGCTGCTTTGTCCCCAGTGTCAGCTCCTCATGGCGCTGCTGCTGCTCTCGCCCTGCACCCGCCCTGGTCCTGCACCGCTCCTGGGACACATCCAGGGACACCCGTGTCCCCAAAGCCTCCCGGGTGCACTCCCGAGCTCCCGAGGGGGGGCTTGGGGAGCACAGGGATGGAGGAGACGGCTGCGACCCGCGGGCTGGAGGTGGTGAGTGACCAGTCCCCGAGGTGACCTTCCGGTGGTCACCTCCAAAATCCTCTGCTCAGTCCAGTGCACCCTTCCAGAGCGAGCGGTGTCCCGGTCGGCTGCTCCCTGGTGCTGCCCCAAGCCCTGTGCACAGCTCTTACACAGCTCTGTAGTTTGCTGCAATCTGATAAAGCCTTGTTTACTGCCACACTTTGGTTCTGTCCCCTACAGGGTAGGTCCCCTCACTCCAGGACTCCTTTGCTTTGCACCCTAAAGCAGTGTCCCCCCACTCCTGACACATCTCAGTGTCATGCAAGTACAAGGTGGAGATTTCACAGTCATGAGCAATATGATGCTCTGGCTTCCCATTTTTCCATAAATTGTGCTATTTTTTTTTCTACTTGGCAAACAGATATAAAACCCCACTGGTCTTGGCTGGCAGCTGCTTTGCGCTTTTTTTAGAAATAACAAAAATGCAGACATCGGGGACTCACATCCTGCATGTAAGGATGGAAAGTGCCCTTAGGAGTATTGAGAGCTGTGGGCTGGTCAGCTTCAAACCTGTTTTAATTAATTTTTTGGCAGATGGGTAAATTAATTCATGGCTGGTCGTAGTAAAGGTGGTGCATGCATCCTCCAGCTTCATTACTTTTATCTCAAGTACCTAATAAAAGGTACTCACTCATTTTAGCTTAAGTACTGCATGTTTAAGTAATGCTATAGAATAGTTGAAGGAACCTGAGGTGAAGGAACAGGCTGCATTTTAGACACAGAAATTAATTTGTTTGGGGCCTTGAAGGAAAGATAATCACCAAAATCACTTTAGAGATAAGTGACATCCTATTAATTGTAATAAAACTTGTGAATAAACCAGAGCTGCAGCAGCTGAGAGGCCAGAGATCTCTGTATGGGCCAGGAAGATGAAGGTGCTGCAAGGAAGGAAGGGCAGAGGCAAGAATTACCTGGGCTCAATGTCACTGGATGGGGAACTGATGCTGAGTACCAAATTCCCAGAGAATGCCCTCTCGCTGGTGTCCATACCACTGCCCTTGGTGCCGCCCGGACTAGAGAGAGGAGGCAGAAGTCATGGTTGCCCTTGTGATCCTGATTCTGTGTGTCATGGGCACAAAGTACAGCCGCAGCACTGTTGGACATTGCAGTGACGACACGCAAAGCAGCTTGTTTTGCCTTTTCCTCTCTGTGGTGGAACAGCCTCTGCTTTGGGTCTGGGCCTGCCCCATCCCAAGTACGTTTGCTTTAACCCTGTGGAGCAATTGTCTCAGTCCTCTCCTTTGTCTCTGGGGAATTGCAGGTCTGTGCCTGTAGGAGTGAGACAGCAGGAGCCGTGGCATGCTCAGGAGAGCGGGACTATCCCTGCGTCACTTCTTGCTGGAGAGGAACAGCAGTGCTGGACGTAGCTCGTGCTCCAGAGAGGTAAGGAATGCCCAGTGGGACTGTTCCTGGCTGGGAGGCTGCCCAGGGCAACTTGCCTCAGCAGCAAGAGCAGACAGAGCATGTCAGGAAAAGCCACTTTGGTGCAACTTTCTCTGTACCTGCTTATTTCCAGGCAGTGTATTTAAAGGATCCTTATAAGCAAGGGGATGTCCTTCATAGAGGAGAAGACTCCTTGTTTGTGGGGTTGCTTCATCTCTACTAGAGCCTCTTGGCTTGCAAAGTATTTGGGAAATATCAGCATCCCACCCAGAGACCCCAACATGCAGAGCAAGGCACTCACACACAGCAGAGAGTCAGTGGTGGAAGATCATGGATGCCAAGTCTTCTGCATTGGCGCTCAGCTCTCCTGTGTGGCTGCCAGGCAAACTGCACCTTCTGTCTGGGGACCAGAACAGGCTGAAACAGATTTGAGGGCTGCATGGTCCTGAGCCTGTGTTGCTCTCCATGGCAGCATCACACACAGGCTGGGGATAGGATGGGATGGAGGGGACATCAGAAAAAGAAAGTATTTGTTATTTTTGTTCCTGAAGCAGACAAGGCCTTCCCTCAGAACTGGAAATTTCAAGGCTTAAGGCACCCTCTTCCCACCAATCCCCATCACATTTGGTCATCTGTTAAATTCTCTGACCTGTGTCCTGCAGCAGTCCCACCTTGCAAGAACAGCACTGGAGCTGTTAATATTTCACCTCCAGCTGTCTTTTACTTCCCAAGCCATAAATCCTTCTGTTCCCACCCAAATCAGCTTAGGCACTGGGTCTTGTGACTGTAACAGCCATGAGCTTGTGCAGAAAGAGCAAAGCTGAGCTGAGGGAGAGGAGAGAGGCTGCCCTGGAGGTAGTGACTTCTGCTTCCCTTGGCTGCCTGCCTGGCACTGTGGTGGAGCAGAGTCCACCTGGTGCCCTCTGAAACACAGGGCTCCTCAGCAGGATATTTGCAAAGATCCCCAGTAAGGACTGAAGCTGTATAAAAATCTAAGGACCTCAGCACAAAATATCCTTGGGGCACTACCCAAATTCTGGTGCAGTGCTGTGGGAACAGCAGAGGGGAGGAGGTAAGTGGGGAGTTCCTGCTGCAGGTGAGTGTTGGGAGGAGGCTGTCCCGGTATCCCCGCAACCATCCTGGCACGGCAGAGCACAGACCCCTGCACAACCCAGCTCTGCATCTCACCTCAGCTGCTTTCACATGCCTTCCTTTTTACAGTTCAAATGTATTTTATTTTCTGTGGTGACAATGATTTTCTTGATTTATTGCTTCAGGGCTGCCCTCCTTGTGCCCCCTCATTGGCTCTTTCTGGTGCACTGAGCATCATTTGTCTCCAGTTTCCAGCCCATTCCCTGTCTGGGTGCCTTTTCCCTGCACTGTTGACTTATTAAATTCTGTCTCTGCTGCTTTTCATCATCCTCGTGATGAATTCCCCATGAAGCACATGTAACTTTCTCCCACTGTGCTTATCCAACTGGAAGAAGGGTTTTGCCTTCAGTGTTTCCTACTGTCTTTCTTTCGACTCCCCTGAGCCATGATCTACATGGAAATTACAAACCAGTCACGGCATGGTACCTCAGTGTCTCTGTACATCACACTGACCTCTGTGCTGTGCTCTTTTTTGCCTGTACCTAGTTACTGCTTGGGTTTGACAAGAACTTTAAATAGAAAACTCTGCACATTTTATAGGATCTAGAGCAAGCCCCCTCACCAAGCACTTCATCAGGTCTGAAGGGTATCTACTTCTGCTACTTCATAGAGCAGCATAGAGTAAAATAGTTTGTTATTCTAGGAAAAGGGGGTATTTCATGACTTGTAGAGTAAGGAGGTCCTTCCCATGAAGACAGAGAGGTTATGGAAGGTAAAAGCCCGAGGTCTGGGGTCCTTGGCCTGGCTGTTACAGCCTGAGCTTGACCCCATGACTAATCCCAACAGGTAATGACATTTAAGGCATTGCCACCTCCCCACTGAGTGTACAAAAGCTTCTCTTCTTAAAGTATTTTCCCAATTCCTGTTGGAACTTGTAGGTGAAAGCAGAAATCACTGCAACATCATTACTGCTCTAAGGTCAGTCAGGAACAGCCCATGAAGCAATACTAAAGGGCACACCTTCTGTTGGGAAAAACTTCCCGGGGGAGCCCACAGCCCTTTTGTGGCCTCATTTAAAAGCTTCAAACTCACTCTCTTTCTCTCTCTCTGCAGGCAAAAATGTCAAGGCCAGTGCAAGCTCGGAGGCTGGAGGGAATAGATAAAAATATCTGGTGAGTTAAAAGATACCTGGTTTACCCGGGTGGTAGATGTGGTTTCAGGCATCCTAAAACCAGATTGAAACCACAGCAGCCACACAGCACAGAGCAGAAGTTTCCCTCAGCTACTTTGCATGTGTTCAGAAAGCACACCAGAGCAAGTTTGTCCCAGAAGATTTACTGTGAGTCAGTTCTGTACCTGCTGCTCTCACTTTATGCTGTATCAGGTGTTTTGCACCGCTGGGCAGGCAGAAGCATTGCCCTCCCTCTGACCCATCACCCAAATGATCCCAGTGGCAACCAAATCTGGGCCAAGTGTTTGCTGGACACTGGCTGCAGCCTGGCACCTGCTCCAAGCTCGCCCTGGGGCACTGCAAGCAGAGAGGCAGATGAAGGGCTGCTGCAAATGCCATTCCCATCCTGCCAGGCACAGTGTGGCATTGGGAAAGTTGGATGCTGGAAGAAGAGATTTAAATGGTCTTTCCCCAAGGCCCTGCTGTGCCCGGGTTCAAGCTACAAACTGCCAGTGAGCTGGCTCGTGTTTGGTTTGAGATGAGCAGCGACTTCAGCCCACTTTGTCCTCTGCACAGGCCTTCACAGTGTCTAGTTGCTAAATTTTGCAGAGCTGGTATGAGCTTGAAAACCTCCAAGTCCCCTCCTGCTCAGTCTAGTGTGATCAGAAACACCACAGGCTTTCAGCTGTGACCACACACTGACCACAGGAGCTGTTTCCTGGGAGAATAAATTAAAACCATTCCCCCAGTACAATAGTTCATCATCCTTGGTTTAATTGCAACAGGTGTGAAATGACCTGTGCTTGGTCCTGCCTGCCTGTGAGCAGCAAGGATGGCTCTGTAGGAGGGACACCAACCCCACTCCCTTCCAAAGGGATGCTGCGAGCAGACCCGGTGCCAGCACACTGCTTAGACCTTCTGAAAGTGTTTTTCTTTCCCTTCTCTCCAGGGTGGAGTTTGTAAAACTGGCTGCTACCTACTCCAAGGTGAACCTGGGCCAGGGCTTCCCTGACTTCCCTGCACCAGACTTTCTGACAGAGGCATTCACGAGAGCCCTCAGTGGGGGGAACCACATGCTGCATCAGTACACCCGTGGCTTCGTACGTGGACAGATCTCCCTCCCCAGCACTATCCCCTCACTCCCCATCAGCCCTGGCTGCTTCAGAGCTCATCAGGCAGCAGTAAACAGGAAAAAAACATGAGGCAAAACACAGATCCAGCCTCGACCCATGTCCATTGTTCCCAGTAACTCCCTGCTTTGCTGGGATGTTTGAAGCAGCCAGACTGGAAGATGTCTCACAGGGCTCTTGGCTTCCCAGTCCTCTTCCAAGAGTTTGTCCTTGGTTTAGGAGTCTTCTGCAACCCAATTCCCACCCTTCTCTCACCCTGCAGGGCCACCCACCTCTGGTGAAGGTCCTAGCCCAGTTTTTTGAGAAGCTGCTTGGACGAGACCTGGATCCTATGACCAATGTGATGGTGACTGTGGGGGCATACCAGGCCCTGTTCTGCTGCTTCCAGGCTTTCGTGGATGAAGGTGATGAGGTAACCCAAGATTTGGGCTTGTTGGACTGGCAGCCTTCCCCCAGGGGACCTGCAGGCTGGTTTTCATTGTCCTTTTCCAAAGCAAAACCAGTTTTATCCCCAGTACTTGAGCTTCCAGTGGAAGAAATTATCTGCTGCAGGGCACTGCCTCATTTCTGCATAAAGCAAAATAACCCTTTTTGTCCTGTGTGGTGGTATCCTTCCTGACATTCCCCACAGGTTCTCCATTACAGTAATTAAGGGATTAAAATGTAATGTCCTTGCACTCCTCAGGGAAGGTCTGAGCAGGACCAGGAGGATGCTGACATGTCCCTTTCTCCCAGGTGATAATCATTGAGCCCTTCTTTGACTGCTATGAGCCAATGGTGAAAATGGCTGGTGGGACACCTGTGTTTGTCCCTCTGAGACCGGTGAGTGGGTGGAGAAGGGAAGAGTCACAGCACAGGCAGCAAAGAGCTGAATGGTAAGCAAAGTGCAGAGGTAGCAAAGCAAACCAAGATTCCCCTGTGTTCTCTGTAGAACCCTCCAAAAGATGGAAAATTGATGTCTAGTGCAGACTGGCAGCTGGATCCAGCTGAACTGGCTTCTAAATTCAGTGAACGGACAAAAGCCATCGTCCTGAACTCACCCAACAACCCTCTGGGCAAGGTAATGCTGCAGGCCATGCTGGGCCCTGGAAGCTGCTGGGGTGCTGCAGCCACATTTGCAGTGCAGCAGTGACTCAACCTTCCTTGCACACAAGGGAAGTGGGTGTTGTGGGGGCACCACATGCTGTGCTCAGTCTCCTGGTGTTTTTAAGCCTTGTCTTTTGTGCCAGCAGTGCTTTTACCCTGTTAGACCACTGCAGCCAGCTCCTGCCCACCCTGGCATGGAAGATGGTGCCAGGAGGATACACAACCTTTAGGGACATGCAGGGGCTCAGAAACGCTCCTGCTGTATCTCAGCTTTGCTCCGTGCCTGCTGCAGGTGTTCAGCCGTGGGGAGCTGGGGCTGATTGCAGAGCTGTGTGTGAAGCACGACGTGCTGTGCATCAGCGACGAGGTGTACGAGTGGCTGGTCTACGACGGGAAGCAGCACATCCGCATGGGTACGGGGCTGGGCTGGGCTGGGGGGCTGCTCAGGGCAGGCAATGGGGAGTTCACTGGCAGCCCTGGAAATCTCAGGGGCTGCCTGCATGCTCCGCTGTACTAGGCATGAATCCCCACTGGAGGTATTTTGTTGCACTTCAATCTCAGCCTCCAAACCAGGTCCTAAACAGAAGCCCTGACTTCAGAGCCACAGGGGAGAGCTAGAACAAAAAGCCCCTTGGCTCCAGTGAAACTGGTTTTTTTTCCCATGCTTTGTAAAGCCACAGTTTTCTGAGTGTCTCTAGTTTCAGGAAATCTATTTCAACACGATTTCAGCCTGTTCTTCCAGTTGGAGTAACATGCCATCACCTTGATGCAGGGTGATGGTGCTTGGCATCTCTGGGAGCCCCTGGGGCTGGGTACATGCCTATGAAAATGCTTAATTAAAAGGAGATGCTCTTGAGAAACCTGGCTGCCTGCTTGGGATGTGCTTTGAGGCTCATCCAGGTGAAAGATGTGCTGTGAATACAAAAGATCACTATGGATTATGGTGGACAGAGAGCTCCCACGTGCCATTAATGCAGCCCAGAAAGGAGCATGCTGAGCTCTGCCATTGGGGTTTCTCTCCTTTCATTGCCAGCTAGCTTGCAAGGGATGTGGGACCGCACGGTGATCATAGGGAGTGCTGGGAAGACCTTCAGTGTCACTGGATGGAAGGTGAATATCCCATGTGGCACCTCGCTGTGTCCCCATCCCTGTCCCTTTGCCATAGCACAGCACCGGGGACACTGCGGCCACGCTCAGCTTTGAGCCTCAGGGTCTGAAAGTACCAGAGGTGCTTTTTGGAAGTTCTGTCTGGAAAATACAATGGAACCAGCACAGACAAAGCAAGGGGAGCCTGCGCAGGTACCTGGAGATTCACCATCTTCCTCCTCCTTTCCTGGCCGCAGGTGGGCTGGGCTGTGGGACCTGACAGGCTGCTGCAGCACCTCCGTACTGTGCACCAGAACTCAGTGTACCACTGTGCCACAATTGCCCAGGTAAGGCAGCTCCCAGCACCTGGCTTTGCAATTCCCAAGCCCTCAGAGCAGGGGTAAGAGATGATCCTCTTGCCCACAGCTGACCTGAAAGGCACATGCAAGTGATTTGTGGTGCCCTGGAGAGGCTCCTTCCTCTTACCCTACAGTTGCCCCATGTCTGGGAGAAGGGAGAAAGTCTGGCCTGCCTGGGGTATATTCCTTATCTTGCATTGACAAATCTAAGGGGCTGGAGGCAGAGAGCTCCCTAACCACCTGTGAATTGCAGGAACTTCAGTTCCCAAGAAAGCCCTGACCATCTTCCCACTGGGCACTGACTCCTCTCTCCTTACAGGAGGCCGTGGCTCAGGGTTTCCAGAGGGAGGTCATGCTCTATGGAAAACCAGAGAGCTACTTTGTTCAGCTGCCCAAGGAGCTGCAGCAGAAGAGAGACTGGCTGGTTCAGAGCCTGGATGGTGTGGGGATGAAACCCATCGTCCCTGAGGGCACCTACTTCCTGGTGGCAGACATCTCCCAGTTCAGTGAGTCACCTGCAGTCCTGCCCAGGTGGGCTGGGTGTGGGGGGTGGTACTACTGGCAGGGACAGGAACCTGCATAAACCATCATCAAAGCAGGGATGGACTGCATATTCCCCATCCAAGCTGCAAGGATGTGTGTTTGAGGCTTGTCTGAGGCACCTGGTAGCTGCTCCAGCCTGTGTCCTGCTGTGCTTCTCCTGCAGAGTCTGATGTCCCCGATGTCCCCAACTCAGATGAGCCCTATGACTACAGATTTGCAAAGTGGATGGTCAAGAACAAGGTAAATGGGTCTGGCCCTTTCTGCTGCCTTTGCCCTGGGTGGGTTTGTGCCCACTGTGCCCATGCAAGCTCATGGCTGGGGGGCCTACAGTTCACCCACACTGGGGCACAGCAGGCTGCAGGCCAACCCCAGAGCAGGAACCTCAGCTCCATGTGCTTCCTCTTCCCAGGGACTTGCTGCCATCCCACTCTCTGCTTTCTACAGCGAGGCCCACAAGAACAACTACACCAATTTCATCCGGTTCTGCTTTGCAAAGGTGAGATATATAGCAGCACTAAGGAAGGCAAGGTTGGCAGTAATAATCAGGGCTGGTTTTGTGAGGGAAATGCCAAGAAGAAATGCAGGATGCCTTGGGCATTGGAGCCCCACCATGGCATCCTAGCTGGAGCAACCCCTCCTGCAGACACACAAGCTGAGCCAGGGCCATCCTAAACTTTGTCCCGTCAGCATCCTCCATTTCTTGGCCAAGGCAGGGACTCTCTAGGTGCCCCTTCAGCTGCCCAGTGGCTGTGCCTGTCCCACAGGTGGCTGTGCCTGTCTCATACTGAACCTGCAGTGTTCCAGAATGAGAACAGGATTTTTGTATCAACAATGGCTGCAGTGAGGGAGAACAGGATTTGGCTGGGAGCCACTGACCAAACCTGTGGTATTTTTTAGGAGGAAGCTACACTGAAGGCAGCAAATGACATATTGCAAAAATGGAAACTGGAGAAAACTAGCTCCTGAATACACCGAAGAGAGAACCAGGCTCTCCTTGGTCCTCATCTGCCCAGCTGCTCTTCTTCTTCACTTGTCTACAAACTTTGATATGTCTTACTTCTGTGCTTTCAACAACATTCTGTCAGACAAATGATTTAAGTTTTTCCAGGCCCAGAGGGACAATTTCAGTCACTGTGAAATGACTTCAAGAAGTGAGACTTTGTGTGCACTAACAGTATTTGACATTTCTTACATGTAAAAACTTTGCTAATCAGTTCTGGGATGTGTCCAGCAACACACGAGGTAAGGATGGCTCCTGGGTTCTGTCTCACCACCAAATTCTTAAAAGGTGTTTCAGGACCTACTTTTAAGGCTGTGCTGGAGGGTTAGTGTGGCTTGTCTTGCTCCACATCCCCACTCAGGGCAGCATTTCCACCAGCGCTCATGTTCCCACAGGACTGGACAGTATCACCAGCCATCAGTAAGGTGACTCCTATGATCCTGACAATTATAAACCCAGTGAAATGACATTTTCCATCATAAACTGTTTTCACACTACTTTTTTCTGTGCATCTCTGGGGAAGGAAGATGACCACACATCAGGGGGAATTGGTTTCCCCCTGGGAAACCGGCTTTTACCAGTAGCCTGGGTATTGTCAAACCTTCCAAATTACTCCTGCCACGTTCTCAGGGCTTGGCAGCATCATCCAGACTGCAGAGCAAAACCTTCTGGCCTTTGACAAGTGCACACAGTTGCAGGGGAAGAGGGGCACCGTGGCCTTGGCTGCTGCTGCTGAGGGTGGCCACCACAGGCCTCCCACCCACTGACTGGTGGGGTAACATGAGCAATGTTGGAGAGGTAATTCTTGCATCAGTGTTAATTTCAGCATGAATAAGAGTGTAAAACATCATCATCAACCATGTTATATGCAACAGACTGTGTGATGAGTGTTTGTAGCAGTTAAATTATCAAAGTGGAATTACTGCAATCATGGAAGAGTAAATGTCTCTGTAATGACTGCAGGACTGATGGAGCTGTCCTTGAGAGCTGCCTCACCTGTGCTGGGTCCTGTGGCAGTGGCTGTTCCTCGCACTCAGACTGGTGGGAAGAGCTCTGCAGGTTTTCCATATTGAGCTGCAGTACCAATCCCCTTGGAGGCAGAGCTACATGGGCCAGCAGGAGGGAGGGAGAGAGGCAGGGAGGCAAACACCCACCTGCCTTTCCTGGTGCCCCTCGCTCAGCCTGGGTGTGCGAGGGTGCTGCTGAAAGCCCTTTTGCACCCATATATGTGCCAAACACGGGGAGAGTCGTAATCGCTGAAACAGAGAAAGAACCGTGCAATTAGATTGTTAACATGAAGATTAACTGCAACGCACCCACATGTGTGGGCTCTTACCTAGACCATGACACAATCTGCAAAGGGCAGGGTGCATCTACCTATCGTCCAGAACACGCGCAGGGCTTGTGCAAAGACACGCAGACACGAGTACCCAGATTTTACACGCACGCACACACGGGAATTGTGACACTTCCTTGGAGCACCGGGCTGCGCCAAGCGCTCCCGTATCCGCTGAAGTCACCCATCCTCCCGCAGAACGCGGCTGACCCTGCTTAGCTCCGCTCCTGCGCGGGCCGCTTAAACACCCACCACGTGACCTGGGGGGGGCCCTGCGTCCTCCGGCCAATCAGCAGCGCGGGGGCGCGGCCGGGAGCGCGGGGAAAATGGCGGACGTGGGAAGCGTGGGGAAGCGGCCCAAGGGCGTACAGGTGGGTGGAGGGGCTCCGGGTCCAGCTCGCGGTCCTGAGAGGAGCCCGCGGGGTGCCTCGGGTCTGGCTCTGACTCTGACTCTCAGGGGAGCCCGGCGGTAACGCACGCTGTCCTCCGCAGGTTGAGGACAGGAAGGTGGACTGGCGGCGCTGGAAGCAGGAGAGTAAGGAAGGCCGGGCATACGCGGGGGCTTGGGCCGCTTGGAGCGGTCACGGCGCGGTGTTTAACGCCAGGCGCTATTCTCCGTCCCAGGGAAAGCAGAGAAGAAGAAATGGAAGGAAATGAAGCTGCTGAAGAAACTGGAGAAACAGCGGATGCGAGAGGTGACAGAACAACAAGCCCAGAAGCAGGAGGAGCAGAAGGAAGACAGAGGTGATGCTGCTGTGGCCCGGTGGGGAGATCTGGGTGGAAAGTGTTAGAAAACCTGTCTGTTAAAAGACAATCAATGTTACCTGTCGATAGGAAAGGTGTTACTTCATAGATCCGATGTGAATCAGTCCACATGCCCAAACAGGCACAAACATGGTGAAGCAACCACTGCACAAGAGATCTTTCTTAAGAGAAAACCTGTGATTAAATCTAAGAAACAGAAGTTGCTTTTCCCCCACCACAAGTGCAGCTGAAGCAGTAAACATGATGCTGTACATCAGCTGTCAGGCCGTGGCTGTCTCATGTCTCTGCTCCCCAGGCCGTCACCACACGCTGAGCGTGGCCCTGCCCGGCTCCATCCTGAACAACGCGCAGTCGCTGGAGCTGCGCACGTACCTGGCGGGACAGATCGCCCGGGCCTGCGCCATCTTCTGCGTGGATGAGATCGTGGTGTTCGATGAGCACGGAGAGGATGTGAAGTAAGGACTGAAGGAGAGCATGTTTAGATTAGCGTTTAGGAAGGAATTCCTCCTTGTGAGGATGTTGAGGCCCTGGCACAGCTTGCCCAGAGAAGCTGTGGCTGCACCATCCCTGGAAGTGTTGAAAGCCAGGCTGGACAGGGCTTGCAGCAAACTGGGATAGTGGAAGGTATCCCTACTCATGACAGGGGGTGGAACAAGATGATCTTTTAAGCTCCCTTCCAACCCAGGCCATTCTGTGATTCTGTGAAGGAAGAGTCATCTTGTTCTGCACAGTATTTCTTCTCAGTTTTCTGTTTCTTCACTCTTTTATTAAGCTAAGGCCAGGAAGGAACTGCATGTACCTCTCCCCCATGCCAGGATTAAGGGGACCACTATACCCCAGGGAAGAAGATGTTGACTGAACTGCCCTGGCAGCTCAGATCATTTATCCCAACATGGTGTTGACAAAGCAACAGGAGGCTGAGTTCTTCTGTACCCTTGAACCTTACTGTGGAGGGACAGGACGTAGCCTGTATCATCATAGAAGATGCTTTGCTATCCTTTTCCACTTGGACCTGTACCTGAGTTAACTGGTCGAGCCATGCAATCATGGAACATCCAGCTCAGTAGCATCCAACTGCCAGGTCCCATTAATACATAAAGATCAAAAAACAAAACTGAAAAAGGTACTTGGCTTATGGAGAGAGTACCAAGGATGATTTGTTAACAGACTGCCTCTGGAGCAGCCTTTTTACAAGGGTTAGAGGGGAGGGAGGTGCTGCTATTGTCAGATTAAGAAGCAAGGCTTGGTCGTCTGGAGACATGACCAATCTCATGCCGAGTTCACAAGCTGCTTGTTTTTACTTTCAGGAGTGTGGAGGGGGATTTTGAAGGAATTGGGAGGAAAGGCAAGGCTTGTGTGCAGCTGGCTCGAATCCTGCAGTACTTGGAGTGCCCTCAGTAAGTTTGCTTTTCTCTATACTCAGCTCCTTTGAGTCAGAATGGGACAAGAATTGAGATCCAGATTCCATAAAAATACCTTTTCACATTTCACCTTTCTCTGGTGACAGGTACTTGCGGAAATCCTTTTTTCCAAAACACGAGGATCTGCAGTTTGCAGGTAAGATCCAGTTGTCTCTCTCCTTCCTGAGCTCTGGCTTGTTGTATGTAGGACAACCAGAACTTTTCCCCACTTCAGCGCTGGACCCGAGAGGGAAGGAGCAGGGGAACACCTGCACCTACACCTGTGTTTTCCCCTCAGCATCTTTGCTCTATGCTGTTCTAGGGCTGCTTAACCCCCTGGACAGCCCCCACCACATGCGGGTGGATGAGGACTTGGAGTACCGGGAGGGCGTCGTGCTGGACCGGCCAACGAAGCCAGGCAGAGGCTCTTTTGTTAACTGTGGGATGAGGAAGGTATGTCTGTTACCCGCAGATGCCAAAACAATTTCCCTTGTCTCTCTGGCAGATTTGGACACTGCTGGGTTTCTGAGGGCTGCAGTGGGCTGGTGGGGGGTTTAAGGCTGTTGCTGTCTCGTCCCTTCTGACTTGGCAGTGTTTGTGGCTTCCCAAGCCCCAGTAAGCCCTGCCCATTCCAGCACATCATTGCTTTACTGCTGCAGCTGAACCTGTGAGTAGCAAAATAAGATTCAGACTGATCACCAAGCCCCTGAGCCACACACAGAGTTCCTCATTCCAGCTCCAGGCCAGAACAGACCCCCACTTCCTTAAAGGATTCCTTTCCTAACCCACCTTCCCCAGTCCTTCTAGAATGTCCGGTGCTGATGGTGACTGTTACTGCAGGAGGTGCAGATTGACAGACAGCTGAACCCCGGTCTGCGAGTCACCGTGCGCCTGGAAGAACCCCAGAATCCAGGTAATCATGGTTCCAGTAGCATCTGTAAACTTCAGTCCTGCAGAGCTGATCCTTCCATGTGACAGGTTTGAAGGTACCCAACAGTTCTGCATTTTCCCTTCACTCCACATGCAAATTTAATAACACCCTTACCATGCCTCCCTCGATAACTGGAAAGAACCGTCAGCTCTTTGACCAGCAGTAAACAGCCCAAATACACTCACATGCTTTCCAGAGCTCACTGAATTTCCAGAAGATTTTTTCACGTTCTGGAAAAACAGAGGGTGATGTTGCACACCAGATCAGTGCCCTGTTCCAGGAGAAACTGCTGTCTGTGGCTGTTCAAATCTCACCATATCACAGCGGCTGTTAAACCTCTTTGCTTTCTTTCAGAAGCCAAAGTGCGTAAAGGCACCGTGGTGTCCTCGCACCACCCCCGGGCAGTCTCAGGCTTGTACTGGGGTTACAGCGTCCGCCTGGCCTCCTGTTTGAGTGAGTATCCACAGGGATTCTCTGCCTGGGCTTCCACACCAATCTCAGGCCTATTAGCTGCACACATCTCTTTCCTAGAAATCTCCTTGTCTGACAGCTTACACATGCAGCCAGCAGCCATGTGGGATTCAGATTTTAGGGCTGAATTGAGGCATGAATCACCTCAGTCACCTTCCAGGACTCTGCCCTGTACCTCCACTCACCATTGCTCCAAATGGCTGCACAACAGCAAGAGATGAGTTGGTGCCCTCCTCTGTTTCCATGATAACTACATTCCACTCATTCACATCAGAGTCAGCAGTGGAATTGGAGTTCAGGGGCCCTGGAAAATTCTTTTCCTGTCTTCTGGTTGATTGGACCTTGTAGGAAGACTGTAAGCTGTTAGGGGTTGGTTCCTAGTACTTGTCTTGAGCTTTGAGGAAAAAGATGTGGGAGACTCTTGCAGCAAGGGAATTATGTGGGAAAGAGGAATCATTCTGTCTCCAGATGCACTTGTGGCACTGAAAGCAACCTTTCTGTTGCCACCATTCAACCATGGATTGTTTTAGCCTGTCCAGAAGGCACACAGGTGAGGACATGGCAGCAGCAACCCCAAACTTTACTTTCCAGGTGCTGTTTTTTCTGAGTGCCCATTCAAGGAAGGCTACGATCTCTCTATTGGGACCTCAGAGCGGGGAAGCTCTGTGGACCAGGTCACTCTCCCCTCCTTCAGGTTTGTGTCCTGCCTGCATGGCCTCACTAAGAGCTCCCAGTGAGGCTGGTGCAGGCAGCAGAGCAGGGGGAGGCCAATTCTTTTCCTGTTTCTCTGGAGGTGGTAGCAGGGACAGTCACGTTGGCCAAATGCCATGGGGCTTTGGTGGGGAGACAGCTGCAGTGGGCATCATCAGCAACAGACACAGCTCCCTGCTTCAGCAGCACACAGGAGCTTGGACACAGACCTAGACAGTCTGCCCTCTCACCCTGTCCTTGTGCTCTCCCCAGGCATGCCCTTGTTGTATTTGGAGGCCTAGAGGGCTTGGAAGCAGGGGTTGATGTGGACCCAAACCTGGAGGTCACCGACCCAAGTGTCTTGTTCGACTTCTACCTGAACACGTGTCCCAGCCAAGGCAGCAGAACCATTCGGACAGAGGTAGGGCTGATGATGCTGGGTGTGCACAGGGCAGGGCTGGGTACCTGCCTGTGACAGTGACACACATGGCCCAGGTGTGCTCTGACTGGCCTGGCTCTGCTGCAGGAAGCACTGCTGATCTCTCTGTCTGCGCTGAGACCACACATTGAGGAGGCTGTGAAGACACCCAGAGACAACTGAGGGAAGGGAAACCACTGACCTTGCCCTTGTGGGGGTGGCTCTTCAAATGTAGGGTGCTGGACAAGTCACTCCAGGAGCCTAACGGGACCAAGGCACAGTGTGACTGGAGCTGGCAGTGCTGCCCAACCAGACATTCACTGCTGCTGGGAGCAGCAAGTCTGTGCCCTCCTGTCTGCATGGTCCAGCCAAGGGCTGGTTGCTGCTTCCCAGAAGCTGGCACAAGCCTGGCAGCAGACTTGGTCTCAGCAACTCGGACATCTGGGGTGAGAATAAAACAGTATGGAACCTCAGTTGCTGTGAAATCCAGGTGTGTCTTGGTGTAGGGACACTCAGTACCTCTGGAGTGATAGCACCTTCAGACAGAAACAAAGTCAGAACTTGATTCTTATGCCAAGACGCTGTTCTGCCTCAACCTGACTTCCCCCAGACACCCTTCAAGGCTTCATCCTTCCCAACAGCAGGAAGGGCTGGAGCTTCAACTGGGCCTCAGCACTAAAACACATCTCGATACAGTCTGGCTCCATCTGTGATACCTTAAGCTCTGCCTACAATGAGCTCAGACAGGAAAGCAGCTGGAAAAGTTGGCTCCATCCTTTCCTTCTCCTGCTGAGATAATCAGAGCTTTGGTGAGAGCAGATAAGAAACAACCAATACAGTGAGTGTTCAAAGCTTTACTGCTAAAACCATCTACTGAAAGAAAACAATCACAGTTCTTTGGCCACAGGAAGGCAGGAACTTCTCCTCCCTTGGCACCCATCTTGCTCCCCTCCTTCCCTGCTAAATAGGAACAGTTAGTGACGTTCCTTTGTGCCTGAATGAGCCTCACACAACTCCAAGGCAGCAGTGGATTAGGGGCAAATCCTAGAGAGCCGCTACACTGTCAGGTGCCCCTGAGCCTCGTGCAGGACCACGCTGGAGACCTGTTGTGTGTCTGTGTTTCAGTTAGACACAAGGGGAAGGGTAGAGAGAAGCACAGGTTTGATTTTTAATTCCCAGACATACAACTGCACAAGGAACTGTGATTCTGCAGGTGACTGCCAGTCCCTTGCCAGGGATTACCTGGATTTGTCTAGTTGGGGTTCAAGTGCTTTCCAGCTGTGATGGCTTTCAAGTTACTTGTTCTCCTGAGGATGTTTGGAACAAAGAGGAGCCCTGAGGCTCGCTCAATGCTCTCAATGGGAACTAGGAACCGTTCCAGGGGGATTTTATCATCCACAGGGGTGTTGGGCATCACATAGGAGCGCAATTCAATCTCCCCACTCTCCTTTTCCAAGATGAGCACCTTGAAGAAATGGGTGGGGACAGCCACGTTGTTCTTCCCAATCACCTGGTACTTCACATACATCTTCCCATCGGCCTCCATCCTGCACCAACAGCAACATCCCAGGTTATCTCCTAGTTTGGTGTCACTCTGCCCCCTCAGTCCTCCAACACACCCTAAGCAAGCCCCCACCCATAGTAGGCAACAGCTCTGCTCCTGCAGCAGGGCTGTAAACATGGCTGGAGCAGAGGCTATGTGACATGGTGAGGGTGAACTGTGCATTGGGGCTGCTCCCAAATTCCTCCCTGCTGCCTCTCTTTAACAGACTTTTCAAGGTATTTCCTGCTGCTGAAGAGATCTCAACATGAGACAGCTGCTCTTTGGTGCTACGTCAAGATCTTTGAAAATAAACTTTTGTCCTAAAGTGGAATAGTCTACGACACTGAACCTGAAAGCCTTATTCTGTAGGGATGGGGTCTGCAGTGTAATCTGGTAATCAGCTAATCTACTAAATTGTTAAGGACTGCAAACTAAAACAACCTGGTTATACTGTAGCTCAAGAAACCCACTTTACTCATTAAATAATCATCTGGATGGGAAATATATAAACTAATCCTAATAAGATAGCTTTCCACAAAACCTCTGTGCACAGCTGGTCTCACCTATTGAGAGGGCCCTTAGGAGATCCCTCTGTCTGGGAGCACCTCAGCCTGTTTTCCTTTGCCAGCATGATACATCTTTTGGGTGCCAGTCCAGCTCAGCCCTCGTGTTTACCTGGGTAGGAAGAGGGGTCCTGTGCAGACGTAGACATTTCTGTTGTTTTTTGCCAAGGTTCTGCAGTACTTCTCAAGGTTATTCCAGGCATTCTGGTTTAAATGAGGATTCTAGAAACACAACCAGCAGTCAGTTGCTGGGGTATTTCCTCACTGTTCAGAGTGACACCACCTGCTTTTTCTGTAACACATCTCAGAGAGCCCCCAAGCACTTTCCATACGAGATCTCCACTAGCACCTCTGCTTTGGGAGCTGTGACAGTCTGGTTTGCACACCCAGGACAGAACCCATTGCCTAAGGCTGCAATTTTTTGCAGGTGTTCATCTACCTGTTTAATTCTGCTCCTGACAGGAGTTGCACTGAACAGGGTCTCGCTTTCATGGCTCGAGAGGCACACACACGCAGGTGCATTTGCAGGATCCCTGTTGTTAAATTTAGCAGGAAATACTGCACCTCCGAGTGACTTTGGCCTCTCTCTCTGTCTGAACTGCTGCAGGCACAAACACAGCGACGCTCCCGGGGGATCTCCCGCAGGGAGCAGCGTCTGCCCTTGAACGCGGACAGCTCCAGCTTCCCTTGCTGGCCTCGGGCCGTACCTGCGGGGCGATGTTGCTCAGGTAGAAGGTGTCCCGCATGGCCTTCTGGCTCCACTTGTGGTTGGCGGCGGCGGCCAGGTGCCCGCGGTCGAAGCCGCTGCCGCGGTAGTCGGCGTTGGTGGCGCGGTGATACTCGTGCACCGAGTCGTCCTCCTGGAAGTCGCAGGCGGCGCGGTCCGAAGCACCGCTGAGCGTGTCGCGATTGAGCTGCTCGATGACCCAGAGCGCGCTGCGGCTCCGCGGGTCATAGCACAGCACGTAGGACTCGCGGCTCCGCAGCTGCGCCAGCCCGGGCAGCCCATACTTGCTCAGCTCGGTGCGCCCCGAGCCGCCCGGCGGCGCGGGCAAGCTGGCGGCTGCCACGGCGGGCAGCACGGGCAGGCGGGCCAGCAGCCCCTCGGCCGCATCGCCCCGGTCCCGGTGTTCCCAGTGCTCCCAGCGGGCAAGGGCCGCCCCCAGCCCCGCGCCCACCGCCAGCGGCAGCACCCACCGGGCCCGCAGCATGGCCGCGCCACCGTGAGCGCGGGCACCCTTAAACGGGCCGCGGCTGAGCCTCCGGCAGCCGCGCTATTCCGGCAGCATCGCCGCTTTAAGGCGGAGCGCGCACAGGGCGAGCGGCGCGCGCACCGCGACCCCGGGAGCGGCCCCGCGGCCGAGAGAACGGCACCGGCCACGGGGCAGGACACAGCGGCCGGCGAGGCGGGGGGACCTGTGCCAGGTATTCCTGGGGAAAAGGCACCGCTCCCGCGCCTGGGGAAGGCCAAGCGAAACCACAGCGGAAAGGAGATGGCGGTGGAGGAGCCAGGCTGGGTCTCCAGGGCTCTCCGCAGCGCGCTGTGCTGCTCTCACACCTATGGACACGGCAGCTGGAACCTGGAGCAGCCCCAACTCCGAGTCACACCAACAGGAGAGGTTTGGACAGACATCCGTTTAGTTAAAGCAAACGTTATAAAAATAGTGTTTAAAAAAAGAAGCGTAGGAGAAGGAGTTTTAGAGAGATGAAGTGTTCACTACACCCTTTTCTAGCAGTCCTTCCCAAACAAAGCGGGGGAAAAAAAGTGTTATCTGTTGTTTTCTTTGGGAAAAGGATATTTTAGAAGACTGCTCCAAACAGCTCAAACAAAGTCACTGACATTCCTTAAGGAAAAACAGCCTGATTCCCAAACACCCCAGTCTCCCCTAAAACAAATTCTGGCCTTCATTCTACTCAATGCCAAAGTGCAAATAATTCTAGATTAGGTCACAAAATTCAAACTCAAAAATCAGTCTCCTGAGTGACCACCACCACTAACTTGATTTACCTCATTGGCAAAGCCACAAAGTTCCCTGAAGCCTGAACTCCAGCAAGGTTCAGGCAGAGCAAACCTCTCCTTCCCAGGGAAGGCTCATCTCTTCCCACATCCAGGAGTGTCCTGTTTTCTCTCCCAGCTGAAGTTGATTTCCCTTTCCCCTACCTGGCAACAGCCCTGCCTGTGAGGAACACATGGTAAGAGATATTTAAACATCCTCTGTTCAAGTCCTTGTGAGATAATGGGTCCCCAAGGCACCCCAGGCAAACACCTCCCACCCCAAAAATCAGCTCTTTCAGCCAACCATGCTGCTCTTGCAGCAGGTCAGGATTTTAAGAAACCAGAAGTGGAAACACCTCATGGCTGGAGCAGGTATTACTTGGCCACACAAGCAAGGAAACACCAGCTAAGTATCATTCCACTTCAAGAACAACAAAAATAAATCACCAAAAACCTTTGAGGAATGAAGTCAAAGGGAAACATGAAGAGATTCAAAAGCTGGTAAAAGGGGACTTTCTTTTGTCCCCTCAGAAAATCTGATTTTGCTCTTAAAGAAAGGAAGAAGTCTTGGAATGAAGAAATGGATGTCCCAAGACATTGAAAAGTACCACTCCTTTCAACAGCAGGACAGAAATTCTACCACACAGGAAGGAAATAACCAGGAATATAAAACAGCCTTTTATGTACGGAACAGCCTGTCTGGATGTTTCAAACTCATTGCAAGCTCTCCCCAAAGAAGAACTCAATAGGTTTGGCAGCCATAATTTGGATAAGGCTACAGAATTTATCCCAGAGCTCCTTTCCAGCAGCCAAATCTCTCATCACATCACTTTAAACCACTGCAAACTCCTTTCAAAAGCATTCACTGTCACCCCCTGAAGTAAGGTGACACAACATGAGCCCTTGGACACTTAGGAAGGGAGAAGACCGCATAACACCTGTACTGCCACCTCCCCTGTGCCTTCCCCAAGCGGGAAGGTCACCCTCAGGGCCCAAAGCAATGCTGAAAACGTGCTGAAGTTCATCTCCAAGTAATGTTTTCATCCTGACTTGCCTGCTGCCTCCTCAGGTTACTTTAAGGAGACTTCCAGCTGCTCAGATCAGGAACACTGATGGATGGTTCTGTTGCCAGTGAGAAATTCCAGCATAAGGAAACCCTGCACATGCCAGGGGAACCTGGAATGAACAGGCCAGCACAGGTATTCAGGGAGATGAGAGCAGAGTTTGTGCATGGAATGGAAAAGCTACAGCAGTATTTATAGCAGTTCTGAGGCAGAAGTGTTTGGAGCAGGTACAATTCTGCCTTAGATTGTGACCCTCTGGTTCAACATTTGTAGAGAATCTCCCAGGTGACAACAGCCTCCCTAGTGCAGGTATCCAAGAGCTGAGACATAAGACCACCTGGAACAGGTCAGAAGGAACATCCATCCAGTGGCTAAAGCAACCAGGATGCTTCAGCACACTGCTGTCCTGGTCTACCTGTTACATTTTTCTTGGAAGAAAACTATAGCCTCAAGAAAAGATTGCAGCAGAGAGGGATAGTGTTGCCACAGGTATTAATTACAGATTACTTTAAACCTTCAATTGCTCTTGCAACACAGCAGCAACACACGGCTGCACAAGTGGTACTCGAGCATCTTCTCAAGAGGCAGAGATTGCTTGGGATTACCAATAAGAACATGGGTACATGTACCAACATGTCCTGTCACCTCCCCACGCACCTTGGTGAGAATTACAGCAGCCAGTGAAGGCCTTCAGTGAAGGAAGTAACACCAGTAAAAAAAGCTGAAGGCTGCCAGCATCCCTCCTGCTAGGGCAAGTCTAGGCCAGCAGCAGCTTAAACAGATTTACAAAGACTGACTGACCTTTAACAAATCAACACCTAGAAATACCAAAAACTGCAGTGTCCAACAGCAGAGGTGAGCCAGCACAGCACAGAAAGAAAGGGAAAAGCACGTTGGATTAGTGTTCACTCAAGAGCTTCTGCACCACACAAGCACCTGGGTGCTGGCAGTTTTTCCCTCTGAGGATTAGTGTTTCTGCTCAGCTTGACACTGTGGCAGGTCAGCAGTTCTCCGTGTGGTTTGTCTCAGTCTCTGGTCACCTGAGCCCACTCGACTGTATCTGAAGCGCAACAGTTTCAACCTCAGGAGGAACAAGTGTCCAACTCAGGACTGTGACTCCAACAGGACTAGGACAGAACAGTGGATCAGCCCCAGCATTCAGCTCTTGACAGATGCTTGTATGCCTGCTGGATTGTGCTAGAGAAGGACTTTTATTGCAGATCAGAACTGTCTCTTCCTGGCAAGAAGTACTGTGAGACAATAGCAAGGTGACCAGACCTTAATGCAAGTAGTATTATTTAAGCCACTGCGGCAGCAAACTCCAGTTCTGTGCCTGTAGAAGCCCCTAAATATATCTGTCTTCATTGCACATGATTAGGGTCCATTGCTTGTGTTTCAGAATCCTGATTGTAGCTGGATATGCTCCAGTTCAGAGCCAGGAAAGCAGCATGAGTCCTCCCTGCAGCAACAATCCTGCTCTAAGGCTGTGCATAGTAAGGCTTGACTTGGAACTACACTTCACTGGGGGATTAAAACCACCACAGTCTTGCTTTCAAGGAGACCTCGTCGATAAGGCAGTTCTGGATTCAGGCAGTTTGAGTGCACAAAGCCACCAGCTGCCACCATGTCCTCCCACCTCAGCTTCCCAAGTCTCTTTCCCAATCAAGGGAGTGCAAACTGCCAGGTGACCTTCACCAGAAACTGATGCAATCATCTTCTTCTTCACACACCTCAGGGATGGCCAAGTGCAGACATGAAGGAGGAGAATCCAGAAACTACTTGAATGGCAGAATGTATAACTTCACTGGAATACATTCACAGGGGGAAGATCCTTCTTATTCTCACCCACCAAAATTCACTGGACTTAAGTCTGTCTTTTCCCCATCAGAAGTTACTCCATGTGTTACTTCCACGATACAGGAGTCCATCCCTTCAGGGATATGCAGACAGAAGGTTTCTTTCTCCCCAAAATCAAAGTCATTAAAAAAAGATATAAAGAACTGCTTTTGGCAGCAAAGAGGCATTTGAGATGTGGAAAAATATGGAGTGCAGGACCCAAGTAGATGCGGAAGTAATCAGTCCTTGACCTAATAAATAGAGTAGAAGGAAGTCTTCAAGGTGGCCAGTAGCCCAAACAAAACCTGAAGTCTTGCAGAGACCAGTAGGAGCTTTAGTGCATCACACTGCAAGGAGCCATCTTCTGGGATCCACTGCCACACAGTTCTCTGACACCTTTTGTTAGGCCCATGGATTATTTGGAATCTTGAAGTTCCTTTGCCTTCTTCAAAATCAGATGAACATCAGAGATAGGATAATCCTATGGCAAAGAAACAAAGGGATTTCAGTGACTTCCCAGCATTCTTGACACAGATTGTTTCGCCTAAGCAAGGCAAACCTTGACAACGACATTCTTGGCCTATTATAACACACTGCCACGTTCAGTTACTCTTTTAACAGCTACAGTTTCCTGTTTTGTAACTGATCAAACCTCAATACCCTTTCAGGAGGTTTGTTTTTGGTTTTTTTCACTTTGTCCTCAAAGGGCACAGTAACTTGGCCTGCACAGAGCTCTCCTCATGCCAGAGAGCCTTATCAAAGCTAGTATCTTGCACAGCCCAAAGCAGGAACTGGCAGAACATGAGATATCCAACTGTGCAGTGCAGGCGTTTCCAACCTAAGGCTCTCATGGATCTCAGAATTAAACAAAACCCTCTGGCCAGAAAATTGAGCAGTGTTACATAAGGTTTCACATCTTTGCTTGAAATTATTCAATTTTTTTTTTGCAAACCAAAGGAACATTCGAAACCTCCAATCTATGATAATTTCTCTGTAGGGTAGAAAGGGTGCATGTGCTAAAGACTCCCACTTCCAGTAATGAGAGAGCTGTAAGATCCCTGCAGATCTTCCTGCATGCAAACATCACGAATGTGGTACTTGTCTTGATCAGGCATACCCTCCCACCCTCTCATATATTGTCATCCTCTCTCACAGTACTATTTTAAGACTTCTCCAATTGCTCCCTGTGCCCACTCTATTTAATTCTTACCTGTAGCAGCCTCATGTTGAGAGTGAAGTCTCCTTCCAGCAACTGATCCCGGATGAGTCTGAAAGATGGAAATTATTCCAGCTACTTTTGACTCTTTACAAAGAAACTTTAAAACCTATACCCTCTTCACCAGATGCCCTAACACATGCCTACAGAAGACTCCTGGGTCCATGGAAGAGAAGAAAGGGAAGGCTGTGTGTGTACTTACGTCAACATGGCACAACAGACGAGCAGGAGGAAATCGAAGCGCTTGTCGTCAGCAAAGAGGGAGTCCCAGATGCGGATGACATCTGGCAGCAGGAACTCTTGGGACAAGAGCAACGTCAGCCAGCGGAAGGCAAAGAACTGGGGTTTGATGTTCTGTTCTTGCTGTCAGACAGGCATCAGGCAAACAATGAATATGTGCTCCTGGCCAGTTCCCTACAGGCAAGAGATGCACCCCATGTTTCCATCCCTGTCTCCTGCCCGACACTGCTCTAAGCTCCTAGCTCGTCCCACAGCAGCAGGAAAACCTCTGCATCCTTTGGAGACTCTCCCATTCAACCTTGACTGAGAGATTTTCAGTGCAGCCACACTCCACACCTACAACCAAGCCAGAAAATGCTCCTCTGTCCACAACATAGAGTAAAGGAAGCTTTTCTCCCTAAAGGCGCTATTTGTTTTCCATTAAACCTGCCAAGTAATTTTAAAGTTCCCATTTCAACAGCATTTTATCTGCAAAGCTGCAGCCCTCCCCTGCTAGCAGAAGCACTGTTTGTCAGGATTTCCTCTCCTTTCCAGAACCCCTGTATTTATCAAAAGGTCTACTATTCACAAAGAGAAACAAAGATGGAACAGAGTTCACACTGATGGTCAGTGGAACATGCTGTAAGCACCTTTAGCCTGAAGCTTTCCTGTTTTCTGATGTTAAAGCCAAGGTAGCCTAAGTTTAATCAAGGTCAAACAAGTTCAGGATTCTGCTGATATTCTTAAGGACCAGCTGCTGCATGGCCAAGACCATTTCCTGCCAGCCAAACATTAAGCAGTTTTTCTCCCCACTGAATCAGCTACCAGCCAGCACTGTGGGCTGTGTCACTGTGCTGACAAACCATCTTCTGGATTATAAAAGAAACATATCCTGACTTTTCCAGACGGAAAAAGATCAAGGTTACAGTTACAAGAATAGCTTTCCCTTCCCAAGTCTCCTTGGACTTTCACACCCAATGGACTGTAAGACTGAAGATGTTTGTAATGAAAGCTACCTTCCATATGATCTATAAAACTCACAGAAACCCAAAGCACGTGAAAACCTTTGGATGAAAGGGAACAGTATAATTTGGCCAGTGGGATAATCCAGCTCACTCCATGCAGTTTATGTCAGCGCAATCAGGGCAGCCAGTGGCAATAGAAATGCCTGTGTGCCATGTGGAGGATGGTTTTTGTTTTGCTCTTTAAAGCAGAAACTATTTCTGTAACCTGGAATGCTGTAAAAGCTCTACAGCAAAATCTGTGTTTTGCCTGATCACTACAAGAGAGTAAAGATTCCAGCTCCAGCTATGCAGGTGACCACGGACCATGGCCAAGTCCCTTCAGACTCCCAGCTGGCAGCTGTGCAACAACCATAGTTTGCTTTCAGAGGCAGGCAGGGGAGAAAGCCTTGCTGTGTCAGCTTGCTCTGGGCTTACTCCAAGGAGAGGCTGTTTCAGCTCACAGATAAGAGTGTCTCTGCCCCACAGGCAAAGCCTTTCATACACTCTCTGTGTTCTACTCAAGCACAGTTTAACAAAACTGACATTCACGCGCACTGTTAAGCTATTCCTTGCATCCCACCCAAGACCCAGAGAAACACCTGGCTCCTCACCAGTTTCAAATACAGCTCCACATCTTTTTCCTTCAGGGTGGAGTACACCTTCTCCATTTTGTAGGTAATACCACACTGAGAATCATCCAGGCTCTTAATGAAGTTGTCCCGAATTTCAGCCATTAGATTGGTAAAGCAGAAAAATGTGTCTGCTTCAGCATGTTCTGGGGAAAGAAAATAAGAACACGGGGGAATAGAGGAAGCATCACTGACAGAAGTACAGAGCTGTAAAATTCTCCTTGCTCCATAATCTGGTTGCTGTATTGGATTTAAGGAGTAGATCCCACCAGATCTTGGCTTGCTTGGTCTGGGTCAAGGCTAGACAACCTGGTTTTTTTTGGTTTTTTTTTTTAAAACTAGAAACATCTACAAAGCCACTGCAGATACTGACCTACTGACCGTGTCCAACAAAAGGTCTTCATGACATGAGGTCACAAAATAGTTATATATGCCCAAGAACATAATCTGCGACCATCACACACCCTCAGAGCTTCTGTGAAGCAGAAGCAACAGGCAAAGTCCTCCCTTTCCATTCTTTCCTTTCCATCTATATATAGTACAAGGAAACAAAAGCTTCTGAGGGGATTTTAAGTTTAACAAAAACAAAAATTGCTCAAAAATCCTTACTTCTCATGTCCTCACCAGTCCCAACCCATTCAGCTCCTACCAATTCCCCAAAACTCCTCATGCCATGCAGAGAAATCGCAGCACCACAGCCACTGCTCAGCAGCCAAAAGGCCTCCTCACCTTTCCATTCGCTGTTAGGGTCTGTAGCAAAAGTGTAGTAAAGAGGCCCCACGATTTCATTCATGCCCTGGACATAGGCTATCCCAGGGTTCAGCTTGGCATAGATGAACAGGATTCGCTCCACCACTTCCCAGTGAGCTTCGCAGCCATTGGGCAGGACTTCATACTCGCTCAGAGAGCTGGGGGTGGTTTTAAGAGGGGAGCTCACCTGGAAAAAAAGGCTCAATCAGGATAACCAACTGGCACAGATCCTTTAGCACAAGTGCCAAGCTTGGCTTTTAACACATACAGGCCCCCCAAAAGATGTGGGCTGTTTATACCACATAAACCAAGACAAGCAACTTTGGAAGCACACAGGCAGGGAAGTCCTGGTGCTGACTGTCCCTGAAGAATAGTCTGTGCAGCAACACACAGTTCCCTCTGAATCACTGCACCACATGATCACACAGTAAAAACCACAGTAGCTCCACTTCTTTGTTAGTAGTAAGAGGGAAGGGTATTGATGGTTGTGGGAGAAGCCACCTTCCCCAACATCACTTTCATGAGTGCTGTAACACTCATGAAAGGGGAAAGAGACAACACATTTTAACAGATACTCAGCTCTTCTCCTAATTCCAGATTTGATATCCAGTTCTCAAGGACTATGGAAATTTGTAATAAATTCAGAGTCATCTAACTCTTCAGCATTTTGTTCCCATACAGGAAGATATATGTCAAACATAAAATAACTTGTGACTCCAAATTCTACCAGAAGTCAGGTAAAAACAATCTTTAAAATTAAATACACCTATAATTCCCTACAGTTTGTCAGGCACTTCAGCTGGTTCTACAATGTCCAGCTGCCAGAATGCTTAGTATCTGCTGGGGTTTTTCCTTAATTCCACTGCACAAACAGAAAGAGAAACAGAGAACAGCCCAAGAACCACCCTTCCCCTTCCCAATCTGAAACCTTGCTCTGTGACAAGGACAGCCCCAACCCAGAGCTCACATTTGTCACCCCACTGCGGTTTCGTGCCACCGTCTGCGACTTGAGCGTGGTCTGCTCCACCCGCCTGCGCAGTGTCTCAAACTCGTTCTGGGGGTCCAGGATTAACAGGCAGGGATAATCCGTGGGGCGCTGGAAAAACGCCATGTCAGGGTACAGCCTCCTAGGATGGACACAGAAGGAAATCAGGGACAAGAAGGAAGTATGTGCCCTGTGTTGAGTGGACGGCTCGGTTTAATATTAAACTTAGTTTTCAAAGTACAATTCGTTGACCAAACCTCTTGGGTTCAGAAATCTGAGCTGTTGTGCCTCACACACCTGACATCTTTGTCTATCTGGAGGAGCACTTCGTTATCCTTGAAGTAAGTGTTCCATCGACTGTCTGGATTTGGATTGAGGGGCTAAAGAGAGAAATAACAGAAACAGAACAAGTGTGTTTCACACATATCAAAATCCTCAGTACACATAGAGTGATTTGCCATTTCTGCTGTTGCTCTGCCACCAGCACAATCTGAGCACATCAGGGTCATTTTTACTCTTACATTTTCAATCCCTTTTCAGTTGTCTCTTCAAGAGTTTGTTCCCAAATCAGTTAGGTTTTTTTCCTCTGTTAACAAGATTCCTGATTGCAGCTCCAAACCTGTGCCATGGAGATGGTATTTGGACTTGGGGTAAGAGTTATCCACCCACCCAGTCCTTCGATGTTTTGGTTATGATGTTGTGGTTCTTCTCTCCACACCAAGATCCACACAAAGTTAACAACTAACCAAGAAAAAACAAGCTACATTCCAAGGGATTCAAAGATCACTGTGACCTGCCTGTGTGGTTTTACAGACATGCCAGTTTTACACCACCAAGGCTCCAGAGATCACAGTGGGGCAGGTGACTGCAGGGGAGTGAATGCTCAGAATGGTCATGGGAGCAGCTGTATCATTTTACAGTCTCTTCTGATCAGTTACTTCACTCACTCCTCCCACATACACTCTCCTAACAGCACTTTCAGAGAAGGAGAAAGCCAAGGCATGCAGTAAATAGTCTGTTAAAAAAATAACAACGCAGCAGCATTACTAGAAGGAATCAAGTCTCCTGGCTTCCACACACTACAGTCCAGCCTGACTCTCCTGCTTCTTTTCTATCCTTTGCTCCGAATCCACTCATGGACTCAACTTCCCAGGGGAGCATCTCATGGCTCCAGAAACCCCTTGTGAGCCTCCCCCTCCCCCTAGGAGACCCACAGCCTGGGCAGGTAGCCCCAAAGGGCAGGAGGAGGGAAGTGCACAGCTGGAAACAGCTCCCTACAGAGCTATTGGTGCTTTGTCAATAATTCACACTCAAGGCTACCAAGACAAAAGCACCAGGCTGGCACCTGGGAACCATGCCTCCCTCTGGCAGGGCAGAACAGCTGGGAATAGAGCCAGGAGCAGCCCAGGGGGCCGTAAAAATCCCCACGGAATTTCCTGCAGCACAAAGGCTTAACAACACTTACGTGATCTTCTAGGGTCACATCTTCCCTTGAAACACCCAGGTTGGCTTTGGCGATCCCAGGCTGGATAATCATCTCTTTTAGGAACTGGGAATACAGATCCCTTAAAGAAGAAAACAGGAATTTGCAATGTGGAAGGTAAGGTCAAGGTGAACACACAGACAGAGTTCAAACAGATGCCTCTGTCCCACCCTCCTCAGCCAGAAGGCATCTGATTTTCTCTTCAATGTAACTGAAGGGGTCAATCCACCAGGCAGCTGGGAGAACAGCACATTCCACACAAGAACAATGTGTTTTATGAAAGTACTTAATTATTTAAAGACTATTCTCCTCTGCAGATATTTTTAGAAATAAAGTGACAAGTACCAATATCCTCACCTCTGTTTCTTCAGCAAAGAGCTCCATAAGGCTTTCTCTAAAGGGAGGTAGTTCAGGAGTATCTGCAAAGAAAACAGGTGAACAGGAATTAGTATTCAATGAGCTGTTACACCTGCAGGATGAGCAAAGCAAACACAGTGGCTTGAACTGGCTCTTGGAAAACACTGGGAGTTCTCTCCAGAAAGCCAAATACTTTGCCAAGCAACAGTCAGAAATATTTCAGGGACTGGCTTTTAACACAGAACTATTTGTAGGGCTGATCAATAGCTAACCTGACCGAAATGCACTGCTAGCTTAAAACTGAGGCTGTTCACATGCAAAGTGCTGATCTCCACAAATTACTGCTGACTTCTAGTGGCTTTTAAGCTCTGCATTTATTGTTTGTTTGTTTACAACTTTAACCGCCAAAAAAGTGCTACATGTATTTAACCAACCCAAAGCATCACTCACAAGAAAGAAAAGTAAAACCCACCTTCCAGCACAGGCAGCGCAGCCCACCATCAAAGGGAATTCCTGTGGAACACCAAGCAGAGAAATAACCACATTAGCCCATCTGTCACCGCGGGTTGTTGATGTCACCCCACAAACAGGCCTGGCAACACTTTTCCTCCCCGAGGGACATGAAGTTTCCCCAGGGACGCTGCCGGGGTTATCCACAGTGTCTCCCACGAGGACACCCCGTGTCAGGCGGCACCAGCCCGGGGCACCGCCGTGCCCGGAGCCCCCTCCCCGGCCTGGGGCCGGTCCCCGCGGCACTCACCGCTGAAGCACAGCTCGCGGAGCTTGGTCAGAGCCACCGTGGGTTCGCCGAGCACCTCCTGGAAGTCTGCGATCCTGAGGGGAGCGAAGCCGCGGGCGTCATCAGGGTTGGTACGGGCAACCCGAGACACCTCAGAGCCCCAGGCCCTCAGAGCCCCCGATTCTCGAGAGCCTCCACCCCGCCCAGCGCAGCTCCGGTGGAGTGGGGAGGGGAAAGACCCCAGTCCCTACACAGACCCCAGCACCGACCTGCTCTGGTGCAGCCGCGACATGGCGGCCCCGACGCCCCTTCCCCGCGCTCCGCATAAACGCTCCGGCTGGAAACGCTGCCCGGGGAGGGGGATGCGGGACTGGCCGCGCCCCGTGAGGGCGTGGCGATACCGCCCCCACACGGACCGACCCCTGCGCTGAGCCCCGCCCCCGCCCGCCTCAGGGCGCCTTTCCTGGGCTCCGGGCCCCGCCCCCGCTCCGTCCCGCTCATAGCGCCAAGCCCCGCCTCCGCCCCGCCCGGTAAGCTCCGCCCCCTGCCCGCCTCGGGGCGCTCCCGGAGCCCCGCGGGCCCGGCCCTTGCCCTGTCCCGGCTCCCCGCGGCCCGTGGGACACCGCGTGGGTCGCTCCCTAGGCACCAAGCGCCAGGAGACAACCCGCGGGCTGGATCAGCCGGTCCCCCAAGCACTGAGGAGACCCCTGGGGTGGTCGCGCTGTCCCGGGCACGCTCCAGCCCGTACCAATGGCAGCCGTGAGCGGGGCCCGCAGAAATGGCGCCCCTCAGTGAGGGGGCGCGGTGGGACCCCGGCTCTGTGGTGGCGGCAGCCGCGGCCCCTGAGCGACGGCTAGGCCGGTGTGCGCGGACCCGTCCTGGGGAGGCCCTGCCGGGACGCCGCAGCCCAGCTCTGCCCCGAGCAGTGACGTCAGTGCCTCCGCCGCGTGGCGTCACGGCCTTGTGAACCGAACGTCCCCGTCCCCTCCGGGTCCCTGCTGACCGAGCGTTCCGGCCGGGCCGGTGTTTCCGGGGAAGGGCTCGGTAGCGCTTCCGGCGCGGGCGGAGGAAGTGACGGCGGGTTTGTTGACAGCGGAGGCCGCGCCGGGGGGAGCGGGCCCGAGCAGGACGCGGACCCCGGCCCGCCCCGGGGAGCCGGGACCAGCCGGGACCAGTCCCCCATGGCGCCAGGTGAGTACCGGTGCCCCCTCCCCAGCCCGACCCAGGGGCACCGGGCCTACCCGCCCGGACGGGGGGAGCAACCGCCGCCCCCGGCAGTGCCGGACGTTGCCCCCGGCACAGTCCTCATCCCCTCCCCGGGACTGCCGGGAGCAGCCGGGCCCCACCGGGCCCCGCCGAGCAGGGCTCAGGCCCGCGGCAGCAGCTTCGGCTCTGCCAGGCGAGGTGACCTCTGAGTGCCTGGGGGACGAGGGAGGGCTCGTGCTCGGGGCCAGCACTGCCCGCGGGGCTGATAGAGACCATCGCTGGTTGATGGAGGCCCAGCGCCCAGGGAGCCGTGACCAGAGACTCCAGGTAGTCTTCTTGGGCAGGCGACCTATGGAATGAAAATCCGTGATGTAATTCAGTGAGCTGAAGGAGCATCTTTACTGCAGGCAGGTACAAAGATCAACACATTTCCCGGCGAGTGCGAGCTGTCTCATTTACGATGTCAGTCTGGCTGGCTGACAAGTCTGGGAGTTGCACGCTTTGCTGGCACAGAGGATAGTTCGATTTCCTCCTACTTTACTTTCCCTAGTGTAAGAAGGGATGGTGTTTCTCCATGCAGGCAGCGATGACCCATCAATTAATAAAATCACAGTGATTTGCAACTGCAGGATGCCAGCTAAAGTGACAGTGCAGTTTTCCTTCAGAGTGTAGCCTGAGCCAAACTCTGCATTTACATTACGTTTATAATTCTGAAGTCACTGTAATCAGCTCATGTCAGTGTATATTGTTTGCCCTCTCCTTGGATGAGTCCCTGATGCTGGAAAAGTCAGCTTGGCGTGGAGCCATGGTGAGTCAGGCTTGGCTCCGGGAGAGAGGCTGGGAGAGATGGTCGGTCTGAGGTCCAGGGGAGAGGGTACTGGCACTGAGCCCCAGGAGAGGTCCCAAGCCTCACGTGCCCGTGCAGCCTGGAATGCTGTAACAATGCAGATGCAGCCTGGAAATATACTTGCAAAGAGGCTGGTGAGTCCTGGATGCTGGGGATGGGGTAAGTAGAGCTGCCTGTATTGCACCTGGTTTTGGATCCATGGATGGCAGGAGGGTGCTGTTACTGCACAGAGAGGGCTGTGTGCCTGCTCCTGTGGCTCTGAGGAACTCAATTCCTTGGTGCACTAAGATGGAAGCAAATCTGTCAGAGAAATAAATTGGAAAAAACACTGGCAGCTGAAGTTCTGGTCACTTTTCAATTCTTGCTCTTGAATTTTCAGCATCTTTCATGCATCTGTCTTTAACTCTACCAAAACCCACATGGCAGCAGGCAGCTCGTTGAAGGAAAAGCACTTGTGGCAGTCGCTAGGCAGCTTGATCCTGTGTGAAGCTTCCTGAGGAGAACAATTAGACAATGATTTCTGCCTCTCCAGTTAATTCTTTTTTTTTTGTCACACACCGAGGTTATACCTAGAGACAGTATTGATCAGGGCAGCTATTGACACTTTTACTTCCCTCTCTGCTGCTGAGTGAGGTGTCACATCTTCAGTCTAAGAAGAGAGAAGCCAGCTTGTGTTGTGTCCTGGACAAAAGGTCACAGTAGCTGCTCAGATATCTGTAATAAATCAGGAGGATGAAAGCTTTTCTTTGGTCTTATTTCACTGGGACAGTTTAACTATTCTTGATATTAAACTTCTGCATGGGATTGTGTTGGTGGGTCACAGGGAGCTCAGAAGTTGAAGGGCAGCTGATTTCTTCAGGGCTGAGGTCAACCGGCTGCAATGTGCTGGTGTCAGCAGAGAGGGAACAGAGGCTTGTCAGAGCCACAGGAAGGCAGTCCTTGTCCTCTGGTGCTCTGAGCTGCTTGGACAAGTCCCAAGCACTGGCTGTTTCCAGCTGCACGTGACAATAGATTGTCAATGGAAATTTGTTTTCGAGTTCTCTGGCCATTGGTAGTAGTAAACAGTGGAAGAGCACTGCCTGCAGGGATTCCTGTCTGATGGCACAGGGGAACTGGTAGGGATTGCAGAACATGCTTCCCAGCAGATCTTCTTGTCGATCTTGCCTTTCTGGGAAGATTCTCTCCAGCAAGCTTCAGGCAAAATCTGCAAGAAGGACTTGTTCTGGAGGTGAGGCTGATTCATCTCCAGAGCAGACACAGGACAGCTTCCTCCCACCTGCATTCCCTTTGCCAGGACCTCTCAGCCAGGGAGACAATACTCTGCCCTCAGTGGCCCATTTCAGCCTTGACTTCTCACCTTACTTAACTACAAAGGAGAGAACTGTGGATTGTGGAGCTCCTCCTTTATCAAAGTTGAAAACCCTCCATTTCCATTGATTGGACCACATGCACCTCAATGGAGTTATTGTGGCGCTATTGAGAAGGTATAGTTTTATGTTCTTATGACCCCCCAGCTCAGCACTGAGTGACCAAAAGAGCAAGTTACACCCTGAACACCATGACTGGAGAGAGTTTAAAGTATAATTTTTATGATTATGGAAGTTTTGGGAGTTTTTTTTGCCTCAGCATTAGCTTTTAGAGTGATTAAACTGAGGAATCTTCTGTCTTGTACTGATACCATTGGAATGAAGGAAAGAGAGAGCAGCAGAGGCTTTAGAGAATGAGAGAGCTGGTGACACACCAGTGTCCTGCTATTTGCAGCTGCAGAATAAAGATCAGAAATGGGATATGGTTAAGGACCTTTTGCAGCAACTTCTCCAGCAATGGCTGCTCAGCTGTGGTGCAGAGAATAACAACTGCCTCCACAGCACCAGTGTTCTCAGGGCCACCAGGGACAGACTTATTGATAAGACATAGGTTTTATATCAAAAATAAACATTTCAACACAATTTTTTGTGTCTGTGGAAGTACTTGGTAAAGTTTAAGTTTGCTTATAATGTGATTTGACCCTTTCAAAGTGAAATGTAACTTTTCTGATAAGCCCCTCAAGGCCCCAGTGAGCAAGTCTTGATACCAGAGCAGGCAGGTTGTTTCAAACCAGGAAACGGATAGCTTCCCCTGGTTGTCTGCCTCACCCATCCTTTATCCTGTTCCAAAAATGAAGAAGGGCAAAATCACCTTGCCTTTTTCCAATTTAGTCACTCTTCATGACAGATTTGGGATGGTGAGGGTGAGCTGGATGTGGAGGTGTCCGGCACAATCACAGTCCCTGCCTTACACTGCACTCAAACGGATCCCAGACCAGTCTGTGTGTTTCCCTCTGGCTTCTGATCCACTTCACTCTCTAGTTCAAGGACTTGCAATGAAGTTCTGGCTTGGCACTACAGAGAAACACTGAGCTTGAAAATGAAACCTGACTTGGAATGTTGGCAAAGAGAATTACGGACAGGAGATACAGGGCACAGATCCCACCGGTGCCATACAAAGGATTATGCTGACAGTAAATATTCTGCTGGTTTATCCAACCCGCTCTGAAGGAAACCAAGCAATGTGGTTCCTACCACTTCCCTTTCCAAGGGCCTTTGGCAGCCAGATAACCCTGCAATGAGGAAACATTTTGCTGTGCAGCCTCATTTCCAAACACATCACACTAACTCATTCCCACAGTATCCCCTTGGAGTGGGAATACCAGGAAATTAAGGACACACTGCCAGAAAGACCAAACTGCTGTGGTCCTTTTGAGGTCAGCAAGTGATGGGCTGTAAATACAACAAACATCCTGTCGGTGGGACAGCTTTGTGGGACACTTGCAGCTGTGCCTTTCTCAATGCATCTTTTTTCCCTTCTCTGCTTATAGCTGTCCTGATGGTCCCATAAATTCATCTCAGAACTCAATTTGAGGGAAGGATCTCCTGCATCAAAATCTTCCTTCTGCTCTTCCCCTTACCGTAATTTCCTTCAAGATGGCATCAGACAGTCCCGAGTCGCTGATGACCTTGTGCACCGATTACTGCCTTCGCAACCTGGAGGGGACTCTCTGCTACCTCCTGGACAACGAAACGCTCCGGCTCCACCCCGACATCTTCCTGCCAAGCGAGATCTGTGACAAACTTGTCAATGAGTATGTTTCAGGCCTGGTTTGGGAAGGAGCTGGGAGCTCAAAGAAGGGGGAGTGTAGTTCTCCAAAAAGAATTAATGGCAAGGAATTCATAGGGCTGTGTTTTTCCAATTGATCATATTGGCAAATACGGGTTTGCATGAACTTCAGAAGGAAGCGTTCCCTTTTGTCCTGCTATCATTCTAATTTCCGCGGTAATCACCCTTTCCAAGTTAGTCAGAGCTCAATGAGATGCAGTAAAAAGGGAAATGAAAAGAGTAAACCCAGAGTGAAGCAGTCATTGCTTCTTCGTAGAATGTCAGTGAGCAACAGAGGCCTTCCCATTTCCCACCACTGAAGCATTACAACACTCTCTCCAAGCAGAGAAATAAGAGTGCAAAATGATAACAGATGTTAAATTTTAAGGCTGCTGCTCCCATAGTTTTAGAAAGCAACCTGATTCTAGGGATTTATATAATTTGGCTGTTACAGTCTCTCTTGGCTGAACTTGTGCCCACAAAGTCTGGCAGAGAATTTTGGCCAGCTAATTTTCTGAAAAAGAAAAAAAAATAATCAAATTACTAAGTTTAAACAGCTAGGGAAAAAATTCCTGGAGTCTATGCTTGCCAGAATCCAGTTTGCTCACACACACAGTCTTGCACAAATCTTTGCCTAGTATTTTCCTAGGGATCATTAGTTCTGTGCCAGAAGAGGTGGGTGAGCTCCTTTGCTCTAAAGGCTGATCTGGGTGACTGGGGCTGGAGGGGGCTGGTGTGTGCTCACACCTCGGTCATGCTTCCTTGTCACCAGTGCAGGTGCCAGATCTGTGGCTGAGCCTGTCCTGTGCTAACACCATTGCTCCCCACAGGTACGTGGAGCTGGTGAAGACAGACAGCATCTTTGAACCCCATGAAAGCTTCTTCACCCTCTTCTCAGATCCACGGAGCACCAGGCTAGCTCGGATCCACCTGCGGGAACACATTGTGCAGGACCAGGACCTGGAGGCCATCAGGAAGCAGGTGGCGTTGCACTGACAGCTGCCATGTCATGTAGCAGCATTGCTGCACGGGCACCAGCTAGAATCCCAGACACCCAAAGATTCCCAAGGCTCCATCCTTCGCTGTCCAAGCTTTCTTTGGACTAACCTCAGCTTCTCCCTTTTCAGCTCCCAAAGCCACTGTTGGGAATGGCATGGGACACTGGTCAAGTTGGGTGGTACATGGTCACAGGGTGTCCCAGTGGGAGGTGTGGAGCAAACAGGGTGGGCACTTTACCTGTGAAACATCTCTAAGCTTGATTTCCCTTTTTTCAGGATCTTATTGAGCTCTACCTGACTAACTGTGAAAAGCTGACAGCCAAGAGCCTGCAAACCTTGGTGAGCTTCAGCCACACACTGATCTCCCTGAGCCTCTTTGGCTGCTGCAATATCTTCTACGAGGAGGAGAACCCTGGAGGCTGTGAGGATGACTGCCTGGTGAACCCCACACGCCAGGTCTTGGTCAAGGACTTTACTTTTGAAGGCTTCAGCCGCCTGCGCTTCCTGAACCTGGGCCGCCTGATTGAGGGGGTGAACGTGGAGACACTGCTGCGGCCCTTGGCCTCCCTTGCAGCTCTCGACCTTTCTGGGATCCAGCTGAATGATGTGGGATTCCTGACCCAGTGGAAGGACAGTCTGGTTTCCTTAGTGCTTTACAACATGGACCTTTCAGAGGAGCACATCCAAGTGATCGCACAGCTTCGCAAGCTCAGGTCAGCAGGTCTTCCTTGTTTATCCTTCTCGCACTGATAGGGAAAGGTCTTTCAGAAATGGTCTTCTTGCCTGCTGTCAGAGAGGCACCCACTGCTAGGTTCAGCTTATAAACCTTCCTGTAAACAGGCTCACTATTGACTCACTATACATATCTGACATGTCTAAAGCCAGCCTGGATTTTGCTTTTAAGAAGACATCCCGTAGCAGAAACTTCCCATTGGAAAAACAAAAAACAACATATGTGACCTCACCGCCCCCACTTGGTCTGCAACAGGTAGAAGACACTTTTGTGAGTGGGATGTTGGCTCCAGTCTTAGGCAGGAGCCAGCGAAGTGTCTCTGTCCTGTTAAGGGACCCCACCTGCATACAAGGGCTGGTCAGTTTGTCCCACCACTCCCTTAGCAGCAAGATTTCCCTAAAGGATAAGCATTTAAACACCTGAAAGAAATCAGGATAATGTAATAGCCTAGGGTGGAAAAATTAGGCTGGGGAAGCAGACAAAAACCTGTGTAACTTAATTTGTGGGATGAGGCAAGATACGTTTCTGGGGATGCACAGATCCTCTGGTGCCTCTTAATCTCCAGGTAGAAATGCTCAGATGGCTGCTGTGATGGAGTTTGGAAAAGGCAGTTTCTGAGCCTGGAGCAATTTCCTTTGTGATGTGTGGCCAGATGATTCACTGTGGTCCATTCCAAGTAGCCCTCTACCAGATACCTGTGTGCTTTAGTTAGACACAGGGCCAGCTGCTGCTACCAGAGCCTACAGAACCATGTTCCTGTATCTCGGGAAGGAAATAATGATAAATAATAATCACACTTGGCTCTGGTAGAGAGGCAGAAGCCCCAGCTAATGTTTTCCAGGCTGTGAGATGCTTTCTATCACTTGCAGGCACCTGGATATCTCTCGAGACCATCTGTCCAGTTATTACAAGTTCAAGCTGACCCGGCGAGTTCTAAACTTGTTTGTGGAAAACCTGGTGAACCTCACTTCGCTTGACATCTCAGGGCACACCATGCTGGAGAACTGCACTATCCCCAGCATGGAGGAGAAGATGGGCCAGACAAGGTAAGGGAACAGCAGTTACTGAGGTCTGCTTGGATGGATAAATCAGTCAAAGATTAATTAAGAACAGTTCCCTCTTCTAAGTTCATAAATTCTGTAGGTCTAATCAGTACTAAAAAGCAGGATACAACTCTTGCCAGGTTCCCCTGACAGTAAAGACTGGTGTGAGAATCAGCTGTGATTGCTGTATGCAACACATGTAAGAACTTGTAAGAGTAATAAAAAATTCCTCCCATCTGCCTGCCATGCATATCTGAAATATTTCTTTTCCACACACACTCTTCCAGGGATCTCCTGCAGGATTTTTTTCTGAAAGGACTCCAAACCCCTTTACACATTTCCTACACAAAATACTCTTACCCTTGCTGAAATCCAGGCTCTTCTGACAGAACATTTATACACTGAGTAATACAGCAGCATTCGTAGGAGGGCTGAGTGTTCTAGGAACTTGGAATCTAAAGGCCTGTTTTCCGATTTGACCTGGATACTGGGCAGATCAACCCTTGGAAATCCTGGTGCCCCTCAGCAGAGGCTTACCTAGAGGTCTGGTTTTCCACATCAGCCATGAACTCTGCCCTCCTATTAAGCACTTTCACCAGAGCTGGTGAAAATGCACTGGCTCTTGGTCAATAAGCAACATGGCAGCAAACATGCATGTTCCTGCATGCTCACAAAAGCAGACTTAGCATGTCTATCACATTACAAGTACATTGGATGAGTGAAATCCACAGCTCTTTAAGAGGCAATTTTCACCCCACCTAGTGAATTTCCAGGACAAATTTTACCTGGGAAAGCTGCATCCTGTCTGCAGTAATTCTTACTGCTGGTTCCATTCATTCAGCACATTCACCTTTCATTCAGGATCACCTGGGATGAATATTTAGAGTTATGTTCCTAAGCACCTGACTAGTATAAAATGAAGTGTAGCTTTTACCACTCTGGGTATGAAGCAGTACAGTCAGAGTGAATGGAGGGCTGACAGCCATTTCTGTGGCAGGAGACATCTGCAGAAACATGGTACCAACAGGACCAATCTCTTGTTTTTTCACCCCAGTATTGAGCCAGCAAAGAGCAGCATTGCTCCCTTCCGGGGTCTGAAACGACCACTCCAGTTCTTGGGCCTTTTTGAAACGTCCCTCTGCCGCCTGACCCATATTCCAGCCTACAAGGTAAGGAGGCTGCAGGAATATTGGCAGTAGGAACTTGCTAGAAGTTGAAAGAACATGAAAACACTGGCTGCTAGTAGCGTGGAGTTCTTTGGGTCTTGAGTGTGACAGCTGAGCTCTGACCTTTCAATGACTACTTCATAATGCAAGAAAACTACCAGAAAACAAGACCTGTACTCCACGTAGTTTTTATAAGGGTTGAAAAACATGCCTCTTGGAGAAAAGCACGGAGAAATCATCCTGCCTGAAGGATGTCTGTAACTACAGAAGAGGATTTAAGACAGTAGGAGTCCTACTTTTGAATAGCACCCTCCTTCTCCTTTCTCATCCCTCTGGACTGAAAAGTGATTCAACCTGTCTCACCCTGGGCTGAATTTACTCTCAGGGCAGAGGGAAGATATACCCTTCAACCTTTCAGAGGTTCCTTCTCATGTTGGTTTTCCTCCTTCATAATTTCTTCCCTGACTCTTTTTGCTCCTCCACACCAGGTGAGTGGAGACAAGAACGAAGAGCAAGTCCTGAATGCTATTGAGGCTTACACCGAGCACCGGCCGGAAATCACTTCTCGGGCCATCAACCTGCTTTTCGACATTGCCCGCATCGAGCGCTGCAGTCAGCTGCTCAGAGCCCTCCAGGTAGGCCTTGGCCTCACCCTGACAAGGGGAATTTTGCACTCCCAGTTGTTTTTTCCACTCTGGCACACTGTATCAGGCCATTCCAGAGAAAGTTCCAGTAGCACAGTGGAACTGGGTACTTTCATTTCCTAAGCATGTTCCTGCAGTGCCTGGGCCACACATTCCTTGTAGGCTTCTGTCAGTCACTCCGACAATTAGCAGCAAGTCCATGGTACTGAAGTTCTGTGTTGCTTCTCTGCAGCTGGTGATCACAGCCCTCAAGTGCCACAAGGATGACAAAAACATCCAGGTGACAGGCAGTGCCGCACTGTTCTACTTGACCAACTCCGAGTACCGCATGGAGCAGAGCGTGAAGCTGCGGCGCCAGGTCATCCAGGTGGTGCTGAACGGCATGGAGTCCTACCAGGAGGTCACAGTAAGAGCAGCCCTTTGGTTCCCATAGTCCTTTTTCCCTGTATCAATTCTTTAGCCTGGTGTCAGCATTTGGGTTTTCTCTGGCTTCAGGGAGTTAAACAAGGCAGAGAAGTTACTGCCCGGGTCTGTTTCTGGCCTCCACTCAGCAATGGGGATTACATGCAGGGTGCTTCTTTTTACGCATGGACAGTGGTCAAAGGATGTATGTGACACACAGATACCCAGAACTGGCTGTGAGGTGAAATGGTTGTGGGTAAAGGGGATGTTGAGTCAGTGGAAAGAAATAGCTCAAATCTCTGTACTGGAAGTCAGCTGTGTAGAGAGCCAACAGGCAGTGAGGAACTGGTTTGGAAAGCAATGGGCCCTGGATAATTGGGTGGCCTTGCGAGACTGGAGTGACAGTCATGGATCATGGCTAAAGTGCAGCACTAGATCAGAGGGTAACAGAAATCTCAGTAGCTGTAGTAAGGCAAGGAGATGTTTCAGTACCAAGCAGTAAGGAAACATGAGGTGGTGGGGTCTGTGATTTCATAGCACTTGGCTCAGTGTTTGTTTCCTTTTGACCCAGGTACAGCGGAACTGCTGCCTGACACTGTGTAACTTCAGCATTCCCGAGGAGCTGGAGTTCCAGTACCGCAGAGTGAATGAGCTGCTGCTGAACATTCTCAACCAGAGCCGGCAGGATGAGTCCATCCAGCGCATTGCTGTGCACCTCTGCAATGCCCTGGTCTGCCAGGTGGACAACGACCACAAAGAAGCTGTGGGCAAGATGGGGTTTGTCATGGTTGGTATGGTCCCAAGGTGTCTACTTATCTGTAACCCAGGCTAGCACAATTCCATTGCAGCTGTCCATCAAATGCCTCCAGCCATGATCCAGCCTTGCAATATCACAGGACGAAACCAGTGTCCCAGCAATGCTGACTTCTCCTGGAATCTACCCCTTTACTTGCTTACCAACACTGGAAGTTATGATCCCAGAGACAGGCTGGTGTGAGGCCAGGAAGACACTGTAACCTTACACCTGACCTCACCACATCGGGTTATTTCCAGATCTGCTCCCACCTTGTGACTGGCTCCTTCAGCTTCTCCCCAAGTTTGCATCAGCTTCCCAACTCAACCCATATCCCTCACCTTTTCCAAAAACTGCAGAGGCTGTTGCTTTGGTGCAGTTATGCCACATCCCAGACCTTGTCATACAGCTCAAAACTGACTCAACTGCAAACTCAACAGCGCAGAGACTGTGGCATAGTTCAGCTCTGTGAATACTTGCAACTTAACCGAGTCCCACTGGTTTAGATAAAGAGGTATCAAGTAGATTCTCTGCAAAAGATCAAAATTGGCCATAACTGCTGTGATACTGCAGGGCTGGTTAAGTTTTAGCTCCATGATTTTCAAAGTGTTTCTCACTCTTCCCCTTTCTTTGCCCACAGACAATGCTAAAGTTGATTCAGAAGAAGTTGGCTGATAAAACGGTGAGTGTTTCCCAAAAAAATCATATACGTATATTCTCTTCAGTCTGACTTAGGCATGGAGATCAGTCCAGAGTGCCAACTCAGCTTCTCTAACAAACACAAGACATCTTAGCTGACACTGCAGAATTTCCCGTCCCAGGGTGAGGGCAGGAGAATGTGACAGGGAGGCAAAAATATTAAACAAAATACCCACTTAATGGCAAGTTGACAGCAAAAAACAAGGTTTTCTTACCACTGAAGTCACTAGGGTGATGCCAGAGAGGAAACAGGTGATTGGTTTGCACCAGGCTCCTGCATTAGCAAAGCTCTGATTCTGTCCTTTTCCCTATAGTGTGATCAGGTGATGGAGTTCTCATGGAGTGCCCTCTGGAACATCACTGATGAGACCCCAGACAACTGCGAGATGTTCCTTAACTACAGTGGCATGAAACTGTTCCTGGAGTGCTTGAAAGTAAGTGTCTGATTGTCTCTGGAGAGATGCTAACAGGAGCAGTGGAGATACAGGTGCCTGGGCAGGAACCATGGCTCTGCTCCTCTCCAAGCATTACTTTCTACATTACACGAACAGGAAAGTAAAAGCTTGTGTAAGTTCTTCTTGTCATTCCACCCAGCCAGTAGAACAGAGAAACTTAGAGTGAACACATCTTCCCCTCTGCCCATCTTTGCTCAGCCCTCTCAAGCAGAGCAGCAGTGAACAGTGGGCCTGGTTTTGATCCTCTCTTTTCACTCATACCTTAGCACCATTTGGCACCTGCCAAGGAGCCATTGCTGACTACCCAAGAATACTGAGCTTTTCTAGATGCACTGTACACCCTTTTCCCAGGGTTGCTTGTTCTCAGCAGCACCAGAGTCCTACCTGTGTATAATCCTGTTCCTTGCCTGGCCAGGAGTTCCCAGAGAAACAGGAGCTGCACCGCAACATGCTGGGCCTCCTGGGCAATGTGGCAGAGGTGAAGGAGCTCCGCCCACAGCTAATGACCTCCCAGTTCATCAGTGTGTTCAGGTGAGTGCTGAGCTGGAGACCAGCTGGGCTCTGATCTCCTCTCCTGAACCATCTGGAGACTTGTGAATCTTTGCTGTATCAACAGCTCTACGTGATCTCTCCTCTCTTGGCAGCAACCTGCTGGAGAGCAAAGCCGATGGGATTGAGGTGTCATATAATGCCTGTGGAGTGCTCTCCCATATCATGTTTGATGGTCCAGAGGCTTGGGGAATCTGTGAGCCTCACAGAGAGGAAGTTGTGAAGAGGATGTGGGCAGCCATCCAGAGCTGGGATATCAACTCCAGGAGAAATATCAATTACAGGTGAGGAATGGAAAAGATTGGCCCACTCACCCAGGAGCCAGGATTGTCACAGGAAGGAAACACCAACAGAGAGAAAAGAAGAGAGAGAGCCCAGCGTGGAGGTTCTGTTCAGACTGAAGGAAAAACACCCTCAGGGACATAATCTTTAGAGAGGGTTTTACATCTTCCTTTGAAACATGTTACATAAGATGCTGAAATTAAGGCGCTTTACCTGACAATTCCTATGAGAGAAGTTTGGCAGCCCAACAGAATTTCTCCTGCATGTTTCTGCTGAAATTGAGTAGTTCAGAAAAACCATGGTCTATCTGGGACTGCTTAAGATTTTCCTCTGATACTGCTGTCCTTTGCAGGCTGTCATTTCAAGTCTGTTTGCTCCCCAAAGTCACATGCTTTTACTTTTCTCTGGGGCATATTTAGACACAGTTAGCAGAAATCCCTTCAAAGGTTAATACAACTGCTGGAATCCTCTAAACCTCTTCCTGTAAGAGGGTATCAGGTACTCAGAATTCCCTTAATGCTTGGTAGGGGTCCAGAACTGGCATTCCAGTGCCTGTTTACAGTATAGACAGTATAGGATTGTCAGAAGAAATACAGCAATCCTTGCACATGTGCAGCCAGCTTTGCCCGGGCATAATTTGGCTTTGTCCCTTGTCAAATTGATCATTGCTTCTGGATTTCAACTCTTGTGAGGAAATGCCTAATGGATGATGGAAATCAGTTCCTGGGCTCAGTTGCCTTCATTGCAGCTATTTCTCTGGGCAGTGTGTTTGTGCTGAAGTGGTGGGGCCTGTAATCCTGCCAGCACTGCCCTGGGACACAGACTTAGCCTTAGTGCCAGAATCTTTGACATGCCAAAGGATTTACTGCTGTGCTATCTATGAGCAGAGAGTTTGTATTGCTGTGAGTGGCAAAGGTGCTGAAAGAAGTAGCTCTTGGATTTTTAGCAACTTCTGTAATATTTCTGTGCAGGTCATTTGAACCAATCCTTCGACTTCTTCCACAAGGGATCTCCCCAGTCAGCCAGCACTGGGCCACCTGGGCACTCTATAACCTGGTCTCTGTCTACCGTAAGTTCTCTTTTTGAAATCGTATTTTCTGCACTGTATAAGTTGAGGGGGTGGCCCTGAGGCTGTCAGCAGAAAAAGCCTTCCCAGACAAATTGCGTAGGTAGAGAAAACCTTTGAATGATACAAGAATGTCCAGACTGCATAGCCAAACAAGCTAATTAGACCTGGTGTGTAGGAAATTCCTTCACTGTTTTGATCCTTCTCCTTCCCCTCCTGCCACCCTTTGTAACACTGTTTTGAGGGTTCACAAGGACTTGCTTTATTCTTTTCTTTGCAGCTGACAAGTACTGCCCACTGCTGATCAAAGAAGGCGGGATTCCTCTCCTGAAGGACATGATTAAAATGGCCTCAGCACGACAAGAGACCAAGGAAATGGCCCGGTAGGACACCAATGCACCATCACAAACTGTCAATTTAGCCTTAGTTTAGTTTTTAATTCTTCCACGTAAAGTGAGGTTACCAAAGCAAGGCCTGTAGTGATGTATATGAGAGGTATGAAGTGAATACAGGAGAAGCAGAGGAAAAAGAGGATAAAAACAGAAGACTAGAGATGTTTATGGGTGGGCAGTACACACAGATCATTGCCAGGCAACTGGGTTGTAGATTGGCTTGTTGAGCAAGGGAGCCACATGGCTAATTGCAATTCTTAGGCCAGCAGTCTCCAGTTATCACTCTCCCCATACTTGGGTAGGCTTGCTGTCTTCAGAATCATACTGGCCTGTCACTGAACTGCCAACTGCTCAGTTAAAATGAGAGCATTTTTCAGAAGGTAGAGTCCATCACCCTTGCAATGACACCTTTCTTTGGAGGTATCCTTTCAGAGTTATAAAAGCCAGGTGCAGTTTCTGATCATTGGCAAAGTGAGAGCTGTAATTTCATACCTGCAGGATGAATAGAAGAGAGAGATAGAGATCTGAGAATACATACCTGGTGAGTGGGCAGCAGGTATTCCCACAGCTGAAGGGTTGCTAAATGCTGGAGGGGACTGGAGCCTGCAGAAGAGAGTCACAGTTACACACAGTGTGTGGGGTGGGACAGGTGACAGCACAGTGAAGGACAAACATTTGTATTCATATGTTTTCTGGTGGGATTTTAAAGGCATCTGAGGTTTTGGGTATGGGGGTGATGAATGAATGGTCACAACTGGATCTGGATATACACTACCCTAACTTGACATTCCAAACTGGGAGCTGCTTTTGTGGAGTTTACTGGTTTTGACACAGTTTGTGTCTCAGATACAAACAGGACACAGTTACACAGAAATCAGCTCTGGGATAGTTCTTACCTTACTGTCCCACAGCTGAGGTGCAGTAAGCTTTAAACTAAACCCTCTCTCCTTGTCCTTGTTTTATCCATAGGAAAGTTATAGAGCACTGCAGTAACTTTAAGGAGGAGAACATGGACACTTCCAGATAGAGGCAATCACCCAAATGCCTCTTGCCAGCACTGTATCCAGCTTCTCTCTAACTCACTGTACATAGGGAGGACTCTTTCTTACCAACTCGCCCGTTGGAAGGAAACTTTATGTGTGTGTGTGAGACCCTCAGTAGATGAAGGTGAATAGGGGAGGGGGGAGGGACTTTTTGCACAACAAAATGCTTTCCTTAACTTAGTGGACTTTTTTGTTATGAAGTTTCAGGTTGTTCTGTGTGTATGATTTCTGTATAAAAAGAAAACAAGAAACAAAGACAATTACATTACGTATCTTTTAACCTTTTTATTTTAGACCACACAGAGAGCCTCAAATGACCATGAGCTTGAAGACCTAGTTGTGTGATATGTTTTATTTCCCACTTTTCAGAAAATTCCCTTTTGCTGTACTGCATGAGGTCCTGTCATGTCTGCAAGAACACCAGGCCTGAATCAGCATTGGCTGCTCAGTGGGGCAACAGGCAGTGATGAGTTATTTATTTGGTTAGAGAGGTTGGGGGACACAATACCAGAGAGACAGACCAAAGGAAATTACATTTTAGTGAGACTTATAAATGGAGAAACTAGAGAAGTCCTTTCAAGCTAATTCACTCCCTTAAGGGCTTTTTAATAGAAGGCTCACATTAATGGAAGCACTGCTAATTCTTTGTGGGTCATTTGGCAGTAAGACATTCCCAATAAAGTCAAGAGGTCTGTTTTGTCCCCATTGGCAGTATAGTAGGATCTGCCAGCCCACCCAGCCTCAAAAGGTCAGGGATGATCAGTAAAACCAGTTACACATTCTTGGCTACACAGAGCTTCTCTCTCAAAGGGAGCCTGTGCAACAAGGCACAAGGTTTGTTCACAAAGGGCTATACATCTTCATTCCAGTCCTTCACCACCTTTTTCAGTTCTGTTTTGTGGGGAAGGGCTACAAAGCCAAACAGAGTATTTCCCTCTGCATACTATACTCTGCTAGGCCCTAGTCCAGAGCAGCTGTACCCCCTCGTGCAAGTCCCAGGAAGGGACTGGAGCTGTTCTGCTCTCCCTCAGTCTGTGTCATCACAAGCTGTGCTCAGTAGCATCATAATCTCCCTCCAGAGGAGGCTCACTGCAGCACAACTGCTGGAACTGGAGGTGGGGAATCTCCAGGCACTCTCTGAAGGGCAATCCCAGGAAATAGCACCTTTTGCTCCACCTCAACATCTTCCCCCGTTTCTCAGAAGCAGAAGGCCCTATTCCTACCTGACTCCCAAAGCACTTACCAGTGCACTCCCACTCCCATCAGCAGCATTACTCCAGTCTGTGTGACACAGGTGAAAGTCCCACTGAGCTGGTCTTCATCCGTAACACTCCAGACCTGTAATGGCTCAAAAAGCTGAAGGCCAAGGTTTGCCTCACAGCCAGGCACTCAAGAGCACAGCTGTCCGTGTCATAGCCCACTGCTGACCACAGTTCTTTGACAATTCACAAATCTTCCTTTGAAGGGGTTCAGAAAAGATTTTGTGCCTGGTAGAAGGAAGATGAGCCCATGGCTATGCAGGCTGGGACATTTCAGGCTTCAGAGCACAGTAATTCGCTGCTCTCTTCCCTCGTACACTTTGCTCTCAGATTTGAGTTGCTGCTATGAGGTTCTGCTAATGCTCAGAGTTCATGTTGTCCTTGTGAGCCCATTAGAGACGGATCCTTGATCCACAAACTGACACTTTAACTGACAGAACACAACTGCCTGGAGAGGTTTACTTTTACTGCCAATACGGTGTTATTCAATGTCTTTTTTTTTTCTTTTTAACCATATGTCATTTGTTTTGGTATTGTGAGATCTGTACTTTTTTCTTTTAAGTATTTTTCAAACTTATATATATTTTTGTGTCACTTTTAAATTGTTTTCATAAGATTTGCAAAACTTGACAAATTATACTTTTTTGCAGTCGTTTGAAATGTATTTTTCTCTCTCTTATTTCTGTTTCCCAAGAATTTGTGTCCCTATGAGCTTTGAGATGGGGAAGCTTATTTCAAGATCTGTTTTCTGTGTAACATTTGCTAATCTTCCTTCTAGATGCAAAACTAAGAGGGGCTGCAAATACAGCTTTGGTTGTTAGGGGAGTCAGGCTTTGTTCTTTAATTTCCCATTTAGTGCTGCTGTCCTTGGGAAGTTGTTTCACATGGCAGTGCCACCCACCACATCTGCTTCCTGTCCAATGCCCATGTAGTGAAAGCTCCTGCCACTAAAACCTTGAACCACCTGACAAAAACCACTCAAGATTCTGACCATGTTGGCAAGGTGAAGTAGAGCAGAAGGGGACACATGACAGATGTGAGGTATCAGAAACCCTTGTCCCCAGAAAGCAGCTGCCACACTGGGGAGACAGTAGAGCTGAGGAACTCCCATCCCATCTGGAGCAGATCCCAACCTCTCATTGCAATCCAAGGCAAGCAGTTGGGCTCTACTCTGAGATTTTGGCACAACTACATCAAGGCTAATGAACAACCCATGGCTTGGTTTTATCTGCTTTGAGACCCCAAAGGTTTGGGTTTTCCAAACCAGTGCTTCCACAAGTTGAGCAGTTACTGGAGTCTCCCCTGCTGCATCCCAAACTAACAAGATCCACACTGCATCCAAGCTGTTTCACACTGTAAAGGTAACCTCTATCCTCACTGCTCACAGACCCTTAGTAAGCTGTACCTCAGCCTGAACTAGGATAAAAATATTTCAATTTCCCAGCAATAAGGAGATGAGTGGAACTAAGCCAGGCTACCAGAAAAGCTCAGCTTCCTGAAATCTGATGCCAGTCCCAGGGGAAAGATGGAGCTCTAACTGGGCTGTTGCAGAAAGCCTCACATAAGATTTTGAGCCAGGCCACCAGCAAGGTAAATGCCTAAGGCAGCACATTAAGAGGAATAACATCCCTGTTAGAGTCATGAGCTTTGCCTACAAGCTTCAGTGTCTTCAAGAATTTGTGAGCTGAAAAATAACATTTTCCCTTCAGTAAGGTGCAAAGAGGGAAAAGTATCATCTGAGCATCAGAGCACAATCCAAGAATTCCTGTAATTGGAAGTTTGAAACTAGCTTGGGCCTCAGTTTTCCTAACTGAAACAACACGCATAATGCATGACCTGAAAATGTTTTTTGGTGGCAAAGATTTAACTGATGCCATAGATCCAGAGCTGAGGACAGAACAGGAGAGTTGCCTGCAGACATCACATCAATATTCTGCAAAGGAGGGAAGGGCAAAGTGGCAGATTTTTTATGAATGTGTAATGTAAAAGGGGAAGTTGGATACTCTGAAATACTTGACTGCTCCAGGGATGCCTCTCAGGCCTTCCAGCTTTGCTGAATCAAAGGAACAAGCCAGGAAACTTTAACTCCACACAAAGTTACACAGCCAGCGACCAACCCTGCTCAGAAAACTGGAATGGGGTTCTATTTTTCAAATGAAAATCCAGCTAGAGAAAAGTTCATAGTGTGTAAGGATATTGCAGAGGGGCTCCTTGTGCTCAGTAGCTGTTGGCCCACTCAGACTCTTCATGTTTTCACTACTACATTTCCTTTAATATTCCAAAGCTTGGCAAGCAGAGCACAAACACAACTCAGTAGCTCCCTGCAGAGACTGTGCCAACAAAGGAACCCTCTACCTGAACTGTGTGCTTTTCTTCCTGGCTGGAGGCTGCTCTGTCCTTCAGTGGCCCTTGTCAGTGACCCAGCAGTGCCAGCTGTCCAAGTTCTCTGGAGCAGATAAGAGCAAATGGGTGAGCAACTTCCCACCAGTGCTTCCATTTTACAAGATCTGTGGGAGGAGTTGCTCATAAGGATTGGCATCTACTTGGATGATGTTTAACACCAGACTTTCTCATCTAGACCAAGCCATGAAAGATTAGCACTGGTATTTGTGGCAATCAGAACACTGCAGATAATTCATCTGCACCACAGCTGGTTTCCCTGTGCCTTCTTACTGAAATTATTCTCTTCAGCACTGAATCCTACCCAGCTGGGCTTCTGCTGCTGTCACTCTGGTCTCTACAAAAGATAAGTGGGAAGAAAAGTCTTGGAGCTCTGAGTCAAGTCTCTCTTATTACCTGAAGAAGGCAATTAATTACCAGTAGGGCAAGAGCTAGAGGGCATAGCAGTCAGGTACTATCCACAGAAAAGACATTTCCTTGAGACTGTTTAGGGAGGAGTCTGCCACAGCTCAGGTGTTAGAGGACAGTTTGCGCTGGAAAAAGAGAATAAAAGTAGAGACATAGCTGGTCTCCACGACAACCATGTGTATGAAGCACAGAGGGCAATAGTCATCATGAATGGATGAAAAGCAACATGGGGGCTGAAGGAGAAGAGAGCACTTAAGAAATGAGGGAGATATTCTGCTGAACTGAAATACTTCTGCTTTAGCAGACTGTTTTGATTTCATATAATTGTCAGATTCTCTCTGTAACCCTTGTTTAAAAAAAAGTTTTTTAAGCTAACTAGATATGTATTTCCTTGTTTTAAAATGAAAATACCCTCAGTTATAACGAGCAAGCGTCTCCTTTTACTTTGTCCATGGACCTGCCTGATGCTGAGGCCTGGTTCAAATGTTTGTACCTGGTGAAACTGAGCAAAAAAATCAAAATGCACAACTGTTGCTTCCTTACAATTCTGAATGAATTAACTTTTCTGTTGTATCCGTTGGATACCCGCTGTGTATTAAACCTAGCGCTCAAGAGTGTCTTCTTCCTTTGTTCTATGAATGTGGTTTATTTAGGTACATTACTGGTCCATTGGCTGTTATATATTTAATTAAAAATGAAAGGAACTGTCATGTGTTGATGATGCCATTCAGTGCCTTTGCCTTTCATCACTCCAAAAGACACAATACTGCTTGTCAACAGAAGAAAGCCACAGAGGAAGAGAGCATTGTTAGGAAATTGCGCTAGAGGAGAAAAAATCAGGACAGTATTTGAGTGTCCAGATTGCTCTGAACTCTGTAATGTATCTGCAGCTCACACTCCACAGCCTGGGCTTTGTAAGGGGCAGGATCTGAGCACTTAAGAAAAGCCAATCTGCTTTAAGGCCAGCATGATTTTCTTCTTAAGAGCCTGGTCCTGGAAGGGCTCAGTACCAGTTAATTCAGTGGTCACTGTGGAGTCTGTAAAGGACCAAGGTGAACAGGATGGGAGGAGCATTTGTATGAAACTGAACTGCCTCTGAAAACATGCCATGTTGTAAGAGTACAGAGAGATACCTTAGCCTTCCAGCAGCATGGGATGCCGAGCTGGAATGCTATAGGAACCAAGATTCTCCACTCAGAAACTTGCTAGGAGAGACTTTCTGGAACTGACCCTAATTTCAACCAGTCACTGGGGCTGAAACCCTTGAGATAGAGAGAGATAAGCTCTGATCTCTCAGGTTTCAAAACTGAAGGAGAAGATAAAAAGAGTAACACGCACCAAATTATTTTAATCACAGAGTGAGAATACATTCCTCAGGACAGATTATTCTAGAACATAAAAATGTGTCTACTTTCACGTGGGTAATATAATTACTACTCAAATTGCTTTCATTAAGCTTTAAAATTTACACCTCTCTATAAAGAAGGAAAGACATTACCCACCTTTTTCTGAGCACCAGTACAGCCTGAGGTGTCTGAGGGAAGAGAGCTGTAGGCTTTGCATTTACCTAGAATTAAAAGAAAAAACCAAAAGGGTTTGAATGATTGCTGGAAATTTAGTCTACAATTTTGATTAACATTTCAACCCAGCTGTCTCAAGTAAACCATTTAAGTGCCCCACACAAGCAGGTGCTTTCCTGGCATCAGCAGGTGGCCACTGACTCGTGAAGAGACTAAAATAATTAATTTGTGGGCAAACAATACCAAGGAATCAACTACTTGTCAGGTGCTGGAGGGTAAATTTATAAAAAATATGATCTTTCTTTCCAAATTTTTATTGGGAAAGAAGGTTACAAAAGCAGCAAGGTATATCTATGTTAAAACAGAAAGGAGTTTAAAGAGAAAGCACTGATTTTGGAACTTTTACAGATCTATAATGACATTAATCTCCCTTAGACACTCAGAGTGTAAATATATACAGTGCTATAGTCACCTCGGCATTTTTTTTATTTTTAGCAAGAGACGAAAACGCATCTCAGGTGCAATTCAATTGCTTTTAGGTGTCTGTTCCAGCTGAGAAGAGTCTATACACACCTGCTTCCCTCAGGGGAATGCAGTGACCTGACCCAGCCAGGAGCCTCTTGACTGCAGACATCTCAGCCAGATGAAATCTCCCCTCGAGCTATGTCAGACATTCTCCAGCCTCTGTTTAGTTAATGTAGCCAGGTACAGCCGCTCTGCGCTTATTCCCGGGGTATGGAAACGAACACATGGAATAACCACGTTGGCCAGATCAGAGTGAACGCAGTGCAGCACCTCGGAAACCACCTCGAGGAGCCTTTGAACGGCACCTGCTGCCCGACCCATCACTGCCAGACCCTTCCATGGCTCTGTACACGCAGCAGCGTCTGCCCCGGTGTAACGGAGGTTCTGAGCAGTTTGCCCAGCCCTGCGCTCCAGAGCCCGGGGTGAGGGCGGGAGGACACGCGGGAAGGGCTGAGGGAAAACATTCCTCGAGGAAAGGCCCCGCAGGGCCGGCTCACAGGGCACAACAAAGCCGGGGCGGTGTGGGGGACGAACGGAGTCCGGTGACCGCGGTTCACGGTGTGTGCCGAGCCCGCTCTGGTGAGTGAAGCGCGTCCCACACCCCAGCCGAGCTTCCCCCTCAGGGCCCGGCCGCCCTCGCCCCGCCCCGCGGCGCTGCCCGTGTCCCGCCCGGCCCTGCCAGCTCTGCCCGGAGGCCTTCCGGGCCGGCGGAGCCCCGGAGCCGGTGAAGCCAGGAGGCCATGGGCCCCGGCGGGCGCTGGGTGCGGGCGGCACACACAACCCTCAGCGCGGCCCTTGCGCTCGGCCTCCTCCTGCACCGCACGGGTGAGGCGGGGCCCGGCCGGGCCGCGGGGAGGGGGCGGCTGGGGCCGAGCCGGGGCCGCTCCGCCCTCGGGGGCAG